>JBBPDI010000009.1:10001466-10031626 GCA_037974545.1 Cucumis variabilis | reverse complement strand
GAAGCGTCCGCCATTGTTGTGTTGAGTGGAGACCACTTAATCTGCTTCGAATACATTACATTTCAGGTAACCTTACGAGCGTGTGGTACACGATACTATTGTCGAGAGTGCTTCTTTGTATGTGGAAAGGGCAAAAATTTAAATAAACGAAAGAAAATTACCTTTTCAATTATTATTATATTTTTAAGAAAATATAGTAGGCCCCATTCCTCTTATATATATTATGCATGTGGAATCGACACCATCTTATTATTATTGTTAATTTCATGTGGAATCTCAAAACAATAATAACAATAACTAAATAGTCTTCACCAACGGGGAGTTGTATAATCAACTTGCCTTAGACTATTTATCATGTGTTGCTTTTTTAAAATATGGTAGGATGTATTGGTATTAACGTGAAGTTTACTAATATTCATTAAACCAAATTTAGAGTCAAAACATAGGATAGGGTGCTTCTATAGTACTAAAAAAGATTCATGTGAATTTGAATCTCACTACTTCTGGTGTGTTGATTAAAAAGAGTGGAGTTATATGTCAACTTTTGATTGACATAATATGTGTAAAGGAAATGGTTGCGTTGTCAACTATTACATGGTTCGACCAGCATAAGAGTTGTACTTTTAATTTCAAAGTTAAGGATTTGCTTCACCTACCACAAATGTTATCTAAATTAATAAATTGAAAACAAAAAAGGATATTTCTTAAAAGTTAATAGCATTTGTATTCATTATTTATTTTGACAATGCTTTCTTTTATATATTTAGTTGTTGTATTACGATATAATACATGATTAATTTGCTTCATGGTTATTTATAATATATATGATTTCAGACTATTTTCATAAATAATGTTTTTCTTGTAAAGAAATGACAAAAATATGGTTGGTTTTAAAGAAATATAAAAAAATGGGGTGCTTTTTTAAACTATTATAAAAAATAGAGTACATGGAAACTCACATTGGGTACACGACTTTCTTCAAATGCTGACACATGACACTTTAAAGTAAGAGAATGCGTTGTGTTTTTTTTTTCTTTTTTTTTTTACTTTTTAACTTTAGCTTTTTAGTACAATTAATATATTTTTTATTATTACTACAACGAACTTAAGTTTCGACGCTCACTTGAATTAAAAAAAAATCTACACATTTTCTTTAACACAAACATTTAAAATTCCTCCATTAATTGATTTGCATTACTTACTTTTCATCACAGTTATAAATTAGAAGGATTCTTATGATCTAAATCTTGAAATCATACTGACAACTTAATGGATAGTTGAAGGATGTGTCTTGGAACTTGAAAGTAGTAAATTAGAAAAATGCTATGAAATTTGTATAAAGTTTCTAAGTTTTTTTTTTTACAAAAATTGTATATGGCAATAGTTTTGGTGCAAATAAAAATGTATATTCATATAATTCTACATTTACAATTGAAATTTATATAAATAAAAATTTGATTTACAAACTAAGCATTATTCTGATCTCCTTTATGGCATCCTCGCCATGTCGTTGTCGTTGTCTACGTCGAATGCGTCTTTGATTTGTGTCGGCAACATTGAGTCGTCTAGTGTGCAGAATAATTTGTTCTATATTTTCCAAGGTTTAATCATACATTGAGCTCAAATCTTGCAAATCGTGTTCCATCGAGTAAGCATGTACGTCTTGAACAAAATTATTATGTGCATGTTGTAAAATTATAAATCAAATCATATTAAAATTCTTACCATGCATGCAATAATAGTAAGCGTCATTAGATGTGATAAAGCGTCTCATAATGGACAAGTACCGAGGAAAATAGTTATGATCTGATACTGTAGGCTCGTCTGTTGCTACTTCTTATGTGCACAAAAATTATTTTGCGAATGCCACATTGTGATATGCTTCACATGAATCCAATGTAAATCTCAATAGTGTTTGTCTTTTAAATAAATTTGGTGTAGCGTCAGGTCTGTAAAGATGAATGTTGGTGGCATTTTACAACATACCAAACTATCGCAACACACAATTTGGCAGATGCATCTCAATGATATGAAAGCAAATCATAGGGTCCATGTAAGTCCAAATTGCTTGACTATTATGACATCGATCAAGAAGCAATGACATAATATTAGGCGTGTATGGTGTCCAATTAATCTGTTAAAGAAAACAAACATAAGTGAACAACAAAAAGTCAGATGACAACATTTGTATAATACTTTACTACCTGATAGTGTATCAGTTAGTCAAATATTTGTCGATACTTCAACAACATATATTTGTTGACTGTTTTGATACAGGTAGAACACCACTCCACCTAATCTGTGAAAAAAATTAATAATAAGTTATAGATAATGCAAATTTTATTAAAAACATAATATATAAATAATATAATACCCGAACTCAAAGGCCGACCAACTAGAGCCTGTAAAGCTACTTGTGGTGCCACAATGGAGAATTTTTCATATGTTAATACTTGCAGTAGCATTAGTCGGCTAGCTATTTCTAAGAAATGTTTTACTAGTTCAACACAATTTCCTATACAGTCATGCAAGACATGTATCGCGGCACCCTAAGAATAAGTACCAATTAACCAGGTCAAAAGCAAAAGAAACATATAGTGGACCAAGGTATTCGATTTGTCGACAAATAGAAAGCCTCTAGTCAATTGCATAATGTATGCACGAGCTATCTTTTGATGCTCACAACATCAGCATATTTAGAGGCAATTCTGTGAATTGTTCGATCAACCATGGAAGACTCAACCGTTGATCTTTCATGTCAGGTGGTAAAGTCCCAAGAAATCTTTGCACACTTGCTTCTAGTTATATATTAACGATCCTACAACAGGAACACTATCAACTGGTAACTGTAACTAGATCGTAACGTCATGCAATGTGATTGTGCATTTCCTACCAGACATATGAATTATGTAGGTCTATGGTCTCCAACGCTCAACCAAAGAGGTAATTAAGTGTCAATCCAACTACATGAATCATATCTAGAAAGCCCCAAGAAATTCAGCAACCTCTAAGTATGGCACTATGCGCTGATCGAAGGGGATCGTGCGCTGGGATGTTGTCTCTCTCCTCTAACAACTGAAAACGACTGTGGAGGAAGTATCTCCTACAAACTGTGAGTGATGGGACGATTGTAAATATAATTTAGTAGGATCAACAAGACTAGGTTTCATTGTTCAAATTTCCTAAAAAGTACTTCATTAATAACATAGATGTATTGTAGTAATAACATGAAAAATGAAAGTTCAACTATATAAAAGTGATGAATAAAAAATAGGGGCCCTTGCAAAAATAGCAAAAAAAAAATTATAATAATAGGGCTCATGTCACTACATTTTCTAAATTAAAAAGTAGCAAATTTAAAAGTCGATAACCCAATGATTACTGTCTGATAGTCCTCCAATAGTCCTATGATTACCGCCTCATAGCTGTCTGATATCACTAATTTTGTCATATTCGCAATATGTAAAAATAAACTAAGTGTCATAAGATGTTTTTTCTTTAAAATGTTGTTGTCATTTGATACAATTTTTCTTTAAAATATTACACGTCTACAAATTTCCAAAACAAAAATTCAAGAGCACAAAAGTAAATAATTACACGATACAATAGTATAAATTTAAACCGAAAAATTTACATATCAATACACTAGAACTTAAGCCTAAAATATACATCAAACCATTTTCCTAAAGTCAAATAACAAACATAAAATCAAATAACATGCCTAAAATCAAAATAACATACCTAAATTCAAACAACATACCTAAAATAATTAATTTTCCTAAAATCAAATAGTATACCTAAAATAAAAAAGGCCAAATAATTTTCCTAAAATTAAATAATATAACTAAAATCAAATAACAATATTAAATTTAAAAAAATTACAACAAAATCATAAAATCAAATAACAAACCTAAATTAAATTATTTTTATAACAAAATCGTGTGTATCCGATCTACGACTTAGTTAAATAATAAAACAATACAAGAAAATAAATATACCTTGTGACCACAAAATCGAAAGACAAAGCAGGAGGGGAGAGAGACTTTTTCGTGAAGGCCGACTACGAAGAAGGCTATTGGTTGATGATTTTTCGTGAAGGATGAAAGTTTTGCTAAGTTTTTACAAAGGATGGAAGGCAGAATCACGAAAGAATGAAAGGATTTTCGAAGGAAGCAAGGGAGAAAATAGATATGAAGATGGAAGGCAGAAGACTCGATGACTAGGTTTTAAAATGACGAAGTCGTGTACCTGGTACACAACTTCACTGCATGCCAGACAAATGTGATAGTCAACGCTACAGTTGACTGCCAGAAGGATACACATGATCGAAGTACATGACTCTAGTCACGAGTCATGACTGGGTCTATGACTCCATTCACACGTCGATCCATAGACGTGTATCCGATCCACAATTTAGTCTAGTTGTGGATTCGGTACACGATTTCACTACTCTATTTTTTGACATTTCTTTTCAACCTACCCCATTTTTGTCATTATTTTTCAAAAATACATTATTAAAACAAAAAACCATATTACTCATTTTGTTGTTTAATAATATGAAATATTATATATAATTGATAATCTAAAAATCAAATCAAACCAATAATTTTTAAAAATAATTCAAACGGATAGATTGATTTTTATTTAGTTCAGTTTATTATCAATTTCCTTCTTGAATTTTGTTCTTTTTCATTTTTGTTGATTTTAAATTAAATTTATGTCTATTGTTTTATTTTGTAGATTGAAATTTCATGTTTTAGCTTTTGTTTTCTGAATGCTTTTTTAAATAAAAAAAAAGCATATAATGTACATAATAATGGGGTTTTTTAAGCAAAAAAAGATATATGTGCAGCATAATAACTAAAATAGTGAAAACTATCTAATGTTAGAGTTTGATTTCAAAGCTACATGTCGGGGTATAGTTAGGTTTTGATTGATTTTTCCAATAAAAGTTATCAACACATACCTTTTGGTTTTATCTTAAAAGAATTGAAAACTAGAAGTTGTCTTGGTTGAAATTAGTCATGATGTCGTGTTCTATGTTTGAGTTCAAATAAGATTTAACTTTGTTTGTAAATTGTGACCCACATCAAATATTCTTTTTATTTTTCATAAAAAAATATAAAAATGTTGTGAAAACATAACGAAAACATGAATATCGATAAAATATAATGTTATAATAATTAAAAATAAAGAGGTTTTTAAAAAATGTAACAAACTGACAAAATATTTATATTGTATACAACAATTTTGAAGATGAAAAAAGCACACAATGAAAAATACTAAAAATGTCCCAGTCAACACGCGGTTAATCGACCACACGCACACATGTAATTTTTCTTCTAAACCATCATGATACATGATCGTGTAGAAAATGATACATGATTGCAATTGTGTATGATATGATATACGATTGTGTAGGTAGTATCAACACCAACCAAATGTGCGTGTGCCTTCTTCTAAATGATCATGATACGCAATTGTATAGAAAATACTAAACATGATCCTGTATCAAATCTAAATAATCTTGGTTTACGATCGTGTACCAAGATAATTTATATTTAGTATAAGATCGTATACCAAGATCTATTATATTTAGTACACGATCTTGAACTAAATAACACGTTGAAAAAAAATAATACTAGATTGATGATAATTATTATTTTTTTAAAAAAAATAACAACAACAATAATAATTATAGAACAATAATCATGATTTCAAAAAAAATATAAAAGAAAAATTACAGAAAAAGAAGAGAAGGAAAAAAATGGAAAGGAAGGAGGAAATCCAAGCGCGAAATTCAAAAGTGGCAGGGGCAAATATAAAATATTATTTAAAAAAATAAACGGCTTTATGTTTTTGAGTTTGTTACGTGAATCGTAAATATTTTGGTGTTGTTTTATATTTATAAAAGTTAACCTAAAATAAAAAATATATAAATAATCTAAATTAATTAATTAAGAAAATTAAAGAAAAGAAGTTATCTCCACTTAACTTGAATTTATTTGGATAGCTAATAAGTCTCATTTACAAACCCACTAAAAACCTCTATTTATAAACAAAATGACAAGTAGGTGGACATGAACACTAATATTGTGTCATATTGAGACACATGAACAACAAATGGGGTAGTTATAAATTACCACTTAACAATAAATACTAGAATGGACATCTATTTAACACATATTATCATAATATTTATAATAAACCGAACTTATTGATTAATTATATTTACTTAGAATTTGAAAATTTTTAACCAAGAATGTTTGTTTAAATTTTAGTTTTTTTTATAAAAAATAATTTTATTTATATTCTTTAATTTAATTTAATTGTAAATAGGGAAAGAAATATTTTACTCATATTAAATATTGCACTATAAAGGCTATTTTAATAGCAAAATAACTTAAAATGTTTACAAGCTATAGCAGAATTTTGGGTTCTATCAATGATAGTCTTCTATTATTATAGCATATCAATGATAGAATTTGCTATAAGTTGTAAATATTTATAAATTTTGCTATTTTTGAAAATTCCTCATGCACCATATTCTATCGTCTATCTAAAAACAATACTATAAAGGACAATATCTTTTCTGTTCATATATATATGTAAAATAAGATTTAATTTTGGTGAAAAGTTAACTTTCACAAATATAACAAAACATCCAAATATTTAGGATCCGTGTAACAAAATTAAAAAAGTCCATAAAGCTGGTAGAAAATTTTCATAAATTCCAGATTTGTCCTTGATAGTGTGGACGATTTGTCACTTCTCTTTCTTCTTCTTCTTTACGATTTATTCATCTTCTCTTCCAAACTTCTTCAGCTTCTCTTCATGAAGTTTTTTCTTCTATCTTTAAACGTTTTATTCTTCTATCTAAATCTCAAGAATATATTCAAGATCTTCATCTAAACGTTTTTTGTTTATTTTCTTAGATATCATAATGATGTATTTATATAGGTAGAATAATCCTGATATGAGGCTTTCTTATCTAAGTTATATTATGTTATCTCTTGAGTTGTTCTTCAAATTTCAAGGTTTGGCCTCAATCTCATCTTTGATTAAGGTTGGAGCCAATGACCCAAACCATCCTCTTCTCAAGATCCATACAGGTCATAATACAGAGAGATTAGCCTCGACTTCATCTTTAGTCAAGGTTGAGATTGATTGAATTTTGGGCTGATAAGAAGAATAGCAAAATAGAAGATTTACTTTGGATAAATGATAAATTTATTTTTAAATTGATAAAATAGCAAATCAGAAAAATTTGGAGAAAAATTGATGAAACAATGTCTTAAATGCCCTTATCTATGTGAAAAACTTAATCCCAAATACAATTGTTCAAAAAAACCACAAATACCCTATAATTAAATCAAACCCAACACATGATTAACACCTATCAAAATTCTAATTTTCCCCAAAACCCTATCTTTCGCTCCTTCAGACCTTCAGACCTTCAACCTTCAAACCCTTACCAGTTACCACAAACCTCATTTGCTCACGACAAGATAGAAGCAACGATAGTGCACAAACAAAGCCAAAAGACGACGTGCAAAGAAGAAATAAGTGTCGCTTGACTGAAAAAGAACTTAGTGCGTGCGATTCAGATCTGGCTTGGATAGAGCAAAGCAGCTCGGATCTGAGCATGCAAAATGGATGGGCTCGACTGGAGAATGAAATGGAGAAGCTACCACCAAACTGAGCTAGGGACAACTTGATGGTCGACAATAAGCTTGCGATGAAGAAGACGACGTCGATGCGAAACAACAAGATGCTATTGTTCACACAAGATTTCGAAGAAATATAATTCGTGGAATTGAACTTTGATATATTGATGAATATTGTGAATACAATCTCTAGTATTTAGTCCTTTGATGCTTTCTCTCGAATACAAGTTAAAAATTTTGAATTTCTTGATCTTCGATCTTTAGGATGTTAGTTGCTAGTCTATTTGAGCTTTCGTTTTCTGGAATTCAAGGAAAGTTTGATCTTCCAAGTTTTCAATCTTTCAAAAGATGATAATCTCGAAGTTGGTAAGAACTTACACGTCTTGAGAGCTTTATAGAAGTTTGAATCTTCAATTCTTCACAGCTTTAGTACTTTAGAGCTTCAATTCTTCCTTCAACCAAAAATCTAAAAAATGAATAGACATGTCTCTATTTATAGAGATATTCTATAGACTTTAGGTGGACTTGGACCTATTTGCTTGATGGGCTTGAGCTTAGACCCATTTGCCTATTGTGTTTGGGTCTATCTGCTTGTTGAACTTGAATTGAGTTGGGTTGAGTAAACTTAATTATCCAAACTCAATCAAAGATATAATCGAAATAATAAGAGATATAACAACATTTTTAGGGGCCATTGTGAAAAATGGCAAAACCACTTTTCTTTTGAATTTTAGCAAATAACATTTTTTTTGCAAGTGCATGATATTTTATAAAATACTAAAATACTCACTTTTCATAATTGTAATTATTTCATTTCTACATTATAATTAATTTTGTCCTGCATTTATCAATCTTTAATTATTTTTTATTTAGAAAAGATATAGCAACCCATATCATAACTTTTTTCTTAGTATCTCAAGAGTCAACTAATTTAACATTTTAATAACTTTATTCAATTTTACTAATTTCAAAATAACCAAATTGAATTTGAATTTCAAAATAACATAATTCTCATTTTTCAAAATTGAACAATCTCATGCTATCTTATCTCAAAATAACATTAATGGCTTGAATATCAAGATAACCAAATTATTATTTAGAAATTGAGAGAATCTCAACGTTAATTTTATTTTAAAATAACCATGATTGAATTTCAAAATAATCAAATTATTAATTTTCGAATTGGAGAATCTCAACTATTGATTTTAAAATGCAATTTCAAAATAACTTAATTATTATTTTGAATTTAGGAGAATTTTAATCATTGATTTTATTTCAAAATAACATTTTAATATCAAAATAACATTGAATCATAAAAATAAACGAATTATTATTTTGAATTAAAATTTTCTTATGCTCTTTCTGTTTAAGTGAGAATTCGCTTATTTGTTTGTTTTCCAATATTTCTTATTAAATTATAATTAACTTATTCTAAAAATATAGCATTTTATATATATATATATATAATTAGTTCAATACCATTAATTCATACAATGGTGGAAATGAATTTAAATTAGAAAACAATTACATTAATTGTGTTTAGAATAACTTTTAAACCAAAACATGTTCACTTGACTTAATAACATTAATTAAATTAAAATTTATATCAATATTGGTTTAAAAGTGTAATTAATGTAATTATTTCAATATATTGAGTTTTTATAAAAAATCTTGTCTATGTAATTAATTTGTGATATAAAGTTATGAGTTTATCAAAAGTCTTTCCAGTATAATAAATTTGTGATATGCAATTATGAGTATGTAATTAATTTCGATGTATTAATAATGTAGAGAACTCTATCATAACCTCTTTCTAATATCTCAGGATTTAAAAGATATCAACAACTTTATTCATTTTTTTTATTTTACTATTGTGTTAAGATTTTAACAACTTTATTCATTTTTTATTTTAAAATAATAATATTATTAATTTTTAATGGCTAAATCTCAACCTTTTTTATTTCAAAATATACTAACATTTTCTTCATCCTTTTTTATTTCAAAATAACGTGTTAGATTTTAATTTATTTTTAAATTTTAAATTTTGAATTTGAAAATTAAAATTAGTTTTCCTATTAAGATCTCAATCTTTTTTTTATTATTATTTGAAAATTAAATCTCAACATTTTTTACTTATTTATTTATTTCAAAATAAGTTGAATCTTTAAACCCTTAATAATTTAGAAATTAAAATTAGTTTTCGTATTAGATCTTAATTTATTTTTTAAAATTGATTTTTTTTCAATAAAATAGGCTAATATAATGTGTTTTTAGATAAAATCTCCTAAATTTCATATATATTTTATTAAATAAATAATATTAAATTAAAAAGAAAATCAACTAAAATTTCCCTAAGAGACAATGAAGATAACTTTTGTATCTTTTTGTTTTGAGTGAAAGTTTTTGTTCTTCCACCCAAGCGTTTACAGGCTGTAGACTTGAAAATCAAATATGGAAGATGAAAAATGAAGATAGTGTTTGTGTGCTTCAAATGTTTATATTCTTCTTCTTGAAAATGTATGATGAAGTTGAATATGAAATTGGGATTTGCCCGCTTGAAGAAGACACTACAAGAAATCAGAGTTCTCCCGATGTTAAAAAAGGCATCGACAAAAGCAATGTCAGAACAAAAGCCAATCCCCAACGCATAAAATATACGTCAGTCGATACAATTATTCAAAACGTCGTAGTTCAAGACGTCGGGAGAAGATAAATAAATATTTAATTCTTGCATTTTTTTCGACGTCATAAGGAAAATGTCGGGAAAAGTTTAACCATTCCCAAAGTCATAAGTAAAACATCGGAAAAAGTGTAGCCATTTCCGACGTCATATGTAACGCGTTGGGAATAGGGGGTGTCTCCCAACGTTTTTGATATGCACCAAAATTTTTTTTATAAAAACCCTTTCGATTCTGTAATTCACAGAATTAAAAAGAAGAAGGCCGAGAGAGTAGAGAGAGAGGTCGAGAAGGAGAGAGATCCATGTCGCCACTCGTCGTTGTCCTTGTCCGACCGTTTGTCGTCGTCTCCGCCGTCGCTCTTCATTTCGGTAAGTGGTTTAGTTTAGTTATTGTTTTGTTTTAGTTAATTAGTTTTAGTATTTAAATTTCAAATTAGTTTTAGGTTCTAGGTTTTATATTTCAAATTAATTTTAGTATTTAGATTTTGAATTAGTTGTAGGTCTTAGTATTGTATTTGAATTTGAAGTGTTGTTAAAATTTTTGAATTAGTTGTAGGTTTTAAGAATTTGAATTTGAAGTGTTAAAGTTGAGATTGAAGTGTTGAAGTTGAGATGGAAGGTATTTTTTCCTGATGCTAAATTGACAGCATCTTCGACATTCATACAACATCGGAAGATGTTTAGAACTTCGGACGCACAACAAGTTGTGCGTTAGGAGTTTCTCTCTCGACACATTTGTCCCGACGCGTATTCTAACGCATAAATATGCATCAAAAAAAGCATTTTCGACGCTTTTTATATATCTCCCGACGATTTTGTGCGTTGGGAAAACCCCTTTTTCTTGTAGTGATGAGATCAAAAAAGAAAAATGGAAAGTGGAGACAAAGGAAGATGAAACTAAAACTTCAAATGGAAGAGGTTGGAGATTGAGTTTTGCTTGCTTGAAGAAGAAGAGATCAAAAAAGAAAAATGGAAAGTGGAGACGAAGGAAGGTTTTCAAAATGGAAGGATGAGAAACGAAAAATAAAAATGAAAAATGAAGCATGAATATCATTGCAATGAGTCTGGAAAATGAAGATAAAAGGTTCTAACTTTGATTGGACAAGTATGTATTCAAGATTTATTAAAGTGTATTTATTCTATTTTAGTTATAAGAAAGTAGCTTACACTTTATGTATAGGGATATTTTGGGTTTTTTCAAATTCTTATTTATTGTATTTTTTTTCATTTTGCCATTTAAAAAAAATCAGTTTTGCTATTTTTTAAAATGGCAATTTTAAAATTGCTATTCTTCTAGTTGACCCAATATAATTATCACCATATTTACTATGATGATGTGGCAGAATTTAATTGGTTGAAATTTTTTGCTCAACACTACGTCATTCAGCTTGGGTTAAGAACGTAACAACTGGAGATAACGAGCTTCAATTTCGATAGTCAATAGAGAGTGACGAATGGTGAGGTTTGACTCTGTCTCAGTGCATGGCGTGCAAATGTCACCTAGATGGAGGTTGAAGAATGAAGAAGACAATGAGATGGAGGTTGCACGCATACCAATGATTATTTTTAATATAATAATAACAATAATATATTGTATTATATTTATATTATTATTATTATTTTTCTTTTCTTTCCCTTCCTTTTTTCTTATTAAATTAACTTTTCTCTTTCACACCAAACCCCAATAAATTAACATCCAAAATTTTAAAATCTTAATAAAATAAGATAATTATGTTAAGAAAAATACCTAAATTTTAAGACGTCACAGTGATTCTCAAATTTGCACGATGTTCTCAACTTGTAAATCAATTAAAATACAATGTATTTGTATAATAAGATTTATATTGTAGTCAATCACATATTCCAACTTGTTTAGATAATGAGGATGTATCTAATAGTGTTAAATTTCAACAGATCTTATACATATGTTTCATGATGTGAATCTTAAGATCTGGGTACTTCACTATTCAAATACGAGGTATTTCCAAGTACTTCATAGTTCAAATACGAGGTATTTTCAGCAGCACCAACAAATACAGGGTCAACAACTAATATATATTTTCTATTTTTTTTTTAAAAAGATCTATATATAACTACAACAAGAATATATATATATATATATATTTAAAAAACCAATGAAAAAAATATGGATAATAGTAATTTGCTTTGACATCAAGGAATCTAATCTAAAATTTAAATTCAGTTTGTTATTAAAAATATATACTATATGTTATGTAATAAATGGTTTAAAATATAAGAAAATTGAAAATTTTGTATATATACATGAATATTAACTATTGGACTCTAATGAAAAAGAACGTGAACATTAAAGTTACCAAAAAACACAACGTCTAAAAATAATTATTCTAGTTTGAATCTAATGAAAATAAACGTAAATATTAACTTTATAATTGGCACAAGAAAATAATTTTTGAAAATAAAAATCAACAAAAATAAGTGGATAATATTAATTAGCACGATTTTAGGGATGATAAAAATTATAAATTCAAATTGTTATTAAAAATATATATTATTTATTGTTTAATAAATTTTTTATAAATATTTTGGAATATAAAAAAATTTAAAATGTTGAATTTATCTGCCATTATTTTAGGAATATGATGTAAGATTTGAATTCAAATTTACAATTTTAGAGGATGATATTAAATCTAGATTCAAATTGTTATTAAAAGTATTAATAATGTATTATTTAATAATTTTTTTGATAAATAATATGAAATATAAAGAATCGTTTATCTTTGTCATTATTTTAGGGGTATTATCTAAAATTTAAATTCAAATGGTTATTAAACATAGGGGAATTTTTAAAAATAGTAGATTTTACAAAATATTTACAACCTATAGCAAAATCTATCACTGATGACTATTGATATGCTATAGTGATAGAATCCAAAATTTTGCTATAGTTTGTAAATATTTTAATTTATTTTTCTATTTTTAAAAATGTCCCTTAAACATATCTATTATGAAATATAAAAATAAATAGTTAATTAGTTAATTTAAATCCTAAGAATCCAAAAAATTGATAGAAATTACCGCCATATTTTTAGAGGATGTTGGTGCAATTTTATCCCATAAGAAAATATCATATTTAGTTAAGATTTATCAAAACTGAAGGTGTTTGCATCATTTTTTGAATTATGTAAATACATTGTATCTATAAGAAATGAAATGTCTTATTTAAAGGGGTATAATTGATAAAAAAGTATGAAACCGACGATTTTATCGTAAATCTTAATATTTTCAGAATTTGCTATTTTTTTAATTTTTTATTTACTATTTTTCTATTTACACGATTATGATCTTTTGAGTTTTTCCTTACTCAAAGTCCAATTAACTATTATCGATCCGTAAACCCATTTAATTCTCTTGACCAAGTTGTTTGTCTACTTGTTATCATTTTCTTGATTCGATTCGTTATGCCGCTAAAAAAAAAAACATAACAAAAAGTGAACCTATTTGATTTAACAATTTAATAAATTGTTCTTCTGTATCAAGAAATTAATTTAATGTATAAAAAATGGAGTTTGAGAAAATTTATTATATTACCCAAACAATGGTTGTGTCGTGACTTTAGGCTGCAAAAGGTTTTATTTTCTTAATTCACTTAAATAACTTTGCAAATAATAATAGAGAAATAAAGTGAATTAATTAAAAGCAAAAAAAGGTAACCAATCCTTTAACCCTTTGAAACTAATTGCCATTATTTAAGTTCTTATTCCAGTCCAAACAATAGAAGCCATTTTAACCATGAGTGTATCTCATAATAATAATAGTAATAATAATGATTTCATTTTGATCAACCATCCTAATATATGAATCTTAGGTTTATTATTAAGTAAAAATAATTTGAGTCACTTGCTACCTTGTTTTTCAAGCTGAACCGGGTCATCGTTGTTAGTTTACATTTAATTATTTAATATATTGATCCGAATTTGTCACGACATCAATTAAAATAAAATGTTTGATCCAATAAATTTTTAATTGTACGTAACAATAATCAATGAGAGCCTAATTAGATTGGTGGAATTTGTTGAAGTGTGTTGTTTTTATTTTAAGATGTATCCATCTAGGACCAAAAGTCCAAAGAACACACATGTGTAACCTATGTTCTACAAACATAAGTTAAGCAGTACATTCATAATCAAGCCCTCCAAAATCTCATAATTAATATGTTTGCAAGACACAGTCCGACAAACCTTGCATATTATGGGTGAGTTTGGGTAAGACTTAATAAACCAAAATTAGAAAATTGTAAAAATATAAGATGGAGTCATATTTGATTCTCAAATACATTATTTCTCGATCAAATATATATTTAATAATAATTTATTTACAAAAATCTATAAAAACCTTAAACCAAAAGACTACTGTGTTGGAATAAATCTCAAAGATGTCTTAAAATGAAATAACAAAATAATTATTTTTTAAGAAAAATCTTACCTAGAAGACTTTTAAGAAAATAAAATAAAAACTTATTTAAAAGAAAATTAGATATATTTGTAAAAAAGAAAAGAAAAATAAGTTAGTTAGGAAATGGAGTAAGTTTCAAGTTGAATTTCATTTTTTGGAAAGAGAGGACCAATTAGGAAAGAGGCGTTTTGATTTTGTCACTGTTTGTCACACGTGAGACACGTGAACTTAACTATGACAAAAATGTGATGCACATGATTACATTTTATATGATTTTTCATAAGAAAAAAATGCTACCATTACTTTTTACATAGAAATGTTTTTTTCCATTCAAGAGTAACCCATTTTTTAAATCTATTTTTTCGTTGCATAGCCAAGAAATATAATATTTGAATAATAAAATAATATATATATATATATAAAAGAAAGAAATAAGAAATTAAGAAATTAGAAAAATTGATAATCTCTCAAAATTTTTCACTAATTTAGAAACTCATCAAATTGAAGCGTGGCTTTACAAATTCACCAAAATGCTCTATTTATAGGCAACTTGACAATACTATACAAATTTGGCCTTCTTTCATGTGCAAAACACATAAAAAAAAATGTCTACCTTGATGGTCATTGTCCATCAAGTAGGCAGACTCAAGAAAGCCCTATCAAGAAAACTAGTTTTCTTAATGGTCAAAACATGTAATAAAAAACCTATTCTATGAAAAATAGAAGGAAAAAAACGACTGGTTTCCTTTTATATTTCCACCTAAGCTTATGTTCTCACAACAACAAAAACTATCTACTACGACAGTTGTTTACATTAGAAAATGGAAGGGAGGAAAAAAACTGTCACAAAAGGTAAAAATACGTGTTTTTGGTGGAAAAAAGTGGAATTTTTTGGATAGCATTTTTCACAACAGTTATTTGATGTCGTAGAAGATACATAAAATAAAAATAAAAATGAAAGGGTTTTAAGGCTTTTCCCCCAAATCAAAATTTTCCCTAAATTAAAAACCCTAATTCCTCCTGCGAAGCCATCTCCAAATGCAAAGAAGGCCATCTTCGGACGACGCCCATTTCCGTCACTGCCACCGCCCTCTCATTTCCATCTCCTCACTTTACGTCGTCGCAACCTCCTCTATCGGACAACAAAACCTCCTTTGTCGTAACCTGTTTAATTAGTACCTGTCATCTCCAATCTGCCACAATCTCTTCAATGTTCAAATCGCAGTCGTCACCTCCTCTGCCGGTAAGTCATCTGTTCCTTTTCTCTTTCTCTCTCCGTGAAGTTGTTCTCTGTCACTATTTCCCTCAACTTCATAGGTCGTCGGTAAGGTCTAAAATTTTCAATTTCGTCTTAATTCCCTCTTTTGGACAAACACCCCTACGTGATGTATGTGAAATAAATGTTGGATTTATCTTTAACTTAAATTAGACCAAAAAATGTTAAGACTTGAAGCTGAAAAAGAGCAAGACAAAAAGGAAGAAGGTCCTGAAAATGTCCTTCATGTGTTTAGGTTTATGAGATGTTTATTTAAGGAAATTTGGGTTAGGATATATTCTTTTATTATATGACACCTCCCCTTGTCTTAATTTTATATAATACTATTTTGGTGATGTGTTTTGTTGGTTTTTCTACTTTGCATTTTTTCATGAGAAGATTGTTCTTTGATGTTTAGGGGAGCCTAATACTTCATCCTTAGTTGAGAAAGAGTTCTCTAACTCTAATTTAGAAGGAGCCTAAAGGTAAGTATTTGTTGATGACAGTAGGCAGTAGACCTTTATTTAACAAATTGTGAGGTCTAATTCAATTTCTTTAACTTCAAATTTTGCTTCAATCTTTTGGTTTTAGTATTTTCAAAATACTTACTTTTTGTCATTGATGTTT
This sequence comes from Cucumis variabilis, assembly GCA_037974545.1. Lineage (NCBI taxonomy): Eukaryota > Viridiplantae > Streptophyta > Magnoliopsida > Cucurbitales > Cucurbitaceae > Cucumis > Cucumis variabilis. The sequence continues at coordinate 10,014,963 of JBBPDI010000009.1, read as the reverse complement.
TAATTTTGCTTTATTTTTGTCTTTACACTCTTAAATTAATTAATTTTGGTTTGCTATACCTGTGCATAAACAAATTTATGGATTTTAATGTTAATATGTAATCTTCAAAATATTGTTGTTTGATGATGGAAACACCAATTGACATTTCAAGTTCTTTGCTATATAAAGGTTAGTACTTACTTTTATATACCCAAGACTCTTTCTTATTTGTAACTTGTTCCATTTTAATTTGAATTTTTAATTACAAGTTCTTTTGAAAATCGTTTATTTATTTAACAATGTTGAGAAGATCATAAAATGTTCGCTACATTTTTTATGATTGAAATTTTGGTTTTTTTTTTTTTTTTGCTTCTTTCACTTTCTAGGAGAAGAAAAAGGAAAAAGTAAAACATTTTATATTTTATTTTATATTTCACTAAAAATAATTTTTAGCAAGAGTATTACATAAATGTAACAAGAGTAATTTAGTGGAAAAAAATTGCGTATGAAAGGTGTTTGTAAAAATGCCTTAGAGAGAAAAACAATGTTTTTTAGGGATGTGGACTGTGGCTCTGTATTATACAATTTGTCTTCTAAGCATATTTTGACTGTGGAACTAGAAAGGGACTTTTGGAATCCAACTCATTTGCTTTAATTGCACAAATTGCTAGTGGAAGGATTTGATTGCAACTCATGCAGTCTAAATAATGGTTTGTTATTATTATTAGCCTATCTGTCCAATTCTAATGTAAATTATTAGAAACTTCCTGCCCTGAGTTTGGTATTTACCCACTAGCTTTTCATGGTTGAATTTTTAGATATATTTGAACTATCAATCCATATTTGTAACTTCAATGTTGGGGCTTTGGCAAAAGAAAATGCTAGAACCCAAATTTGAACTGAACTGTATACTTATTAATCTCTAAAAAGTATGGTAGTGCGACCTACAAAAGTTTGACAACGATTCTAAGGATTAAGAAAGGTGGAGTTTGAAAGGAAGAAATCAAAATTTCCAAGAAACAAGCACACATAGTAAAGAAGAAAATGGGAAATGGTGAAATGAACGAGTTGCACTAAAATCCAAGTTTTGACCGTTTTCATCTCTTTGTTGCCTTCTCATACTTCAAAGGGAGAGAGTTAGTTTCTTGTTTTTGTTATTGTTTTTTTTTTTCATATTGATTTATTTTATATTAAGCAATTAAGTTGAAATACAATTCAAGTCTATTAATTGAAAAATGTTGATCATTATTATTTTATTCTTGTTTTTTGTTTACTATGATTCTGGGGTTCTATTCTATATTATTGTGCAAGGACTACTTTGGTCAGTTACTATTCTATATCTTTGCTGAAGACATGATACTGAAATGGTGGTTTGAACATTTGACTTGAGAATGATTACAACATTGCCTCATGGAAAATCTTCACGTAAGTTCTTCTCTTTAATAATTAAATATCTTCTAAGATAATGAACATAAATTGCATATTTTCTTAGATAAGATGATAGATACGTGTCAAATCTTTCCTTGTTTATTGAACACATGGATGGGTGGGTATGGCTGAGAGAGTCCAAGATATAATGAATACTTTAGTGAGTCATGTTGGATTGGCAATAAAAACCATTTTTTTCTAGGATTTTCTGGTGACAGTTGCATTTCTGTAGAATGGATAATTAGAACCATACATAAAATCTAACCCTATACCAGAGCATAATCATGAACTGGTAAAAGTGGTGGTGACAATCCAATTTTGAATTGCATTTCAAGACACTGTTTTCAACTCAAGCAAGAAAATGGTATATATAAGGGGATATTTAGTGACATGTGTGAATTAAAAGACAATTTTTTTGTTTTCTATTTTGATCTTAGTATTTACATTGCTAAAAATTGGAAACTTTGGAAATTGAATCTGTCACTTTTGGTTAGTGTTCTTGCATTGCAGCTTTGTTGAGCAGTACCCAAATAAAGTTGTTAGTGTGAAGTGAAAATAAAAATTATTGTTAATTATTTTATGCTGTGCAACCATTGAAATTGACTGAAAAGACCTGAGATATTTAATATGGAAATTACGTACCTTATTTAAGCATTGTTTAGTAACATTTCGTTCTTATTTTATCACAACTTTTTGGTGAATTTCACCTTCCTTGAAAACACATTTGAATCCTAAGCCAGATTTAAACAAAAAAAAAAAAAAACAAATGAAGTTGGTAAAAACTAATTTAGCTTTCTAACTTTTTGGCTATCCTTTTGAAAACATTTTCTTTATTAAAAAAAGTTGATGAATTAGACATAGTGAAAGTAATGCTTAGAAGCTTAATCTAACTTTTGTCAATGTTTCTTGATGCTTTAAAAGGTCTTTCACATTTATGGAGGCTCTAGTTAGTAGTGAGGCTTGGGATGCTGAATTTCAGGTATATTGTCTTTGCCTTTTCACTTCTATCACCGTGGGCATTTGAAATTTATTTATTCTTTATTTTTTTGTAACCTTAATCGAATATCTATGATTGTTGAATACTTATGAGCCAAGTCAATTAGATTCCGTGCGTAAATTAGTTAATTAGCCGTTTGGCATTTAAGGATTTAATTGATTTTGATCATTTAATGTCAATTTTTGAAATGGGTAATGGATTCTAAGCTCAATATATTATGTTGCCTAAGATGATTTCTATTTTATTAGGTTGGTATTGTTGCTCAACTGGTTTTTGCTACTACCTTTATAGTCTCTAGGATGCATGCATTAGTATGTAACATGTAAGTGGCACTTAGATATTTGTTAGCATATCTACTCTTTAATCTAACTTCATTTCATTATCCATTCGAGATTGTGGAGAGGGAGCATATCTAATTTTCTTTCCTGTTTTGGCAATTAGGCCAAAGTTACTCATTTGGAAGGATTTTAATTTTATGAATGATATTTCGCCATATTGTATTCAGATTCAATTCCAATGACACAAATGTTATATTTTTAGGAATATGATTCTTGTATTTCTGTTGGAGAGTGTAAGATAACTGATAATACATTAGCTATCTTACTAGTACTTGGAAAGATTGTGAAAAACTGAAAAAGATCGGTTCTAAGAGCCTTTTTTACCTTCACAATATTTGATGGATATTTCACGCCTTAAAAAACATGCCTTCATCTATATCTTTTCATTTGTTGAAAGCTTTGTTTCTGAGGTATTCCATGATTTACACGAAGAGGTCATTTCAACAGCTGCAAGAGGCCATAGTCTTATGATTCGGGTGCAACAACTTAAGGCAGAGTTTCCTTCAATTGAGAAAGCATTTCTGTCCCACACAAATCATACATCTTTCTTCACTAGTAAAGATTCATCTATCACATATATTGTTATATTTTTGCCAACAATCATGGTCACCATATTGTTATATTGATGGATTTGAACAATTAATTAGAGATCATGAACTGGTACAAACAAATGAATTCATGTTCCCTCATTCATGTTCCCTCGTTTTCCACTTTATTTTTTTATTATTTTAAAGAATGTGATGTAGAGGCTTAGAAGATTCTAATTTCCAGTCTTCCCTCATTTCAAACTACTGCTACAAACAAATGAGTTCATGTTCACGCTCACTGTAGCACTTTATCATGTTATTCATTTATTTAAATCATTCTTATAAAAGAATATTTATTTAAATCGTCTAGCTACGTGGTTACTAATAATGACCATTGGTTATGGTTATCTTTATATCATGTGGACGTTTGTACTTTCGAAGTTTGATAGGAAGTTTTGTGAGATGACTAGGTGAATTGATTTAGGTGTACAAACTTTTTGTTTTTGTTTACTTGTGAATTGATTTTCTTTAAAAATGTTCTCTTTAGTCATACTCTAAAATGAGATTTTGTTTTCTTACTAGGTCTAGAAGAATTCATTAGAGCAGTGAAGCAAACTTGGAGCAATTGATTGATATAAGACTTTTTGTATTTTTGGTAGCAAAATCTTGGTTCTAATGCACTTATTTTAGGCTTGTTGGTATCTAAAGATGTCAATGTTTATTCTTTTTGTATGTAAACTACCTTTTAACAAAAAATGGTTATTAGTCAATGAATGTATGAATATTACAAAGTGTATTATTACGTATATATATTAAAGTGTTGACTCTTTGTTTTCATATGGGTGTGATGTATTAGAACATTATTGTCATTGACCTGGTTAATGTACTGATAGAGTGGCGAGAAGAATAGAAATTGAGGAATATACGATCGGGAAAAAATGTAGTAATTGAGGAATATATGACGGGAAAAACATGTCATAATATACGAAATTATGACATTTTGTAACTATTGTCAATATTGAAACAATGACAATTTAATTTTATAAAAACTGTCACGATCGACCGATCTTTGACAGGGAGAAAATGTCATAATATATGAATTTGTGATATTTTTGTAATTGTCGTCAATATCGAAAAGATGAAATTTATTTTTATAAAATTTATCACGATTGACATATCCTTGATAAATAAAAATGTTATAATAAACGAATTCGCGACATTTTTGTAACTGTCGTTAATATACAAATGATGATAGTTATATGTTGTCATAAAATAAAATATGACAGTTATTTGTTGTCATAAAATAGTAATTAATGACATTTTTTTTCTGTCAAGAAAAAAATTATTGTGACAGTTTTTTAAAACTGACATGGAAGGACTTTCCACAACAGGCGATACTATGACTGTAAATAACTGTCACTTTGTTCGTGACAGAAAATAACTGTCGTCGTAGACCATTTTAAAAATCCTAAATTAAAAACTTTCAATTCAACTAATTAAAGTTGAACACAATAACTAATTTAATTTTGATAAAGTCACTTATTTTAATCTAATTATAATTAGAACAGTTAACTTTTTAAAAAGTAATATTATATTATTGATGTATAGATAATAATAATTTGAAAAACAATAAAAATTTAAGATATTATTGATGAATATCGTGTTTTCTGAGCCCATTAACGAGAGTCCAAATTTCGTGCTTCGTAGAAAATAGTTTTTTCTTGATTGGCAATACCCATCAAGATATCTTTTTTTTATTGGGTCTTATCCATGATCTTATCTTAAACCCAGAATTATAAATTTTTTTTATGGACAATGTCCATCAAGATATCATTTTTCTTGATGGACTTTGCCCATAATTTTTTTTTGTCTTTGTCCATCAAGAAATCTTAAACCCAACAAGAAAATTCTAAACCCATGAAGAAACCTAAAAAAAAATATATTAATTTTTTTTTTCTATGATGGCCATTGCAAATAAAAAAAAGTTCATTCCTTGATGGGCCTCGTCCATCAAGAAAACCTATCTAACTTGATAGGTATTTCTAATTAACTAATATATTATCTTTTGATATTTATTGTCTATCGAGAAATAGTTTTCTTGACGTTTATGGACCATCAACAAAACTAAGAGAACTTTGCCCATCAAGAAAATAAAAAATTTACATTTTTTCGTATTTCTTCAACAAAATAAGAGGAGTTTTCTTGACATACATGACCGTTAAGATAAACATTGTATCAAAAAAAATATTTTTCTTGATGATCCTTTGCCATGACTATCAAGAAATCAAAATTTATGTACGTCAAAAAAGACCAAATTTGTAGTGTTACAAGTAAGAGGTTGATTATATGGTTAGTAAGAAGCCATGTTTGTTTGACACATGGTGAACACTAAGCACATTTATGTGTTTACATGTGGCTATGGGCCACTAAGCACACACTAATGGACATCTACATATATTAATATTATTTATAATACTCCCCTTAGATGCCTATTACATATATGAAATATGGCTTGTTAAAACCTTACTAGGAAAAAATACCCAATGAAAAAAAATCATAGTGAAGGAAAAAGAGTACATATTTCATATATACTATTACAAAAATAAAATTTACTCTCTTCGTGGTAACATCACTTCAGATCTCTAAGTCACCGTATTCCAATGTTATACACCAATTTTTCAAAGGTTACGGTAGGTAGTGATTTTGTAAATAAGTCTGCCAAATTATCCTTTGAACAAATTTATTGTACTATGATGTTACAATTTTCTTCAAGATCACGAGTATAGAAAGCTTTGGTGAGATGTGCTTTCTTTTATCACCTTTAATATAACCTCATTTTATTTGAGCTATACATGCTATGTTGTTTTTGTATAATGTTGTTGTAGGGAGTTTACTAGAAGACAAACCACATGATTCCTGAAAGTGTTGAGTCATCAACCTTAACCATATATATTCTCAACTAGCCTAATGAATTGTAAGAATTTTGGCATGATTTGAGGAGGTGACTGTTATGATTTGCTTTATTAATTGCCAAGATGTGCTTTCTTTTATCACCTTTAATATAACCTCATTTTATTTGAGCTATACATGCTGTGTTGTTTTTGTATAATATTGTTGGAGGGAGTTTACTAGAAGACAAACCACATGATTCCTGAAAGTGTCGAGTCGTTGATCTTAACCATATACATTCTCAACTAGCCTCATGAATTGTAAGAATTTTGGTATGATTTGAGGAGGTGACTGTGATGGATTGCTTTATTAATTGCCAAGATATAGTAGTTCGTCCACATGTGAATAGATAACTTGTTTGAGATCTAGCTTTGTGTGGATCAGATAAATTTCTAGAATCTGCAAAAACAACTAAATTAAAATCTTATTTATTTGAATAAAATAATCCCTTATCAATTGTTGCTCGAAGATAACGAAGTATATGTTTAATTCCATTCCAATGCCTTTTTGTTGGAGAGAAACTATATCTAGCTAATAAATTTACTAAAAATGCAATATCTAGTCTTGTATTATTAGCAAGATACATAAGTGCACTAATTGCACTAAATATGGTACTTCTGAACCAAGGAGTTCTTCATTATTATCTCGAGGTCGAAATATATCTTTTTAAAATCTTTTCTATATAAGTTGATTGATAAACAAATATTCCATCTACTAGATGCTCAATTTGCAAACTAAGGCAAAATTTTATTTTTCCAAGATTTTTCATCTCGAATTCTTTCTTAAGATATTCTATTGCCTTTGAAAGCTCTTTAGGGGTTCTAATTGTATTTAAATCATCAACATATACAGTTATAATAGCAAATCATGTTTGTGATTTCTTTATAAAAACACACGGACATATTAGATTATTTTGAAATCCTTCTTTAAGCAAATATTCACTCAGGCGATTGTACTACATTCGTCCTGATTGTTTCAATCCATATAATGATCTCTGTAACTTTATTAAACATAGTGCCCTGAAACTTTGTTTATATGTTTCAAGTATTTTAAATTCTTTTGGAACTTTCATATAAATGTCATTATCAAGAGATCTATATAAATATGTTGTGACTACATCCATAAAATGCATGTCCAAATTTTCATACACAGTCAGGACAATTCAAAATCTTAATGTGATTGCATTCACCACTGGAGAATATGTCTCATAATCAATTCTAGGTCTTTGTGGAAAACCTTGTGCAACTAGTCTTGCTTTATATCTTGTGATCTCATTATTCTCATTTCTTTTTCTCACAAATACCTATTTATATCCCACAGGTTTGACACCTTCTAGTGTTTGAACTATTGATCCAAAAACTTGATATTTGGAAAGCGAATTTAATTATGTCTTAATTGCTTCTTTCCACAAAAATTAATTTTTTCTATATCGACATTCTTCAACAGATTTTGGTTCAAAATTCTCATTTTTGGATATAATATCAAGAACAACATTACATACAAAAATGTTGTCAACAACTACATTAGTTCAGTTCCATCTTTTTCTTATCATGACATAGTTTATTGAGATCTCATTATTATCCCCAGTTGTTTTATTTTTTTCAACATTTTTGTCAGAAGTCAAATTATGGAACATCTACATCTTTAATCGAGTTATTGACTTGATTCCTTTTTTGAGGATTTTTATCTTTAGAGCCTATTGGTTTACCATGGTTCTGGCGTGTTCCAGATTCATTAATGACAACATGTTGTGTTAGGATATCACTTTTTGATGGGACATTTGCAGTTGCTATATGTGATTTAGTTACTTTCCTTGCATCTATAAATGCATCTAGTAACTGATTTGCTATATTTTGCAAATGAATTATTTTCTGAACTTTAAATTCATATTGATCTGTATGAGGATCTAAATGAGACAATAATGATACATTTCATGTAATTTCTTTTTTCAACTTCTTAATTCCTTCCTCTAATATTGGACAATTTATCTCATTAAAATGACAATCAACAAAGCATATAGTAAATGCATCACCAATTAGGAGTTCAAGATATTTAATAATTGATGGGTAATCAAATCCAACATATATTCCTAGCCTACTTTGAGGATCCATCTTAGTACGTTGAGGTGGAGCAATTGGAACATGTATTGCATATCCAAAAAATTCTCAAATGAGAAATATTTGGCTCATGACCAATTGCAAACATTTTATAAATGATTATGCTAAAACCATTTTGTGTATGAACATGGGCCACAGGATGTTCAACACTTATCCCAACAGACATACAATAATTATCAAATGTTTGGGATGTAAATTCATCAGCGTTATCAAGTTGAATATTCTTAATTGTATAATCAAGAAATTGTGCTCTTAACTTAATTATTGGAGCAATTAATTTTGTGAATGCAAGATTTTGACTAGATAATAAGCACACATGCAACCATCTGTTGGATGCGTCTATTAAGACCATAAAATACTTAAATGGTCCACTTGGTGGGTTAATTGATCCACAAATATTACCATGAATTCGTTCACAAGATGTCGGTGATTCGATTCCCACTTTAGATGGTGATGATTTAATTATCAATTTCCCTTGAGAGCAAGCATCATATGATAATTCATTAGATTGAAGAATCTTTTGGTTCTTCAATAGATGTCTATGTGAATTTTCAATAATTCTTCTCATAACGATGGATCCTGGATGACCCAATCGATTATGCCAAATTGTAAATATGTCTGTTTTCATGAGCTTCAGGTTCATTGTTGCATATGCTTCAATTACTCTTATGTAAGTATAATATAATCCAGAAGATAAAGCAGACAACCTTTCTAATATACGTTTTTCATTTTAGACAGTGGATATAATATAAAGATATTCCCTTTTATTTTTCTATCAATCTCAATATGATAACCATTGTAACGTATATCTTTAAAACTCAACAAATTTCTCTCTTTGACTGACTAGAGAATAATGCATTATCAATTGTAAATTTTGTTCCTCTAGGTAAAATAATATTTGCTTTTCCAAACTCTTCAATCAAGTTTACAGAACCTGATATTGTATTAACTTTTGCTTCCAACATTGCCAATTTGGAAATATATTTTTTATTTATAAGTATTGTATGTGTGGTTGCACTATCTGCCAGACATATATCTTCTTTATTCATTTATGAATCATCCAGCATATGATAATGATTCATATTTGTTTATTTTAAAGAAAATAATTACAATAAGTAAAAATATACTTATATATTTATAACAACAAAATATGAAGAAAGATAACGAAACAACAATATTATTTTAGATATTTTCAAAGTCAAAAGAAAAATCTGTTGGTCCACCAATTGTGTTGATTTTCTCTTCAGAAATTTCAAAGAAATCTGCACATTCAAACTAGTCATGTTGGATGGATCAAATATATCATTATCTTGATAGGCACAATTGGCTTCTACATTTTTCCTTTTTTTCTTCTCTAGGGAAGCTTGATATAGGTCAACTAAGTGTTTTGATGTACGGCAAACACGTGATCATTGTCCAGTCATTACACATCGGTAGCATATTTATTCATCACTTTTTGATTTTTGTGGAGCTTTCCCTTTCTAATCATTATTCTATGTGATTCTTTTAAAATTTGGATTATAAGAACGACCACCATGAAAATAATTATTTATTCCTCTTCCACGGTCTCTTCTCGACCATGACCACAACCACGATCTCGTCCATAATTAACATTCACAACATTTGCTTCAGGGATTGGTGTTGTTACAGTTGGTCGGGATTTATGATTTTTCATCAACAACTCGTTATTTTGTTCGACAACAAGAAGAAATGAGATAAGATCAGAATATTTTGTAAAACCTTTTTCTCGATATTGCTGCCGTAGAAGCATATTTAAGATATGAAAAGTAGAAAATGTCTTTTCCAACATGTCCATATAAAAAAATTTCTTTCTACATAACCACAAATTTGAATTGATCCTGAATAATTCAGAATTGTAATTACTTACTGATTTAAAATCTTGTAGCCTCAAATGTATCCAATCATAATGAGCTTGAGGAAGATGAACTAATTTTAAATGATCATACCTTTCTTTCAATTTATTCCACAATGTATGAGGATCATTCACTATTAAATATTTTGACCTTAAATTCTCATGAATGTGATGGCGAAAGAAAATCATGACTTTCGCTTTCTCTTGACTGGTCGTTGCATTTCATTCTTTAAATGTTTTTTGAGATTCATGACGTCTAGATGCATTTTAGAATCAAGTACCCATGACAAATAATTTCCACTGTTATTGTGAAGAACCGTAAATTATAATTTCGTAAGATTTGTCATAGTAATGCTATCATAAAATATATTATTATAATTATATTTGGAATTTAATATATATTAAATATGCAAAATAATATTATTAATTATAACAAGTAGGAAAAAACCAATAAACCATTAGGACTTACCTTTGATGAAGGAGGCGGCTGGAGCTCGTGCTGATAACGTGTTGTGAAAATGAAGCACAACTGAAATACGAAAATTGAGGAAATATAATATTTAAATAATAAAATAATATATAATATATAAATAAAGAAATAAAAATTTAAGAAAATTAGGAAAATTGAAAATCTTCAAATTTCTCCACTATCTCTCATTAATTTGGAAACTCATCCATTCAATTGTATCTTTACAAATCCACCAAAGCCCTTTATTTATTGGTAACTTGGCAAGTAGGAGCTGAATTACATGACCACTAAGAAGGTATGTTTCTTTGACACATGGTGAACACTAAACACACTAATGGGTTGACGTGACTATGGCCACGAAACACACATTAATGACATCTATTTATATTAATATTATTTATAATATTTTAAACCTTTTTTCTAACTTTTTAAACTTTTAAGTGGAAGGAGGGAGGGACTCATGTAGATGTAAAAGTATGCCTCTCAATAAATGCAAGCATCACTTTGCTTTATTTTCTCGAAAAAGTTAGAGTTCCTCCTTCTTTTCGTTAAGTTAGAGTTTTACACCACCATCTCTTTGTTCTCAAGGGTTAATTGTCCAGGTCTCTTATTGTGAAAGAAAAAATCTGCCCCACAACAGGGGTTGCTTCCTCTCTCGTTGTCAGAGAGCTCTTAGTGAGGAGACCGATGGATAAGTTGCTAAAACAAAGGGTAGAGGTTTAAAGAATATTGATGACCTGTTCAATATCATTCCGAAGAAAGACTGTTGACAGTTGGTGGAGACATTCTTTGGCCCCCTGAAAAAGGAAATGCGGGCTAGGTGAAGCTCGACAGAGAGTTCGAGACTTAAGACTCCAATCATGCAATATTCTTTACACCTCTCCCAAGAATATCCCTGTTTTCTCGCCTTTGGACCTGTCCTTCGGACTATCCATATTAACCCGCATCGCTATGTGAGCCTGAATTTGATATTGCCTTCCATGAGGAAGATTTTCTCGCAATATGCGCTTTCTATAAAAAAAATGGTAGATTGAAGATGGGGTCTTGCCCTTAAGATTCAGATCAGATTCGTCTGTGTTCGTTCGATTTCGTTAGCTTTCATTAGTGTTTAAACACCTATTTCATTTTGACAAAGGCACATAATTCCCTTTCCATTTTCTTTCCTTTGTCAACAATCCAAAGGAATTTATTGTTATGTGAGTTATGGTAGAAATTTAGTGAAGAAACCCTTTTATCAATCGTTACTAATTTTTACAAATCAAATTTTTTGAGACGTTTCTTTTGTTTAACTTCAATGAATTTAAAAAAAAATCTGTAAAATGTGTCTTCAAGAAAACGAGGGAAGAAATTTCAAATTCAATTGGGCTCTTATTTGTATTTTTAGATTTAGAGTTATATTGCATTGTTATTTTGCATTTGTTGGGGTTGTGTCTTTAGATTTAGGGTTGTGTTTTAGCTTGGGCCAAATACCAAAATATTGCTCTTTTAAAAACTTATTACGAAAATAGAGTACTTTTAAAACTTTTTACACAAATAGGGTTGATTTTGACATTTAAAAAAAAAAAATAAAGAAGAAGACTCTCCCTTTATTAGTTTATAAAAAAAAAAAAAAAAAAGTAGAGATGAAGACCCCTCCATTATTTTTTTAAAAAAAATTAAAGAAGGGGGTGGGTCTTATTTATTTATAAAAAAAATAAAAAACAGAAAAATAAAGTTAAAGAAGGAGATGAGTCTTCTCTGTTTATTTATAAATAAAAAAAATAGAAAATAGGGGTTGCGTGTCACAGAAAATGTGACATGCATTGGTCAAGTCACACTTTCTCGTGACTTTTCTTCTTTAAATTTCCTTCATCTCCATTCATTCTCTCATTCTTCTTCCTTCATTTGTTTTTTCACATTCTTCCTTCTTTCTTCTTCTTCCTTCGGCCATCTAAAATTTTCACATTCTTCCTTCTCCATTCTTCTTCCTTCGGCCTTCTAAATTTTTCACCCTCTCCACACTACAAGGAATAAGATTTTCCCCGATGTAGCAATATGTCGCCGAAAACCCTAACCAACGTCGGGAAGGTTACTCTAACGTTGCGAACGACGTCAACAGGCACGTCGGGGATACTTTTCCTGATGCAGCTCACATCAACGATGGGGAAAATTTCCCTAACGCACGATGCAGCACGTTGTAGATGGCTTCTGCGACGCTGCATCGTGGAAGGCTTTAAATATATATTTTTTAATTAATTATTTTATTTAATTAATTATTTTTGGAGAACGAAATTGGATAGAAGAAGGGATAGAGATGCGCGATTCAGAGAAGGGAAAGAGAGAAAGTATAAAGAATGAGAGAGGGAGATGAGCGATTTGGAGAAGGAAAACATGGAGAAAGTAGAGGGAAGGAGAGATAGAGAGAGCTGAATAGTAATAGAGGAGAAAGAGGGGAACAAGGACACTTTCAACAACGACAATGGTGACGGCGAAGATGAACGGATGAAAACACAAATCTTCTCCTCTCCCTCTCTCTCATTCGATTTTCTCTTCCTTTCATTTTGCAATCGGTTCTGTGTTGAAGGGGGAAGAAATAGAGTGGACTTTCCCCGACGTCTTCGAACACGTCGCAGAAGGACTCTTTCCCGACGTCGAGTAACACTAACGTTGCAGAAAAGTTAAATAATGAATTAATTATTTAAACATTCCCCGACGTGCACCTGCCACACATCGCAGAAAGGTAACCATTGTCACTTCAATACGTAACTTACAACTTACACTTTTCCCGACGTTTGGTTCTTATGCATCGCGGAAAGTGGAGATATTAAATTTAATTTTTAG
>JBBPDI010000009.1:9955074-9968200 GCA_037974545.1 Cucumis variabilis | reverse complement strand
AATACGCCAGAGGATGGTACAGGGACCACTGTCGCCGAGTATAAATTTATATACTCACTAAGAGAGCAATGCATGCTATCTAGAGATGGACTCTCGGTGAATCAAAGAAATCACATTGTGCTCCCGAACTAGTGATCCTAGGTGGTGATTACAAAGAACACCCATATGGTGTAAATCATAAATATCATAAATCAAACATAAAGTATCTCAACCATAGCATATCTCCTGTATCTCAATCATGGTATATCCCATTTATAAAACAAGGATTTTCTATGTAGCTATCATTATCTATCATTCAAACATCATAGCTAAGGCATATCAAGGGAAAACATAACATAATGTAAGGATCTAACGGTATAATCTTTTACTTCAAGATTTGTTAACAAGTTTATCCCTAATCAACCTAAACTCTTACTTCAAGATTTGTTAACAAGTTTATCCCTAATCAACCTAAACTCTTACTTCAAGATTTGTTAACAAGTTTATCCCTAATCAGCCTAAGCCTAAACATAAACGTAACTCAATTAATGGTTTGACATCTAACATCAAACAATTAATCACTTTCGATCTTCCCAAGAAATTGAAACCTTGGTTGGAAAAATCACAACTCAAATCCTTTAACAAATCTGGTTCAACCATCAAGTAAAAAATACAAATCCGACACAAACTCACCCAAAAGGCTTAAGAAGGTTGAAGTGGTTTGGCTTAAAGAGGGCAGCTCGCGGTTGGAAGAGAATGGAGGGTGGAGGATGGTTCACGCGGCTCAAAACGGCTCGGAATGGAAGGTGGTCGGCTCACGCGGCTGAGGGAGGAAAGGACCGGCTCGAGTCTTGATGAAAACAGAAATGGAGCTCGCGCGGCTTTCGGTCAGAGACGGAGAAGATCGAAAAGATTTCGACTCAACGGTGCGCGGAGGAAGATGCTCGGATCGATGATTGTTACTGTTAGGGTTTGTCTGAGACGGAGAAGAAGGCGGTGCGGTGGACGCTTGCGAGAACGGTCGAACGACGACGGCGACTTGCGACAATAGTTTGACAGAAGCGTGCGACGAACGAATGCAGGTTGGGTTCTCCGACGATGGCTGCGCGACGGAGGATGATGACCTGAAGGAACGATGGGGCGACGGCGACGGCTCCCTTAGGGCTTGGCTGGATGAAGAAATGAATAGTGTTGCACGCTTTACGAGTTGATTTTAATTATATAATAATAATAATAATAAATATTATTTATTATTATTATTATCTTTTCGTTTTCCTTTTCAACACACTAAATATTTTCTCTTTCCTCCACTGATTATCCACCAAATCCACCTTTTAACTCTCTTTGTATCTTCTAGAAAAACAATTCTAAAAAATAAAATTTATAACACTCGTCTAAATCCAACATAAAATAAATCAAACTTAGATCAATAAAATTAAGTTACCTTAGTTTTTAGGGTGTTACAGAATCTCTAGAATGTTGCAGAGATCTTGATCGTAAACAAAGATAACATCAATTTCGATGTGTTTCATTCAAGCATCAAAAACCGAATTGGTAGCAAGAGCCCAACACTTAGATTGTCACACAATAATTATCGGTTTGAAAGGCAAACATACTCCAAGTTCATTAAGCAACTGTTTGAGCCATATAACTAGCTTTAGACACAACATGAATGAGCGCACAGTATTATGATTCAATACTAGAATGGACAACAACCGTTTGCTTTTTAGACGACCAGGAGACAAGATTATTTCCTACAAACAAACAATAGGTGGCCATCGATTTGCTATCACTAATCCCAAGAGCTCATAATTATCAGAAACAAAATAATACATGCTATAACTTATCGTACCTTAGATAAATCGAAGAATTCTCTTACTGCCTTCAAGTGAGTGGTTGCTGGTTTCTCCATAAAACGATTAGTAGCTTTAAATTCATAGAGATTGTTGGGTCTTGTGCATGTTGCATATTGTAACTTTCAACCAAGTTTTTAAAGAGTGTTGGATTCACAATTTCTCCTTTTTTGGGACATTACAATTGGATTCCACATTCCATAGGTATGTTTGAAGAGATGAGAGCCCTTCACAGCAAAAGGTTTTTACAGAAGTATAACTCATATTAATTTGGAAACCTAAAATACTAGTACATTGACAAATTATAGAAACTAATTTCTATAACCTAAACTGAGATTAAGCGTGCTTTAAAAAAATTAATACAGAGAATTAGAAAAAAGAAGCAAAAGTAACTTATGTTCGTTGTCGACTCTATATTTATTAAAACTTCAAATTGGGCACCGCCTCGTAGATCTCCCTATTCTCTGAGTTGAGATTGATTTGTGGCAATTGGAATGGAAAAAAAAATTTAGAGAGATTTTTTTTTTTCTTCTGAGAGAATTGAATTATGCCTAAAAAATTTCATAATTCTTCTGTCCATTAACATACCTTACCTCCCGGAGTTAAAGAGATATAAAGGATACAAGGGATACATGGAAAAAAGAGATATAAAGGATACAAGGGATACATGGAAAACCAGCACGTACCCAAATAACTCCCTTACTTAAGGGAGTTATTAATTTAATTTAAAATAAATAATTAAAATTAAAATAATTAAGTAGTTTAATCGAAATTAAATAATTAATTAAATTATAATTAATTAATACTTCACTCAAATCATATTTAAATGAATATCTTTGATATAAACTATAGTTTTAATTTAATTAAATCAAATTTAATTAAATTATAAAATTAAACAAAACTATTAATTAATTATTCAATTAATTAATTTATACATTAAATATTTTATATTTAATTTAATCCAAATTTGAATCATATTCAAATATAAATTTCTCTCATAACCTATAGTTTTAATGTGTATCATGTACATATTAAATTTTAACCTATAATTTTAATATGAATCTAATTCATATTAAATTAATGTTTAAACTTATTCAAATATTTTATCTCTCATAAATTAATTTTGAATCATATCCAAAATTAAATTTATATAATAAAGTTTAATTACAATATGAACTTTATATTATAATGTATCACCATACATTATATTAATTTCCAAAGAAATTTGAACATATCAAATTACAATCAATATAAATAAATCTCATTACCTTTTACAAGCTAGAGAAGAGATCTAATGGACCTACAGATTAGACGCTACATTGATATGAGATTAATTGGCTAAACTTATTAACCACATTAATCAATATTCGTTTACTGTGTGTACACCCCACTAAAGACCTGCAGCTAAACTGTTCTAGCTGTAGATATATTTATGTTTGCACAGATATAGACCAATAACAGTAAGTCAGTCCTTCACAAGTGTTCGTAACACCAGTTGGGTCAAATTACTGTTTTACCCCTAGGTTACTTCCAGTCCTTAAATATCAGTGCTTCTCTAATGAACAACCTGTGTTTATGGTCTAACCATTAAACAGGAACTCCTCTGGTGCAATAGAAAGGGTAGAGCCCTTTTTTCAAATCCTGAAGACCCCATTTAAGGGAACACTCATTTACTTACTCTAAAGTCGAGAAGGAGTGAATTCCATCTTGAGTGATTATGTTTTCAGTTCTCCACTTGGTCGTATCCCCAAAATGATAAGCATATTGAGTCAGAAATCTGGTCACTCTCATCCATACAAATCAATGAACAATCTCTTGAAAACAAAAGTTCATAATACACTCAGGATTAAGACTAAGTTACCTAGGCTATCCTAATTAAATAGAAATCCAACTAGTTAACTGAGTTACATCTAGTGGTTATTATTTTGTTGTCAGGTCTTATACAAACTCACTGCGTAACATACCTCTCACTTGCATGTCACCTACACGAACGCATTGGATCATTGTGTTTCTATCAAATACAAAGTAAGTCGTATTCATAATGTTACCAGAATAAAGTACTCAACCTTATCCCTATACTATAGACCCTTTAAACTGATCCCAAACATTGATTTATGTATGTCTCTACATAATATTCAAGACTCATCAAACAACTTAGGATGTTATTTTATTGGATTTAGGTTATTAAGACAAAACTAATAATATAATCAATAACACTTATTGAAAAACTAATAATAACATTTTATTAATAATGGTCAATGGATTATATTTACTATCTACAAGTTTTAGGGCATAAAATCCAATAATGTTAACTGTATTAGAGTCATCCATCTTGAACTTCTTGATTACTTTCCTAAGATAACCTTTTTATGTGATAAAGATACCTTTATCTTCTTGCTTTACTTTATTGCCAAGGTAGTGAGACGTGAGCCCAATGGCTATCATCTCAAACTTGTTTGTCATCTCTTCTTTGAACTTGTTAAATATGTTTGGATTATTGTGTATAAAGATCAAGTCATCCATATACAAGCACACAATCAATAATGTCATTATTTGGATTTTAATGTAGAATGTGTACTCACATGGGCATTAATTTGATTACTTTTTTTGGCATAAATACATGTTTATTTGAGCATTCCACGCTCTTGGAGCTTGCTTCAATCTATAGAGTGCCTTTTTCAGCTTCTATATTTTTTCTTCTTTTCCTTCAAGTTTATACCATTGCGGTTGCTCAATGTAGACTTCTTCCTCAAGAACTTCATTAAGAAAAGTTGATTTCACATCCATTTGATGGATTCTCCTATTACTTTGAGCTACTAATGAAATTCTAAATCTAACAGTTTCAAGTTGAGCAATAGAAGCAAGCACTTCATGATAGTCGATGCCAACTCTTTAACTATAACATTTTGTCGCCAATCTTGTCTTGTACCTTTCAACTTCTCTTTGTGCATTTTTCTTGGATTTGTAAACCCACTTCACATTAGTTGCCTTGTGAGCTCTTGGAAGTAAGACTAGTTTCTATGTGTCAATTTTCTTGATTACATTAATCGGTTCATCCATAGTGATTTTTCAATTTGGATTCATCATAGCTTCTTGGAAGTTTATCGTCTCATAATCGGTAAGAAGACAAAACAAAGAAAGATTATCTTAATTTTTTGTTACCTTATAGATTTCTTGTAAGCTTCTGAAGTGTTGAACACATTCACTTATGCTTTCATCTTTTTTAGAACTTGAAATTAGTGAAGGTGGTGTCGTAGAAGGCTTCTCTCTTGTTTGTATTGTACTTATTTTTCTCCATATAAATTTGCTTCAGAGTACGACAAGAAGTTGTAGCTTTCCTCTCATGTCGTCTCCAATTCCATTATCCTTCTTCATCAAATACTTTACCTCGACTTAGGATTGTGTTTTCTATATCTGGATTGTAGAACTTGTATCATTTGGTATTGAAGTCATAATCGGTGTAGATGTATTTCTCACTTTTATCATCCAACTTGTTTCTGTTTTCATCTGTATAAGCATATGAGCAACGCTCCTAAGAACTTTGAGATGGAAAATTCTAGATTTTCTTTCACTCTATGCTTCTTATGGTGTTTTTTGAGATATGTTTATTGTAGAAGATCGGTTGGATAGATAGACTGCACATGCTACTATTTCTGTCAGAAACTCCTCAAGCAATTATTTTCTTTTAAGCACACTTCTTGTCATATCTAAATTTATTTTGTCCTTTTTTTCTACTACTCCATTTTGTTGAGGGAATCTTGGCACTGTTAATAGTCGGCTAATTCTATGGTCTTCACAATGTTTTTGGAATTCATTTGATGTGAATTCTCCTCTACAATAAGATCTTGTGGCCTTGATCACCAAACCACTTTCTTTCTCAACTAGGGATTTGAACTTCTTGAAGTTCTCGAACACTTCTGAAACTTGTGCTTTAAAAAATAAACCCATATTTTTCTTTAAAAAATCATCAATGAACATAAGAAAATAGTTACTCTTACTAAGTGAGCTTGACTTGATCGGCTCGCATGCATCTGTATGTATAAGTTCCAAAGGCATTTAAGCTCTTGAGTTTAACTCCTTTGGGAAGCTCTTTCTTGAATAGCTATTCAAGTAGACATCCTTCGAACACTTGATAGGGGTGTCTTGTGGAGGGTAGTTTTCTCACCATGCCATTCTTGAAAGTCACTCCAATCCCCCAAAATTGAGATGCCATATCGAAGATGCCAAATTCAAGACGCAACTTTTTAGCACATTTTTTGAGATATTTTACAATGCCATTTTGAATGTTGAGCACAAACATTCTATTTTTTTTATTATTGGCATCCTAGCAATCAAATTACTTGCATTATCTCGTATTGAAAGGTAATTATCTTTTAATTGAATATCATCACCTTTCTCTAAGAGTTGGCCCAGGCTTAAGATATTACTCTTCATATTTGACACATAATAGATGTTTGAAATAAGTTGGTGCTCAGTATTCTTTAATCGGATGAGAATGTTAGCTCTTCATTTTACTTCGACCTTCGATTCATCGCCAAATGCTACATTGCCATTCATTGATTCATCAAACTCCATGAACATACTTTTTACTCCACACATATGGTTGCTTGCCCCGGTGTTCAGGTACCACTACGAGAAAATATGTATTTCCCGACGCACAACACATGTTGGGATAAAAGACATCGAGAGAAAAATCTTCTACCGACGTCGTAGATGTTTTGTCGAGAAAGGTTTATAATCCCAATGCGACATAAGGTGACATCAATATAAGGTAATTAATAATAAAAAATTAAACTTTTCTCTACGCTGTTATGCATGGCGTCGAGAAAAGTTTGAATATTTTTTAAAAAAACTAAACATCTCCCAATGTCGTTATGCATGGCATCGGGAAAAGTTTATTTTTAAAAAAAAATTCCAACTTTTTAAAAAATTTGAACTTCTTTCGACGATGTTATGCATGGCGTCGGGAGTTTCCCTTTAAAAACCTGAAGACTGTAAAAAATCTCTCACCCTTATTTCTTTTCTTCTCTTTTTTCCTTGAACATCTCTCTCCCTTAAGGTCCACCGCCACTTGTCGTCTACAGTTCATTGCTTGTTTCTTCCGTCGACGCTTGTGAGTCGTCGTTCGTCCTTTGCCGGTAAGTGTTTTGTTTTTTTTTTAATTTTTTTCTTTCTTTTGGTTTCAGTTTGAGGAAAAAAAACTAAATATGTATGTTTTTTTTATTGTCAAGGACTTATTTTGTGTGTTTTTCTCATTGTCACCACCGTCCATCGCCGCCCTTCCACCATTGTCGCTATCTGCCACTTGATGGTATGTTTTTGTTTTTACTTTTTTTTTTTTTTATATTTTTTGGTTTGAGGTTAAGAAAAAATATTAACTATGTGTTACTCTTCTAGGTTTCTTCTAATTTTGCTATTTTTTCATTCGTTTTCTCTTTCCATTCATTTGGGTTTCTTCTGGGTTGCACTATTTTTTTAAAAAAATAAAAGTATGTCGTTGGGAGATGTCAAAAGATCTTCCGATGCTATATTTTGTGCATCAGAAGATCCTCTCTCGATGCTATATTTTGTGAGTCGAGAGATCCTCTCCCGACTTATTTTTTCCGACTTCGATCCCAACACAAATTTATGCATAAGAAAATCCTTTTCCGATGCTTTTTTGTATATCTCTCAACATTTTTGTGCGTCAGACGATCTCCATTTTCTAGTAGTGTATCATGTTTTATATTTGCTCCATTCGACATATGTGCAAGCCATCAACAAGGTTCCACATTCTTGACTTCTATCTTCAATGTAGTTTATCTTCTCTTCAACTCTATTATTTCTAGGAGATCTACATTCAGATGCATAATTACTAAACTTCTAACAATTATAACATTTAATATTTGATTTATTAAACCTTAATCTTGAATTGCCTTGCCCGCGATCTTTTGATGAGTTTCCCTATCCTTTTTTGGTAGTTATTGTTGTTGGCTTCATTGGTCCTTCAATCACGCCTTTATCCTTGTTCTCTTCCTTGTCATCGATGTCCACCACATTCTTGTCCTTGTTCACTTCTATTATTGAGACTAACTCCTCCACTAAGAATCAACTCGTATCTTGAGAAATTCCTTGATTCTTTCCTTCCTCTTTTTCTTTCCTTCATATGCTTGTAATAGATTCATGAGTTGCTCAATAGTCATGAGCTCCAAATCTTTTATTTCTTCGATTATAGTAAAAGTATGATCAAACTTTGAATATAAAGATCTTAGTATTTTATTCATGGGTTTAACATTATCATTCACTTCACCATTTCTTTTAAGTTGATTGGTGATGGTTAAAACTCTAGAAAAATAGTTTGAGATGGCTTTACCTTCTTTCATATGCAAAGTTTCAAACTCAACTCTTAGAGTTTGAAGACATATTTTTTGTAAGAGATCCAATCCCTTGAATGATGTTTGAACCTTCTCCTTATGTTACTTTTGTCATCTTTGCTTCGAAAACTTTCTCAAGTGCATAATCATCTAATCCTTGATGGATTAGAAAGAGAGCCTTCTTGTCTCTCTTTCTTGAATCTCTCAAAGTATCTTTTTGTGCTTGAGAAAGACAACCATCATTCTCTGGTTCAACGTATCCTTTCACTACAATCTCCCATACATCTTGTGAGTTAAGGAGAGCATTCATCTTGGTACTCCAATTATCATAGTTGCTCTTGTTGAGTACTGGGACTTCGAATGGAACCATGTTATTGCTTGTCACACTACAAGAAAAAGTACCTATTATGACAAATGTATATATCCCAAATTGAAAGGAGGAAAAAAACTATCCCAAAAGGTAAAATTCTGTTATTTTATTCAAATCTTATTTGAATGAATATCTCTTCAATGTCTTATAGATTTATATTAGTATAATTAATTAAATTATATTTAATTAATATTTCATTCAAATCTTATTTGAATGAATATCTATCCAATAACTTATAGATTTAATTAAATCAAATTCAATTAAATAAACTAAACTATTAGTTAATTCTTTAATTAATTAATTGCAAAATTAAATATCTTATATTTAACTTAAATTAAATTTGAATCATATTCAAATATAAGTTTATCTCATAACCAATAAATTTAATATGAATCCAATTCATATTAAATTAATATTTGAACTCATTCAAATATTTTATGTCTCATAAATTAATTTTGAATCATATCCAAAAATAAATTTATATAATAAAATTTGATGAACTTTATATTATAATGTATCACTATACATTAAACTAATGAAGTAAAGAAGAAGGTTGAAGGATTTGTAGCGAGAAGAAGGTTGAAGGATTTGTGGAGAGAACAAGGTGGAAGGATTTGTGGCGAGGTGATTCAAGACGTTTTGAAAATGATTAAGCATTGGTTATTTGGTCAAAGTATGATGATAATGTATGAACCGCATGTTATTAATAAAGATTTTGAGAATAAAATTTTGCGATAAGAAAATTTCAAAATTGTTACAAACTTGCATTCTATTACTACTACTTCGACGTTATCATTGATTTGGGGTAAGACATGTTACTTGTTCTAGGCTTAAATCTTTCTTTCATTCTATAATTGCCCACCATATAGAGCTAATTATGTGGTGTTAGGAAGATAATAAGAAGAAACTAATGACATCGCATCGTTGTATATCATGAAGGGATAAAATATCATGGCAGGAGAAGATTTTATACAATCATTTCTCAATTTAATTTGGAAATCCCAAAATACATTACATTTGCAAAATAATATAGAAACAAATTTTGTTATTAAGACTTAAAAGCTAAATATGCTTTCAAATTATATATTAGAGAAAGAAAAACTTACTTGTTTGACGTCTCACAATCTACAAAATAAATCTCCAAATTGGAACGCTAACTGTCGAAGACATTCCTGTCCTCTGAGATGAAATTAGTTTGTGGGAACCAATTGGAATGAGAAAAAGTTTAGAGATTTTTTTTTTAGAAACTTTTTTGCAGAAAAGCAAAATTTGTAGTTTTATTTTGGTTAAGAAAAACAGTTTTTCTTCTGCATATTTATAACTCTTTTTCCTTCCTAGAGTAGGAAATAAAGTAGGAAAAAATCATGAGAATATATTAATTTAAAAAATATTAAATTAATAGAAATTTAAAATCAACTAATTAATTAACCATTAATCATTTAGTTAATAATTAATTAAATATTATTTAATTAATTTTTCATTTAGATCTTATTTAATGAATATCTCTACAATATTTTATAGTTTTATATTAATTTTATTAAATCAAATTTAATTAAACAAAATAAAACTAAATTGTCAATCAATTCTCCAATTAATTAATAGCTACATTAAATATCTTATATTTAACTTAAATTAAATTTGAATCATATTCAAATATAAGTTTCTCTCATAACCAATAATTTTATTTTGAATCCAACTCACTGTAAATTAATATTTGAAATCATTCAAATATTTTTCTCATAAATTATATTTGAATCATATCCAAAATTAAATTTATATAATAAAATTTGATCAACTTTATATTATAATGTATAACTATATATTAAACTAATTTTCAAAGTAATTTTAGACATTTCAAATTACAACCAATATAAATAAATCTCATTACCATTTATGAGCTAGGAAGAGAACCTAATGGACCAACAAATCAGAAGCTACAACAATCTAAAATTAATTGGCTAAACTCATTAACCACTCATTAACCATAAACTGTGTTTACACTCCACTAAAAACTCACAGTTGAACTCTTCTCACTGTAGATATATTTCTATGTCCACAAATATAGACCAATAACAGTAAGTTAGTCCTTCATAAGTGTAAATAAAATCAATTGGGTCAAATTATCGTTTTACCCTCGGGTTACCTCTAATTCTTAAATACCAGTTCTCCTCCAATGAACAACCTGTTTATGGTCCTACCAATAAATAAAAATTTCTCTCGTGTCATAAAGAGGATAGGACCCTTTGTTCAATTCTTGGAGACACCATTTAAGGAAACACTCATCTACTTACCCTAAAATAAGAAAGGAGTGATTTTCTTCTTGTGTAACTATGTTCCCAACTTTCTACTCGGTCTTGTTTTCAAAATGATAAGCTTATTGAGTCAACAATCTAGCCACTCTCACCTGTACAAATCAAAGGATAATCCCACATGAACAAGAGTTCATAACACACTCAGGATTAATACTAAGTTACCTAGGTCATCCTAATGAAATAGAAACCTAACTAGTTAACACAGTTACATCTAGTGGTTACTATTTTATGGTTCGATTTTATGCAAACTCATTATATAGGATACCCTTACTCGCATGTCAGCTACACAGATGCGTTAGATCATTGCGTTTGTATCAAATATAAAGTGAGTTGTATTCATAGTGGTACCAGGATAAGGTACCCAGTCTTATCCCTATATTATAAACCCTTTAAGCTGATCTCGAACATTAATCAATGTATGTCTCTACATACTATTCAGGACTCATCAAACAATTTGGTTATTAAGACAACTAATAATATAATCAATAACATTATTGAAATTAGAAAAATAACACTTTATTAATAACGATCAATGGATCATATTTACAATCTACGAGTTTTAGGACATAAATCTCAACATATCAGGCACCTTCGAGTTATGAAGTTCTGAATTTCCATACTCCAGCTCTGTAACATAGTAAAATCCATCTTTCATAGGATGAAGATGAACCCCAAAGAGTGAAGGCATTGAATAGAAAATTCAATGCGGATTAAGTTTGTGTTAAGTGAAACGATGATTCTATGCGATTTCTTATAAGCTTTTCTTGTTCTAAGCCCAACTGACAATATTTTCATTTATTTAGCGGCTGATTTAGACCTTAAGGAGGCTCGCATAACATGTTCCATCATTTTTGTTTTTCATTTAATGCCCATGACTGTATTATTTTTTTGCAGGGAAATGGTTGCAGGATAATGTCCATGTATGTTTGTACTTCACTAACCATTAACCAAAGCAACTTTCTTTTTTACCACTACTAAGATGAGGAAAATGAATGGGAAAATGGTTAAGAGCAGTGTGTTAGTGCTAAAAATATTTTATCCAATGCATTATTTGGTCTAATTTACTTGTAGGTAATGAATGCTCATCATTTTGAGTAATGCAAATAAACATCATTTCTTTAACTGTTATCCTCCTTATCGAATTTTTGTCTCTTTTTTCACAGATGGCCAGGTTAAACAAAGGACTTTCCATGTTTAATGCAATCCTTATTGTTCCTATGTTTCAAATTGCATGGACTTTCTTCTCCATATGTATAGTTTTTATATACTACAAAGATTCTAAGTTTTCTCTCTCTCAGTCTCTCTCTCAGTGTGTAGGTGTGAGTTTACTTTTTTGGGGGTGTTCTAGTGGTTCTTGAGTATAAATACATGTTGAAGCACTATTACTATCTTGTAGTTATGGTAGTCTTTTTCTTAATTTTACTTTATGCGTGCTTAAATGATCATTTATTGTATACTTTCTAGTGCTATTCAAAGTTTAGGATTCAACCTTGGTACATTATTTGTAATTTTATATAATTTGAACTTAATTTGTTGCTTCATATCCAAGTTGTTGATTCTTGTCATTTTTGCGAGCAATGATCCCCCATTCAGTTTCTTTCCATTTTCATTTTTCTTTGTTGATTTCCTTTGTGTTTATTGGATAGTTTACATGGAGTAATTGAATTGAGGGCTGAGGGAAATTAAGGGCTGGAGGGTAGGGGAATTAAAGGATAGGGGGATTAAGGTTGTGGTGGGGGGATAAAGTGTATAATCATGTTGATGCACAAATTTAGCACCCACATGAATTAAGTGCTTTATAACAGTTTTAAGTGTACATACTTTCTATTTTTTATTTACTTGTAAAAGTTTCAAACTCGATTGAAGTATTTTAGATCCATAATGGCATGTGAAATATTAGTGTTCCATGTGTATTTTCTATACATATTGTTTATATGTATTAAATTGTTACATTATTTGGTTCATTCACTTGTCCATTGTTTGGTAGGAAGTATTTTCGATCCATTATGGCATGTGAAAGATTAGTATCACTCACTTGTGGATTGTTTGGTAGGAAGTTTTGTGGGATGACTAGGTGAATTGATTTAGGTGTACAAACTTTCTATTTTTGTTTACAATCATAATAATTACAATCATAATTGATTTAAGACCCAACTTTTTGAAACTAGACCGTGGTCATTACTTAATAGGAAATCCCTTCTTTAAACATAAAACTTTATAAAACCATCACAGTCAATAACATCAAAGAAAACTTTTATT
>JBBPDI010000009.1:9942136-9954974 GCA_037974545.1 Cucumis variabilis | reverse complement strand
TTTTAGGTTTATATTGTGTTGTATCTTGAACTTTATTATTCATTTATTATTAAAAATGAATTTCATGAACATTTATGGATAAAATTTTTATTTATTTTAAGTACTTTAAATTTATTTGCGTTAGTAATTTTGAATTTATTTGTGTCTGTAATTTTGAATTTATTGTATGAAATTTTGAATTCTGTATGTTTGAAATTTAAATGTAACAAACATATACAACCCGATTTAATGTAACTAAAAACAAAAAAGAAAAAAAAATCTATACAACCCGACAACCCAATCCACAAAATATGGGTTGGGTTGGGTTGAGTTGAGAATGTCTCCAAATCCAATCCAACACAACCCGATTTCACCCCTAATAAGAACTAATACTATATAATAAAAAAACTAAAGAAAGAGAAAAAATAAACGACATACCTTATTTAATAATCTTTAAAAATAAATCCTTTGAAAGATTATGATAAAAATATAAAATTTAATTTAACTAAAAGAAAAGGAAAAAAGCAAGTCTGCCTTTCAAATCAATCAAATCAAAGTAAACAATGGTTGATCATCTAAACACTATTAAACACATTTCAATTTATACGAAATGATTTGTTCGTCATTCACTTTGAGAAGAAAAAAAAAAGTCATCTTTGTTCTCAAACAAGAGAATAAAGTAGAACAAATAACAGAGAGAGAAGAGAGCCGAGAATAAATGTAATCTCAATAACCACTATTTATAGAGTTTACAAGATATATCAAAAGATAATTATATGGAGAAGATAATGGATAAGATATTTGGAAATATGTAATATATAGAGATATAAACTCTAAGGACATCTATATTTAAGTCAAATATTTATAACACTACCCTTAGATGTCTTAGGGTATAGAATATGTCTTGTTAAAATTTTACTAAACAAACAAAATCCTAATGAAGAAAATACAGTACATTATTTTGTAACTTTAATAATTGAATCATTAAAAACCTTGCTAGAAAAATTTAATGGAACAAAATCATAATCAAATAAAAAAAAAAAAAAAGAACAACACATCTACTCCCCCTCATGAAGAGATCATTTGATAACTCATGGTTGTCACACACAAATGTTGTTAACTTCTCAAATATCACTACTACAAAAACACTCTTTTGACGTTTTTAAACTGTCAAGAATCATTATTTTTTTACAGTTTTAAAACTGTCATTGAAGCCATCGTCAAGAAAGCTGAACTTCTTTACAGTTGATAAAAATGTCAAGAATAGTGAATGTTGACGTTTTATAAACATCAAGTATACAAATTTTTATGATAGTTAAAAACCGTCAAGGGTGCGAGTGTTCATAACAATTTAAAATCTTCAAGAATATGAATGTTCATGACATTTAAAAACCTTCAAGAATATGAGTTTCATGACATTTATTAACCGTCAAGAAATTTATTGTTTATGACATTGAAAAATCGTCAAGAATGCACTTATTTATGACATTTTAAAACCGTCAAGAATGTAACTTTTTATGACATTTAAAAATTGTCAAGCATGTTTTGAATATTTTTTAAAAATTGTAATTCAATTATATTTTTGTTCATGTATTGTGCTCCCATACTCTTGACGATTTTTAAATAACTCAGAATAAAAAAGACTACTGCTTGCATATTAGAACAAATTACAAACTTTGATATTGTCAATTGATCATGTCATTACATATAATTTTCATCAATTGATTCTATTTCAACACAAAACTAGTACACATATAAATAAGAGCTTTCATATATAACAATAACATAAATAACACTTTTACAAAGGAACTAAGTACACGAAGTCTATCAAATTTCCCTAAAGGGACAAATACAAGTAAAATAGAAACTAAAACCTTGGTAATATACTTTTACAAAGAAACAAAATACAACAAGGTATTGTCGTGAATAACAAAATTACAACAAGTCTTGTCACTAACCAAACATCAATAACTTGCATGGCAGCTTCATCACTACAGTAGATTGATCGGATAATAGTGCAAGATCTAATAAAAAAACAATAGTTTTCAAGAGTTACAAACTAGGTTCAGCACTTTGCAAGAGATTAAAATGATTAAAGTGAAGCTTGAAACAAAAAACTAAAGAGAGTAATACAATCCACCAACTAAATAAAATTCATCATGTAATATAAACTCCCTTTGCAATCCTTACCTAAATACAGGTGCCTACACTTAGGCCAACCATAACGTTGACTCTATTCAATAAAAGAAAACCAATTACATTACAGAAGTAGTAATCTGGGACAGTGCATCGTAATTCAAAAGGGGATAAACACAATTACAACTCATAAAAAGAGAATTTAAAAGTTTAAGCAAACATAAAACTTCTAAGAATTATGTATGTACCACAAGGATAAAAATATATATTGTTGTAGGTAATACCTTTGTTAATAAGTCTTCCAAGTCATATTTTAAAGAAATTCATTGAATAGTGATGTTGTCATTTGATGTTTTATTGTTTTTATATAAGAACACTATTGTTTAGGCTCGTACAACATCAAGATATCAATATGATTTAAAATAGTTGTTATGATCTATTTCATAAGCTGCCATAAGATATATAAAAAAAAAATTCTCATGTAAAACGTAACGTAACCTATTTAGGATCTAGTTTGCATGGGTTAGATACTATCACGCCCCACCCCGTACACGATGCGACCCGAGCAACTCTGATGCCAGAACGATCAAGTTTAAATAAATTTTCAACTTAACTCCTTTGATACTAAGCGATAAGAAATAATACAATGCAACAGAAACAAACAACTTCTTTATTAACTCAACAATATGTAATCCAAATACATTTTACATATGCTTCGTTAAGTACATGAATTATAGCCTAAAGCTTTTAAACTCCTTGCTCAGCTTCAACACACGGTAGCTCGCAATAATTATCCCAACTTGACCTTAACACCTAATAACTTAAGGGGAGGGAAACTTAAAACTATCTTAGTCAGTGATAATTTCTAACACCCTTTTTGGACATATACAATACAATATATGGAATGGTTTCATAAACATGGCTTTCATCACCTCATTTATAAACAGAAATCGCACATTAGTTTTTCATATTCCTTTTGCTAAGAACATGAACCATTTCCACGCATAGACTACTGTAATGTCCATTTGTTTTTTTGGAAATGTAGATGGAATATTGGATATATGAAATTATAGATGAAAAAAACGATACTGTCAAATAACCTTTAGCTATACCACACACATTTAACTAAAGGATTAACTAATGACACACAAAAACAAAATGCTCAACACTTTGGTAACCCAGTTCGGCAAGTGTGCCTACGTCTAGGGAGCATCTTTGCTCAAATCAGGAATATTATTAAGATTCTTCATAAGTAACACTTTTCACTAGTTACATAAACATAGTTATAACAATAACTAAACAAACTTCAAGCTTCCCCTGAATATAACCAGAATTTTGTTGAAGATAACTTCAGGCTCCCCTGAATTAGTGAGTTGATCCCTCGACTCAATGCTCTTCATGAATATTCCTTGTCTTCTCAAAGAACTCCATATTTCACAAAATTCTAATAGTCTTCAACATTAAATCATCATAAAAAGATCACCTTTTCAAGCTTTTACAGTTTGCTAGGACGCTTCAATACTCTTTGCACTACAGATTAATTTTCTTCATCCAAAAGATATTATCGTCATACTGCCTGCATATATCCTTTCCAAGTTCTCTTTAATCGAGATCACAGTTTCCTTATTTGCAGAAAACAAACTTAACCAAACAATCCCTACATATTAGGAAGATTTGGAGATTTAAAAAGATTGAGAAAGAATTAATTATTTGACAAAAACAATAACTCAACAATAGATATGCATAATTATATATCTCTGAAATCTTTAGATTATCATGTTTGTTTTATCTAAATATTTTAGTAAATATCTAGGAATATTTTGATTAATGTGTTTGTTTCGTAGGATTTATATTAAAAAAATGTCTTAAAATTACATAATGTTGCAAGATGCTTTTATAACTATTTATTAATTTAAAATGAATTTAATATAATTTTAACTTAGATAACATATTTGTTTTTATCGATTTCGGTTTTTTTTAAATTAGTACATTTAATATTATTTTATATGTCATTTTTCTTAACAAAATAATATATCATTGTTTAAGATTTTTTATAAAATAAATATTAATTGAACTTTGAGTTTGAATATCTTGATAAAAATAATAAGAGCTACAATATAACAAAAAACGATATATATGATTGTCCATTTATTTTAATTATATAAATACAAATTAAGATTAATATATATATGTAAAATAAAAAAAATAAAAAGAGAAAATAAAATAAAAAAATAGAAAGGGAAAAAAATGAAAAAGAGAATGTCGAGAATCTATAAATTCATCTTTCAAAAGAGCATTTAAAGCTCTCCAGATGCTTTTCTTTCAAGCATCTTAGGATGTCCAAGAATCTCCATGCGTCGAGATATCTTAGAATACAACAAAACAAACATGGTGGTCTAAATTCTCACTTCATGTAAATTTAGGATGTCCATGAAACAAAAGGCCCCTAAGTGTATTTTTAAACATTGTTTTAGGTTTAACTACATTGTTGAACTTTTGAAAGTTTTTAATTTTTTTTATTGAAACCAGAAAAATAGAAAGATAAACTATTTTACGTGGAAACCCTAGAATAGGGAGAAGAAACATGATGTTATAGAACCCATAATAAAATTAATAAAACATAATTAGGGCATTATAAAAACTTAACAAACTTTCAAGTTTTCAACATACAATAAGTCCGCTAATTTTAACACTCCCCTTTAAGTTGGGCCGTAAATGTAAAAAAGATCTAACTTGCTAACACCAACTTACTAACACAAGACTCAAAGCTTTGTCTGAGAAATCTTTTTGTGAGAATATCAGCAATTTGTTGCCTTGAAGGTATGTAAGTTTGTCAATCTCTACATGTTTAGTTTTGACATGTTGGACCGTGTTATTAGCAATGCTGATAACCGCCTTATTATCACAGAAAAGTTTAATAGGCACCTCATAGTCCTGCTGAAGATCAGATAACACCTTTTGAAGCCAATTTTCTCATAGATTCCCAATCTCATGGCTGTGTATTCAGCTTCAACACTACTCCTGGTAACAACCCCTTGCTTCTTGCTTCTCACCAAGTAACGAGATTGCCCATACAAAAGTACAGTACTCGAAGGTAGATTTTTATAACCAATAGACTCTGCCCAATAAACATTTTGTCAGTTTTTCTGAATCTCAATCCCTTACCAGGAGTTGTTTTTAAATACCTCAAAATTTTGTTTATTGCCTCCATGTGTTATTTGTAAGGAGTCTGCATGAATTGACTAACAGTACTCACAGTATATGAGATGTCGAACCTAGTGTGAGATAAATAAATTAGTTTGCCCACTAGGCATTGATACTTTTTTTTGTCAATCGAAATTTGATCACTTGTATCTCTGAGTTTGACATTGGGCTCAATAGATATATCAGCGGGACAACATCCTAACATACCTGTCTCAATTAACAAATCAAGGATATATTTTCTCTGGGATACAGAGATGCCTTCACTAGATCTGGCAATTTCCATCCCAAGGAAGTATTTCAGATTTTCCAAGTCTTTAATTTCAAAATCATCCCTTATCTTTCTTTTTAACAGAAGGATTTCATCGGCGTCATCGCCAAATAGAACAATATCATCAACATAAACTATCAAAGATGTAATTTTTTCAGACTTGGAGTCTTTTGTGAATAAAGTATGATCAAAGAAGAGAGCAAAGGCTTGCCAATCTTTGGATCCATATTATTGATTAATGTGGATCAAAGAAGAGAGTCCTTCCCTTCCAGTACCGTTCTTGAGGGTCCCCATGTGGAGACGAGGTATTTCCCTTGTCAGAAAATCAACATTATGTCGCTCTTCAAGAACCATTTTCACTGACTAAAACTATGAGAAATAGTTATTGTCGTTTAATTTTTTTCTAAAAAATATCTTGTAGATTGTGCCACTGTATTAGTCACAAAAGGAAAGGATAGAGAAGAGAACGAAGTTACCAAATTCTCATAATACACCAATAAAGATGTATGGAGACCACGACTAGGGGTATTGGATGTTGCCCCTAAGGTAGCCTTAAGTGTTGTAATCTGTTGTCTAAGCTCCTCTAGTTGTTGGTAGGCTATATTCGAAGAAGAAGAGGTTGGCATGTTAAGGTTCGAATGTGCCAAAGACTCTCCAACTTCAAATGTTGAGTAGATTTAGGGAGGCCCAACCTTGAGATGATAGCTAGAGTTTGGAACAGAGGCAGTGGACGGTAGGGCATACAAGTTGGTTAACAGAAGTGGTTGTGGCTCGATAGAGGTAGATGGCAGAACATGAAGGGGCTTGTGGAAGGCATTAACGGCTGTGGATGAAGGCAAGGGTGGCAAGGATGAGTTGGTCGACCAATTTAGAATGAGATGGGTAGGTTCGAAGGTCTCCTGTGGAAGCGTACGGTGGCACATGAACCTCTGGCAGCAACAACAGAGGCAGTGCAACGAAGAAAAATCTAGGTTCAGGATCACCGGTATTGTCTGAAGTTTTCAAAACCATTCATTCATGGTAACACCTATACGAGCATCAACGTCAATGACAACGACGACACTGATGGTGGTTGTCTTCTCTGTTCAATTTTCACCAAGTGTTTGACCTTCTAGGGTTTCATCGACACCTTGCTCTGATACCATATTAAAAGAAGAAAAATAATAACACAAACTATTTTACATGGAAACTTTAGAATAGGGAGAAAAACCACGATGCTATTTTCTTATTATTTTTCTCTATATAATGATACAGGGAGCATTTATTTATACGTTATAGAACCCATAATAAAAAGAATAAAAGATAATTAGGGCACTATAAAAACTTAACAAGCTCTAGGGCTTTCAACATACGAACAAGCCGCTAATTCTAACATTTTTAAACAAAGTTCAAAATTCAATTGTATTTTATATAATTTAGTTTTTTAATAGTTGTAACAAATTGTCCCTAGTTGCAAGTATATGTTGCTGATAAGTAATAAAAAATGGTCAAAACCTAAGCATTGAATCTCAAAATAACAAAGAACTACAACAGTTCACTTAAACATGAAAAAGTCCAGAAGTTTGCAACTAATGATAACAAGAAAAATGATTTGATTTTTTTGTGTGCTTTTGAAATTTTTTTTGAAAACACAAGAAAATAGAACACAAATATTTGATGTAAAAAGATAATGAGAGAAAAGAAGAATTTAAAGAGCATTTCAACCTTTAGAAGGAATTGCACCCACTTTGCACCTACAATTACATTGCTCAACTAGACCTAAACATACTTCAGGTTTTGTCCCAAACATATTTTGATATGAAAACCCTAAAAATTGTAAATTAGGAACCCTTAATAACAAACTCATGAAATCCACAAGTTAATTTGATGTTAATTCAAAGGAAATAGTTAGAATTAGATTACCTTTTGAGTGAAGACCAAGAAATAAGGAGAACTGGTTTCTTAATCCAAATTCGAAAACTCCACATGTAAGGTGAACTGAATGTTCTTAGCATGTATAACCCTGTTTCAAAAATTGATTAAAAGAAATGGTGATGAAGCTCTGTCATGTACTAAAGAACTTTCATCAAAGATAACCTTAAGACTCAAAATATTCAAAACTAAGTGTATTGTGTTTCTCTTTTCCCCCTTAAAACCTATCATACTTAACCAAGGGACTTAGAAGTACATTCTACCCCTAAGTCAAAATACTAAATCCCAAATAAAACATATACGATTTTAATAATGAAAATACCAAAAGTAGGTACAAAGTTCAATCAACTTCATGTTGTATCATCAATTGAAATCTATTAAAAAACTTTAACTTGATGTTGTTGCTTGAATCCATTTGATTGAGTTCATCTCTATATGTATGTGAGAATTCAATGTTAATTGTAGTTTTTAAGCTCTTGAGCTTGTGATTGATCCAAGAGGTAACATGAGGACGTCTTAGTTCGTATCATATGTTTATATAGTTAAGCCATATGAGACTAAATTGTCTTAGTTATCTACCCTAACCATCACCTAGTTACATGAATTGAATTGCACCTAATCAATTATCTTTGAATATTGTCTTTAGCAAACTAATTTGCAATTAAACATATATTTCTATGATTAATTTAAAACTTATATGAATAGGTATGCAATTCCAACGATTCTATAAGAATTACTCTATTTCTAGTGGTCAAACTTTTCTTCAATATTGCTTTTATGACATCCATATATTATCTAAATCTTTCAATATTAAACTTAACATGGGCTATAACCTTCGTTGTAAAACTATGCATAATTTTCAAACACTAGACATACATATTCAACATACCCTAGTGTCGTCATCAAATTTAACCCTAAATACTAGTAAAATTCTCCATTAAAAAGGAAAAAATATGTCACTTATTATTGCACATTCTTGTGACCAAAGAATCTCAATCTAAGGGATTAGTTGTAAACCTTGGACTCAAGGATCTCTAAGTCTTCTAAGGAAGTCAAGAGATGAATAGGGGTCGAGTTTAGTTGGAGAAAAATAATGATTAAGAGATTGGTTTCAAGAAAGATTGGAAAGGGATTTTACTAAGGTTGATGGTTGCTAAGGGTTATGGAAGACGTGTCATTATTTTGATCATAATTAGTTAAAATGACAAAGGTTAAGTGTCATCATAGCCAAGGTAGGCCTAAGGTATGTTTTAAATTTGACTAAAGTGTTGGCTAGGCTTGTTGCTTGCTTCTAGGCAACCAAAGCTTAGGATTGGGCGAAAAGAGGTTGTCTTATGCGACAAGAAGTGTCAAAATAGCCTCTAAAGACATTGAGGTAGGCGACCAAGATCATGCTAAGTGTTTTTGGAGTAGGCAACCAACTAGATCTAAAAACCTCTAAGGACAAAACAATGCTAGGCAAGCTACACAATGCGACCAAGGGCAGCTAGGCGAGCAAGCTAGGCATTTTGGTTGATAAGATTGGCTAGGCAAGAAAGAGGATGCTAGGCAAGTAAGTTAGACGTTTTGGAAGTATCAAGAACCTCTAAAGAGGTTAACATGCAACTAAACCTCCCCACTCAGCTAAGACAAGCCACGTGAGTTGGGTTATGTGACATGATAGGAACGTGTGAGGAGGAAGGGCTAGGTGGCAGAAACTGTCCAAATAACCTCTAAAGACAAGAGGTTGGGCAACCATGAGGGTGCTAAGCGATTTGGGCAAGAGGTGAAGTGGAGTACAAGTGACATAACCTGCAAGACACCTAGGTTTTGTCAAGTAGGAGGTGTAAGGTGAGCAACATGAGGTGGAAAGTGACAGGTATGATGTATAGGAGGTGAGAAAGAGGTGTCAATAAAGTACCATGCAAGAACTCCTATATAGAGGAAACTTTAGATGCATGATGTTCACAATCCACTTGTGTCAATTGGGTAATTTCACTTGAAAAATCTCCTAAATTGAGTTTAGTATCAAGTTAAATGAGGCATTGAAGTGAAGAAAGCAAAAAAAATATCATTTTTGAAAGAAAACTAGGCAGCGTTGAGTATTTTGGAGCTATAGAACTAACTACATGGAATATTTGGTTGAAAGTTTGAGGTAAGTTAGTTAAGATGTTTCTAAACATGTTTGTGGAAGGAATTTTCTTGATTTGAATTCTAGATTGTAAGTAATTAAGCTCCAAACTTAAGTAAAATTTTTAGACGAAAATCAAAATTTTAGACAAGGCCTAAGGGTGGGCTAAGTGCCAGGATGATTGTATGAGATGGGCATGCAAATTAGGAAAGAGAGGTTATTTACCCAAAGCATGCGAGGAGCATGTCCACCAAACGACCAAGTGAGGTACTATGCATCAGCATACAAAGACATTCTGCACAATGCAAGGTGGGTGGCACATTGAGCACGTGACCAATCCTACACACAGGCACACAAGGTATAACACGTGCATGAGGTGCGCACGATGTGTGAAGGCTTCAAGGTTAGCACAGGGCCAGGCCTTGGGACATACGTGTGCAGCTTGTTGCTCATGTCCTGTGTCACAATAGTAGCGTTTCAACCTTGGAACGGACGATTGCATGGTAATTGTTTTAACTCGATAAACAAGTCAATAGATCAAAATTCAAAAGTTATGGACAAAGTCGACGTATGATGTAGCCTTCCTTTGCGTTCTTGAGAAAATTGTTTATAAAATGCAAGAAAGAAAGAAATACATTGAAATCGATGTTACGATATGCATTAAAGATTGTCGGTTGCAAGGAAAAAGACTTGCTTGCAAAGAGTACGATAATGCTTAGGCGGAGATTCAACTACTATGTCTCTCCTATAGTACATTTTGGATTTTTTTAGCTCTGGTAGGCTTGCATATGAAAAAGTTGAAATGTCACACTATAGATTTATTATATGAAATGGAAAGTAACTAGCTAAACTAAACATAAGACATAAAGATAAGATAAATCGAAGGTAATTGGATATACGATCATAGGTAAACAATATCCTGGACAAGTATGACCATGACAAACTCCCCTACTTAAACAGTTGATGTCCCTATTGACTGGCAAAGCTGGAATCCTTCGATCTTCTGCTTCCATGCTTTACGGTCTTTGATACGTCTTCCCCTTATTTCTTCCATGGAAAGGTTCTTCTACATCACCATGAATTTGTTATTTCTTTCGTGGGTCTTCTACTTTTCCTCACTTCCTTAGCAATAACTTCTTCGGCTTCTGCTAGTCTCTAGTGTCTTCTCACGAGGTGGTGATCTTTGTATCGTTGTAATTGAGTCTATTCAGGTCGCAGTTTAACAAGGATCTGATCTCCTACATGAAAATCAAGGGGGCGACGCTTCTTATTTATCCACTTTCTCAACCGCTTTGAGGCTTCTACTTCTTGGTAATGATTTGAGTCTAAGGACTTTTCCCCACATAGTGGGGATCAACAAGGCATGACAGTATAGGTTGTCTCCCACCAATAATCTCAATCAGGCTTCTATCAATTAACGAATTCATCACAACTTTAACATACAATTGGGTTACTTTAAACAACTGAATCCCATTTCTTTGTTCTGTCTTACCGACCTTAGCCAAACTCACGCCATCTTGAGTGATAGAGTTTTTCTACAAGGATTCCTTTGATGCGTCCCTCATTGGGCCATCAATTGGACATGCCTATATACGAGTCAACATGTACGGAATCACATGATCATTTCTGTAATCCAAAATCAAGTTCAAGCACGTCTCTCTACCCCTTTGCTTGATTTGAAGTCAGATTCGGCTTAGTATTGAAGGGGTTGGTAACAATGTTGTTCGTCTCTCTGACATAAGTAGATCTCCGTGAATACAATCTCCAATCCTTCAAACAGTGTACCGTGACAAGTGCCTTTTCTTCAAACACCATACAACTCTTTTTTGCGGTACTCGGTCTCTAACTTTCAAATGCGATAGGGTGTCCATTCTGCACGAGGACATTGCCTAACGCATAATCAAATGTATTAGCATGAGCTTCAATAGGTTGGGTCACATACATGAACCTAAGAGTTGGCCCTTCCCTCAGAGCTTGCTTCAAGGCACGGTTGTCGACACACAACCGACCATTCTCTTCTTTTCGTAAGAGACTTGGGCTTCATACAGAGCTTTTGCAGGTTTAATGAATCTGGCACTCAACAATCCCTTTGACTATATCCAAAGTTCAGTTAACTTCGATGGTGCCACACGAAAAGCATTCTTCATAGGCGATTCTGACTTGGGTAAACTATCAAGCATCCCATTACAATATTTCTCTATGACACACCTTGTGTCTTTGCGAACCGTCTCCCCCAAGCTATCCGATAACTTAAACGGAGTGGCCTCAAACATTATTTCATCTTGGGTGAGGCCCTCTTTCAGTTGCATGGCCGAGATCATTCTCAATCCTTTGGGTTGACGAAGGTTTATCTGCACAACGGTGGGGGTAGACCCCGTGATCACCAAACATTTGGCTGAAGGCATTAGGATCACTTGATGTTTAAGAAGAAATTCCATTCTGATTACTACATCAAAGTCATCCATACGTACAACCACGAAGTCAACAAGACCACTCCATCCTTCCAACTATATCACCGTTCGTTTCACTAATTCGATGGCGGGTAAAGCTATACACTACAAGAAATATCAGTTACGATAGCATCAAAAAAATGTGATTGTTGACTTTTGATAGCATTTTTGAAATGTTGTCGTAGCCGATGTTATTGAAAGTCCATGACTTTTCATAGCGTTTTTACAACGTTGTGCAAAATGCTATAATATGTCTCTATTGATAGCACATATATGATGCTATAAATGTTTTTTATAACGTGGAAAGAATGCTATTAAAAATTGGATAGTGTTTTTTATTACATTGGAAAAATCGTTATTAAAATGTTTCAATAGTTTTTTCAATAACATTGGAAAAATGCTATAAAAGACATTTTATAGCCTTTTTTATTGTATTCAAAAAGTGTTATCAAAACGTTTTAATAGATATTTTAATAACATTGAAAAAGCACTATCAGAATGTTTCAATAGCATTTTAATAACATTGGAAAATTGTTCTAAAAGACATTTTGTAACGTTTTTTTACTGCGTTCGGAAAAGTGTTATCAAAACCATTCAAAGCATTGTATGGAATGGGCTAAAACAAGCTAAAATAACACTGCTTTATATGCTAATGGCCAAAACCAGAAACTAAGAAACAATTCAACTCTATAAGTTTGGTATGCAAAATTTAGAAGCATATTGAGAAAATTGTACTATTCAAGCAGTTCAAAGATCAAACAAAAATAAGACTAACAAAAT
>JBBPDI010000009.1:9910246-9922220 GCA_037974545.1 Cucumis variabilis | reverse complement strand
TGGGGAGGAGGCCGAGATGGAGAAGGTCTTAACTACCTTGGAAGGCTTCTGATGCAACTGAGAGCCGAGTTCCTCGGCCAGTCTACAACACCGAACAGCAGCACCACAGAGTTCAACTGATGAAAAGAACTAGAATGAAGATAAAAAATCAGATGAGTTAAAGATAGAATCCAATGAGCAATTTCCTCATTCTGCCCGAAAAATCAGGTACTGACAAGTTCATAATGTATGTCGAACCGTCTTTGTTTGACCCCGAATTAGTATCTGATCGGTAGGCAGCCAGACTTCTGCCTACTTCATAATTTATATCTTATTTTTGAGTAAGGAACGAAATAAAAAAGAGGAACATATTCTCTGTGGAAGATTTTAAATTCTGGGCAGGCTTTTGATGAGCTAATTGAAAGCACATTTATGTGTTTTTCTCGAGGTTAAACATATTTATTATACATGGATTACCATTTAATTAAGAATGCAATAGGACTCCTCATGAGATGGCTGGTCGATGTTTTTCTACTGTATATTTTTCTTTGGTTTCTAGTTTTCTTGATAATCATGATGGAAGAATGTTTTTGGTTATGCCAGAGATTGACAGACTATTAATGTTTGATGAGTTCTTTTGGGTTCAAAAAAAGAAAAGAAAATGTTGAAGTATTTAGTTGTGTGTAGGGTGGATGGGGTTTTGTAAGCTGTGAGTTGGACACATTTCGTTGATTTCCATACATATAATGAAACTATAGTCATGTCTTTAAAATGAGATCTATATTTTTCCCACAAAAATCCTATAAATAGGATCCTCATTGGTATGTTTGAAGTAAGTTTGTGGAGGTATAAAATGAAAGTGCGTCTAAGAGATTGTGAACAAAATTCTTGTAGTTTTTTTCTTTTCTTTTTCTTTTTGAAGAGCTCAATATTTGTTAAAATACAAAGTGATTTTTGTTTGGTTTCAAATATTTAAATGTATACCTTGACTAGAGCTAGAAAGAGAATTATTTTTTCAAATGATAAACAAGACAATTATCATTCGTATGAAAGTCCTGTTGCATGAAAAATTATAGTAATACAATACAAATTTGAATCAAACTAAACCACAAGCTTTACAAAATACTAGACAATAAAATAAAACGGTTCTCACCATTATCTATTAAGACATTGGCCATAAAATTTTTAAAGAGATTGATGAAGAAACCATTGCATAGAATTGGAAGGGATAAAGTTAAAAGAAGGTTCATTTCAAAAATTTGGAGGGGGTGTTTGAGTGGGAAATAATAACCCAATCAGTGTTTTAGACGTTTTTTTTTCTTTTTGTCTGTTTGGTTTCTTCTTAATAAAAATTAAGAATGGGAAATTTGAGCCTAATCTTTTAGTTCTATGAACTCAATAAATTGAACTCTTATTATGTAACATGATTATTATTTACTAAATAAAAAAAAAAAAAAACTTTGCCACAGTAGCACTGATTAAATTTTAAGATAACTAACTCTCCCTCCATTCAATGTTCCCAATGGGCTACCACTATCAATGACCTCTATCGAGAACACCTCCAACGCTCATTATCAATGATAACCACCTCTAGTGACTAGCTTGGACAACTATTTTCAACAACCAACTCCAATAATCATCTTTGACGACTACTTGTACAACTATTGAGTGTTACATAGTATTAAAAATGTCCTTGTGAAGATGATTGCTTGATTATTTGATATGTCATTAATGATTTATTCATTTATTAAATATTTATCAGATAGACGTCCGATAATTTCAAGACTTTTGATGTGACAAAGCAATATATAATACTAGAAATTTCCTCACAAAAAGATTGCTTTTGCCAACACGTCCCATGCCTTCATCCATTAGTATTTTTCTCGTAATTAATCAAGTTCAAAAGAAATGACAACTGATTCAAAATCATTTGACAATGGATGAAGTTGCTTCACAAGCCTCTTCAAGATGATGCTTCAAACAAAACAAGACAAATCATATAAATTGTAAAACTACTAAAAATATTTAAAAAATATATAAAATTATCATTTATGAAATTTATAATGTTGTTATATTTTGTAAATATTTTGATTTTTGAAATACTATTTCATTTTAAAGAGAAATTACAACTTTATTGCTCAATAATCTTTTACAATCTGATTGAAAAATAAGGTAAAAGGTATAATTATTAATGGAAAATATTTTAAATATTCTAAATATTTTTTTAGAAATTGTCAAAAATAGAATATTTGACAAAATATTTACACTTTATGTAAAAACCAAATGTAATGAATTTGGTCTTTTTCAGCAGTTTTGTTGAAGTGTAAATATTTTTTTTTCTATTTTTAGAAAAACCTTTCATTTTTTGTGTGACTAATAAAAGAGATGCATCAATTAAATACATATATCGAATGGAACAAAGTACTAAGCAATATAACAAAAAAAAAAAAGTAAAAAATTGAAAAGATTTAAAAAAGGTTTTGTTGTCCAAAGATTTGTTCGAATTAATTTATATACCCAAAACGAAAGAAGAGGGGGGAAAAAGAATGCGAGAAATAGAAAATTATTGATAAACGACGGCGTTGTTCATGCCGAAATCAAAAGGAAATAAAATATTAAATTATACAAAACATTGTTTTCAATTTTTTTTTCCTTTAGTTTTGTTTTTACCTTAAAAGATTTTGCTTCAAAATCTACTCATTTTTATGATTGCTCAAAATAAAATATGAAAATTGACATGATAATTATTGTGCAAAAATAAATTAAAATGCATATCTAAAATTCTTTAGTTAGAACTATATGCAAAATTTATATCCTCACAGTTTATTTCATTTTATATTTTATTTTGAGTCAAACAATAGGTTCTCTCACTAAGGGATAATTTACTAAATCATTGTAGTTTCAAAAACTTATTAGTAAAATACGATTGTTTTAAAACTTATTATAGATTTACTGCACTTGAGAGATAATGGAAAGGACAGGATGAGAGAGAAAAAGGGAGAGGACAGACTGTTTCACACTCATCCTTTAGAGAGAAAAGAGGAGAGGACGAGTGAGAGGTTGACTGTTTTACACATCCCTTAGACAGAAAAGGGGAGAGGACGAGTGATATGCAAGAGAAAAGGGTAGACTATGAGTATTTTTTTTTAATTTATTTTATTTTAAGTTTGTTTGCTATTATTTTTTACTTTTAACTTATTTTTAAGTTTTATTTTATTTTACGACAAATATTTTGTTATAAATTTAAATTAAAAAATAAAAAAATAATTATTAGATTCATACGTTTAAATAAAAAAAATGAATATGAATCAAAATATGATTCGTAGCAATATTTCAAGATTAAAAAAATTAACATCAGATAAATTCATAATACACTTGAAATTTTAATTTTTATAAATATATATTTTGAAACTAATGTGAAACTAAAAGAAAATAAAATATAAGTATTTTTTTTATTATTAGTTTTTTATACTCAACAGGATTGGTGTACAATCTTACGATTTTTTTTTGTAACTTTCTTCATATTTGATTTGATCAGTATTAATTTTTTAAATTAAAAAAATTGGTTTGGTTATTTGATTTTTCTAACGTGAACAGTGAAATGATACAACATATGATTGACTATTTTAGTATTAAGAGTCTTGCATCATTATAAATTAGCAGTACAACATTGTATAAGGGGATTATTTGATTTAATGTAATATGTTATGTTTCAGATTATTTGGAAGCGATACAAAACTATCATAGATAGTTTGCTCAAGATAAAACATATGACAAACTGTAAGAACGATCAAGACATATGACAGACGAAGAATCTTTTCATATGCTTTCACATTGTATAGATATAAACAATTTTAATTTTCCTTTAACTAATTTTCAATTATAAGCAATTACTAAAAATACAATTGTAGATTTTCATAAGAAATAATATGAATATATTTATATAGTCTTTACTTTGATGCACTTGTCTGTCCACACAAAACTCTCAATTAGAAAATTAGCTTGGTGAAACAAATATCGATAGATATATTTAGTAATACTCTGCTCCATATAGTATGAAATCCTAGACATTTTAACGCTCGACTTAGATAATATACATTATTTGAAGATTAACAACCTTGAGTTTAGTTGTGATTTCTAAATTTTTTTATTTTTATTTTTATTTTTATTATTTTTCTTTAATTTGTTAAAGAAAATATTTGATTTGGGAATGGTAAAAACAAATTGGTGTTAGG
The DNA here is from genome assembly GCA_037974545.1 of Cucumis variabilis. Lineage (NCBI taxonomy): Eukaryota > Viridiplantae > Streptophyta > Magnoliopsida > Cucurbitales > Cucurbitaceae > Cucumis > Cucumis variabilis. Next base: position 9,918,006 of record JBBPDI010000009.1, on the reverse strand, counting down.
TCAAATGTTTAATACTCAACCATCTAAAAACAAATTGATTGTTTTTTTTAATCTTAAACATAGAATCCATTTTAATTCAAATTTAAAAACACATTCTATATACGCATAACTGACACATGGTCATAACTGTTGGAAAAGCCTGTGGGCCTTTAGCCCAATGCAAAATTACCTCTATTGCTGTCCCACATTGATAAAGTTGAAAAAGGTAAATGGGTATAAATAGTTGAGTGCCACTTAGGGAATATAAATTGTGTTGATGGTGATAGTAATAAGGGTGTTTTCGGTTTGATTTGGTTTGAAGCTAAAATTGCATCGAATCAAAAAATTAAAAAACAAATTAATTTAAAACTAAATCAAATCGCTCATTTGTGTCATATCGAACTACTTATGTACAATAAAAACCAAACCAACCCTAACTTAACTTATACATTTAATTATTTATTATATATATATACATATAATTTTTTAAACTAAATCGATTCGGTTCGATTTTAACATCTTGAACCAAACCGCATGCATTCGATTTCGGTTTGGTTTTGGTTCAATTAGTCGCTCGGTTCGATTTTCAACTTTATTTTGAACACCCCTAGATAGTATAACCTTGTCACCACGCATGTCGTTGTCCATTCGGTCAGGTGGGCTCTACCAATCGTGCTTGCGCGTATAAGGATGTAAATTTTTTATACTCATCTGAATAGTTTTTTGGTTCCCCTAAGTGCCCGCCATGTGTCACTCAGTTTGAAGTTTTGACACGCGTTGCCATTCAGGCCAGTTCTCCTCGAATTGTCCTTCTTCCACGCTTCACGCTGTTGCCAATCTTTCCTTCACGCCATCCTTTTAACGAAGTTTCAGATGGCAGTTGAGGGGGAATCCATTATAAATAGAGCCCTTCTCCAGTTCATTATTCCATAAAAACTCTCCTCTCTACCTTTCTCTCTACCTATACGCCATCCTCTCTACCCATACCAAGTTCTGAGCAATCCTTCATCATTTCTATTCCTATTTCCGATGAGTCCACGTCAGAAGTAGGAAGCTATGTTAACTTTGGGAAGCAACCGACATTAAGATTAGCACCACGGTCTGGTCGAATTTTCTTTCAAGACAGTGATTTGCCATGGTGCAACAAGTTATTTTGATCGTCATCAATAGAATTTTTACAACAATTTGAAAGCAAATTACAATGTTGATAAAAAAACAACAAAGTTCTACTTGACCTGTCCAAACTGGAGCCACTCGATGAAGCAAACTACTGTTGTTGGTCCCAAAAATTATTGATCTTTTTCGAACAGCTCGAAGTTGATTACGTCCTCACCATCGAACCACCAACTGATCCTCTAACACCACCAATCAATCCTCCAGCACCCTCTAATCAAAAATCATCCATGGGATCCCTTATCGTCACTGCCGACCAGGTAAAGAAAGCATCTGCAATCGATCCTGAGAAATACAAAAAGGACAACAAGATAGTTCGTGAGCATCTATTTAACCATATGTCGGATCCTATGTTTGACTTGTTTGTAATACAAAAATCTGCCAAGGGTATCTGGTGCATTCTGGAGTCTCGCTATGGTGGCAACGACGTTGGACGAAAGAGGTACGTTGTGGAAAAATGGTTGTATTTCCAGATTACGGATGATAAGCAAATTGTGGAACAGATACATAAGTATGAAAATCTGGTGGCAAATGTCCTATGTGAAGGTATGAAGATGTGTGAGATACTTCAAACTAACGTTTTACTGGAAAAATTTCCTTCCTCCTGGAGCGACTACCAAAATCATCTGAAGCATAAGAAGAAAGACCTGAAACTCCAAGATCTAATCAGCCACATGCGCACAGAAAAGGCCAACAGAATAAAAGATAAGTTAGCTTCCAAAAATTTAAATTCTGTTAATGCTAACTTGGTTGAGTCTTCCTCTGTAAACAAAGACAGGACAAAACCAGATAAAAGGCAGAATAGGAGAACCCCAGAAAAGATGCAGTTCAAGGCTCTTGGAGAGAAAATCAAGAAAAGGAAACTCATTTGCTATGTCTGCAGAAAGGAAGGACATAAATCCTATCACTGCAATCAAAGGAAGGGGAAATCAAACAATAAAAAACCAACACCTCAAGCCAACCTTGTTGAACAGGACGATGAAGTCATAGTTGCACTTGTGGAAGTAAACCTAATTGAAAACAAGACTGAATGGATCTTGGATACAGGAGCATCAAGACACTTCTGTACCAACAGAGATCTTTTCCATGACTATGAGGACGTCGCTGATGGAGAATATATGTTCATGGGAAACTCAACCACCGCAGGAGTAATCGAGAAAGGGAAGGTTATTTTAAATTAACGTCTGGAGAAACTTTATCCCTAAGTAATGTTTTGTATGTCCCTTCCCTACGTAGGAACTTGGTGTCTGGGAGTATGCTGAATCGAACAGGTCTTAAGATTATACTGGAAGGTGACAAAGTTGTCCTCACAAAAAATGGAGAATTTGTTGGTAAGGGGTATCTGTCTAATGGTCTTTTTGTACTCAATACTGCTTTTATGAATGCGAATACTTCTAGTTCGGCCTACATAATTGAATCTATTGATTTATGGCATGGTAGACTAGAACACGTGAACTTTGCATCAATTAGGAAGCTTAAAGATTTAAAGCCAATTAACACATGTGAATCGCATGAAACTGGTAAATGTCCTGTATGTGTAGAAAGTAAGTACTTTAAGAAACCTTACAAACCAGTTATGACAAGAAGTACTGAATTATTAGAATTGATTCACTCAGATATAGCTGACTTAAAAAACACCCCTAGTAGAGGAGGCAAAAATTATTATGTATCTTTTGTTGATGACTTCTCTATATATACTAAGGTTTACTTGACAAAATCAAAAGATGAAGCTAGATGGTATTATTCATGAATTCACTGCCCCTTATTCACCACAAGAAAATGGCATAGCAGAACGCAAAAATAGAACTCTCAAAGAAATAATGAATGCTATGTTATTAAGCTCTGGTTTATCTAATAGTATGTGGGGGGAAGCTGTATTGTCTGCATATTTTGTTCTTAACAGGGTTCCCCACAGAAAATTGGACAAAACTCCTTACGAACTCTGGAAAGGATACAGACCAAATCTCAACTACCTGAAAGTGTAGGGATGCTTGGCCAAGGTACCATTTCCTGCATTGAAGAAATCCACGGTAGGGTCTAAAACGTTTGTCTGTATATTTATCGGTTATGCTCAAAATAGTGCTGCATATAGATTTATGTGTTTGAATGATAAAAACATAAATGAATCTAGGGATGTAGAATTCTTTGAGCATGTATTTCCTTTAAGGAGATCTTTGTCTGTTCCTTGTCCTTTGAAAAATTTGCATGATCTAGAAGTTGTTAATGAAACACCTGAGGTAGATACTTCTAGCGTAAGATATGATCTAGAACCTAGAAGAAGTAAAAGACAAAGAACTGAGAAAAGTTTCAGACCCGATTTTCTAAGCACCTTTATAGTAGAAAGACACGATGAAATTGATTGCAATTTCACTAGCCTATTTTTAATTGATTAAGCTTATCAAGAGGCCTTAAGCTTGGTAGAGTCCAATATGTAGAAAGAGGCTATTAAAAGTGAGTTGGATTCACTAACCATGAATCAAACATGAGAATTAGTAGACATTCCTAAAGGAAGTAAACCAATCAAGTGCAAGTGGATCTTCAAAAGAAAAACAAGACCAAATGGGTCAATAGAAAGATACAAGACAAGACTAGTATTGATAGGGTATACTCAAAAGCAAGGCATTGATTACTTTGAGACTTATTCCCCTGTAACTAAAATAACCACTATTAGAGCCTTAATTGCACTAGCTACCATTCACAACCTCCTTGTTCACTAAATGGATGTAAAAACTTCCTTTCTGAATGGTGATTTAGAAAAAGAAGTCTATATGACTCAACTAGAAGGATTCAAATTTCCTAGCCAAGAAAAAAAAAGTATGCAAATTGAAAAAAAATCTCTCTATGGTCTTAAGCAGGCTCCTAAACAATGGTATGAAAAATTTAATGACACTTTGATAAACAATGGATTTAAGGTAAATTGGATACGTGTGTTTATTCAAAGATTTCTGGAGCTGAATGCATATTAATATGTCTATATGTCGATGACATATTGATCTTTGAGACAAACTTGGATTTAATAACGGACACCAAGTTGTTCCTGTCATCACAATTAGAAATGAAAGACCTAGGTGAAGCAAACATAATACTTGGAGTTAAAATTAGGGAAAATGAAAACGGTTTATCTTTGTCTCAATCTCACTACGTCGAAAATTTGCTAAAGAAATTTGACTCCTTCGATGTCTCTCCAGTGAAAACTCCTTACGATGCTAGTAAACAACTTTAGAAGAACAAAGGAGAAAGTGTATCTCAACCTGAATATGCAAAGATCATAGGTAGTGTTATGTATTTAATGAACTACACCAGACCCGATATTGCATATGTTGTCAGTAGATTGAGTAGATATACACATAATCCTGATAAATACCACTGGGATGCCTTACTCCATTTGTTGAGATATCTTAAAGGAACGATAAACTAAAGTTTTCACTTTAATAAGTTTCCTGCCGTGTTAGAAGGATATTGTGATGCAAACTGGGTTATAAATAACGATGAGATAAATTCTACTAGTGGATATGTATTTTTGCTCGGGGAAGGAGCAATATCTTGGAAGTCTGCAAAACAGACCTGCATAGCCAGATCCACTATGGAATTTGAGTTTATAGCATTAGAGTTGGCAAGACAAGAGGCCGAGTGGATTAAAAGTCTACTAGGAGATGTACCATTGTGGGGGACATCTGTGCCTGTGTCCATACACTGTGATTCACAGGCTGCCATAAGTATTGCCAAGAACAATGTTTATAATGGCAAGAGAAGACACATACGTTTTAGGCATGGAGCTATGAAACACTTGCTAAAAGAAGGAACCATTTTCTTAGAATTTGTTCGATTTGAGAAAAACTTGGTCGATCCTTTAACCAAAGGACTATCAAGAAAAATGGTTATAGATTCCTCAATAAACATGGGACTAAAGCCCTTCGGAGATCCATAACACTAGTTTTGGATGGTCTATTAAGATAGACTTGATGGTTCATAGCCTCTTATTAGGTGGTCTGGTATGACAGACTTGATGGTCCATAGTCCATTTGTGCAAACAGTCAGTTATGGACTAGATGGATGCTACTAAAACCTTTAGTCTCCATAGCTCTTATTAAGTGGTTTGCTTTGGCAAACTTGATGGAGCATATAACGTAATTGTGAAGGTGGGGTCGCCTTCTATGAAAGAGTTTAAGGACCTCTTTCTTGAGCTTTCACGATGACTCAAGGTTCATTTTATGTGCATGGCCATAAAGGTACAAATCCATATTGCAGAAACGATGACAAAAACTAGGGATAAAGCGTGTTGTAAGGGTCTCAACCAGTGTTGAAGTAAGTTCAATATCTAATTTCACTCTCTTTAACAAGGTTCTTGTCTTACTTCACTACGGATCAATTCAAATCTTTGGATATTGATGTTTAAGCTTAATGTCCCATTCTTGCTTAAAACTAACTTTCTCTCGACTATCCCGTAACCTTGCCGCTACAGTCTTTTTTGGGGGATTGTTGGAAACGCCTGTGGGCCTTTGACCCAATGCAAAGTTACCTCTATTGTTGTCCCACATTGATAAAGTTGAAAGAGGTAAATGGGTATAAATAGTTAAGTACCACTAGAGGAATACAAATTGTGTTGATGGTGATAGTAGGACCGTGTCACCACACGTGCTGCCGTTCAGTCGGACGGGCAGACGGTCTCGGGCTTGTACAATCGTGCTTGCATGAATAAGGATGTAATTTTTTTATACTCATTCGAATAGTTTTTTGGTTCCACTAAGTACCCGCCATGTGTCACTCAATGATGCAGTCGTTTGAAGTTTTGCCACGCATCATAATTTGGGCCAGTTCTTCAGTAGTCCCAAATTATCGTTCTTCTACGTTTTGCGTCGCTGCCGATCTTTTCTCCACGCCTTCCTTTTAACGAAGTTTCAGATGGAAGTTGAGGGGGACTCCATTATAAATAGAGTCCTCCTCCAATTCATTTCATTCATTCCATATAAACCTTCCTCTCTACCTATACGCCATCCTCTCTACCCATACCAAGTTCTGAGCAATCCTTCATTGTTTCTATTTCTATTTTCGGTGAGTGCACGTCAAAAGTAGGGAGTTGTGTTAACCTTAGGGAGCAAGCAACTTTAAGATTAGCACCACAGTCTGGCCAAATTTGCTTTCAAGGCAGTGATTCGTCACGGCACAACAAGTATTTTGATAGTCATTAACGAATTTTTTATAACAATAACTTATTTAGATTTACAAACATATCCTACCATTCATAACATAGAAGTGTATGTAAAAGTAGGAAAAAACAAATTCTTGTTAGGCTAAATGTTAAAAAAGAAAAAAAAACAAATTATGGATTATCTAAAAAAACAAAACAAGTTATCCTAAAAATTAGGAAAACAAAAACAAATTTGGACTTTCTACAAATAGGGAGAAAAAATTTAAAAAAATGTAGGAATGATCGAGCTTTGACGAATGTGAGAGAAAACAAAAAAGAAAAAAAGTAAATGGAAGTATGGACCCAAGTGAGAGAAACAAAAAACAATGTTATTTTAATAAATAGTTTTCAAATGACCTTATTTTGATAAATAGTTTTTGAGAAAGTATTATTAATATAATTTATCCTCTCACGAGTATCCTCCTTAAGAAGGGCTAGGTTTCATGTGCCTGACTATGAATTTGTTGAAACCATTGTTGTTGATTTCAAATCCTCCAGTGAAGACAATGTTGTTCTTTCTGATATTTGGAAGAGGAAAACATCTACCAGCTTGCCTCATGCTAAGAAGCCTTCTGCTACTCAAGTTAAGAAACCTCATGTGTTGAATCCCTTAAATGTTGATGAACTGTATGAAGCGTTATTTAGAACACAACCCTCGAATCATTGTGTTTCATCCTTAAGACCAGTCCCAATTTCCTTTAGTCCTTCTTCATCCCAAAGCTAAACAATCAACAGATGCCACGATTAAGGATCTTTTTATTGAATTCTCTCGTGAGCTTGAGGTCCTTGATTCTCGTATTTCTCAACATTCCCCCTCTAATGACATCACAACCAATTTGATTCCACCTCCTGTCTCTACCTTCACTGCTACCCCAGTCAACCGTCTGTGTCTCCCCCTTCAGATAGAGATCAGAGTACTGCTTTTGATGCCTTTCCTGCTACCACTGAGTTAGTTCATGTTACTCTTGCTGGTCCCAAAAAGTTTCATGCTCGTGTTTCCTCTATAAGCCAAAAAGTTGTAACCAAGAAGTTTAGCTGTCGAAAGCTTCCTCAAAATGTTCATGTTATTTCTATTGGTGGCACTTTGAAAATTGTGTCCACAGGTAGAAGTATGTCGTGCAACGCCATATCGTAGATGAATTCAATATTTCATATTAACATCGTTCATGTTCTACTGTGATTGATCTTATCTCCATTGTTGATCTTCTTCCAACTGTAACGGATGTTGGTACCTTCTATCCAAAACTTAGTCATTAGTTTATTGTGAATCTTCCAGCAGATCTAAATGACCATGGAACTTCTGAATTTTTGGAATTTATGTCCTAAAATTTGTAGATTATAAGTATAATCCATTGACCGTTATTAATAAAGTGTTATTATTGTAATAATTGTTATTGATTAAATTATTAGTTTTGTCTTA
>JBBPDI010000009.1:9872525-9901007 GCA_037974545.1 Cucumis variabilis | reverse complement strand
TTGTGTATGTGGTTATGAAATCAAACAAGGATTTAAGAAAATATCGGGTTGAAACGTTGATCACATGAACCAATTTCGAAGGTCCAAACAGGCTTAAATCGTTAATGCATTTTCTTCATCAAATCGAGCTAGGGCAAGAGCTAGGGAAAATTACTTGGGCTTTTTTTTTTTTTTTGGGTACAAATGGCTCTTTTTTAGGGTCCAAATGAAAAATAGACCAGATCTGAAAAGTAAACAAAAAGTGACCTTTTGCTTGCATTAGCACTATGTAAAGTTATCGCTTTTCCCCTAAAAGCCGTTTACGTGCCAGCACTTTGTGAAGGTCACTCGATGCACGTTACTCAATCTCCCGATGCATGATACTCGTCACTCGATTCATCATTATGAGTAATTACGATGTACGATCAATATTGTGTTTACCATTACACACCAGATACTTGTTATAGGATGTTGGAAATGACTTTGGGCTTTAAGCATACAACAAAAAAGAAAAAGTTGATTTTAAAAGAAAAGAGGTGGTACGTAGTTGCCCCACATTGGAAGATTTGTATTTGGCAAGTGGGTATATATGGATACTTGCAAGTGAGCTTCCAAAGTGTGTTGGTAGTGATAGTATAACTCTGTCACCACAAGTACGGCGCGGGTGATTGTATTTGGGTTCAAGTAACCACACTTGTGGGAAAAAAAATTAAAATTTTACTACCTATCCTTTTATTGTGATTAAAACATTGAATTGTCAAATTGATATGAATTAAATATTGAATTAATTCTTGCTGTTCTAAAACATTTTTCTTATTTTTAAAAAGAATGTTTCCTTTTCTCTTAGGCTCTAAAGTTTTCTAAGCTATGGTTTCCATCTGATTCCAATCTGTTCTTTGGTGAGTGCACGTCTGGGTGTTGTGTGAACCTTGGGGAGCAACCAACTTTTTACAATATAGCACCGAGGTCATGTCGTTCTTGCTTTCGAGGCAATGGACTTGTCAGGACACAATAAAATTAATTTGGAATAACAGTTTGAAAGCTAGATATGTTATTTATTTATTTTTTATATTACACATCCTAGATGTCGATCGAGAACGGAAAAATGCTTCCAGATCTGTTAAAATTGGAGCCTCTGGACTGATTCAATTAATGTCGCTAGTCTAATTAAGAAGCTTTTCATATTCTTCGAACAATTGGAAGTTGACTACATTCTCACTGTTGACATATCTGGCAAAGGTAAATCTGTGGTTGAGATTGATCAAGATAGTTTGAAAATCTCACACCAGTTACAATCCTATAAGTTCAACTCGAAATCCACAAATCTGCTGCAACTCTGTCAGTCTAATACAAAACCTGCTATCGATACAGAAAAATTTGCTAAAGACACTAAAATAGTTCATGGTCACTTGCTTAATCATATGACTCGATGTGTTGGTGATTAAAAATTTAGAAAAGGTGATAGAACACTATGGAGTCCAAATATGAATGATATGATGTCGTTCGTAAAAAGTACTTTCATTGGAAAATGGCTCTAATTCCAAATGACAAATAAGAAATCAATTGTAGACTAGGTTCATGAATATGAATTGGTATGATGATATGCGAAGTCCTCCAAGCTAACGTATTGCTAGAAATATTTTCACTGAAAGTGACTATTGGAATCACTTGAAGCACAAGAAAAAAGGCAAGATTTGATCACTCAAATGCGCACGAAAGAAGTGAACTGACAGAAAGATCAGCTGATTTCTATAAGTTTCATTACAAGAAATTAAATCGGGGTTTTGTCGACGTAGCTATGCATCGCCAAAAAGGCATTGTGCGTCGAGGAAGGCTACCATGATGCAGAATGACACATCAACAAGGGTGTTGTAAGAGGTAATGACGACACAGTAACGTGAAAACGTCAGCGTAGGCTTTTGGCCGATGCATGATTTGTCGACAAGGTCAACACGTCGACAATACCCTAATGCTGACGTTGAGTTAGAGCGTTGACAAAAGATCCTTGCCGACGTTGGGTCAATGCGTCGACTATAAGGAAATGGCGTCCTCGTGTACGTCGTGAAAGTCAAGACCGACGTGGCGTCAACATAGCTTTGTACGACGTGACGTCGTTAGATGCCGCCATTCGTGATGCGGTGTCTAAGTCGGAAAAATCATTTTACTAGATTTTTTATTATTTAACTTTTTGTTGTTACTATTAGGATCGATTTCGATTTATTTTGATTGAAATTGTAAAATAGGTAATGTAAAATTAATAAAACATCAAAGCAAATATATATTAAAATTAATTAAAATATTAAAACAAACACACAATTGTAGGTAGAAAAATTACATGAATAACTTAAACTAAATCAAAAAGACTAAAAATTAATCTAAGGCATACATAGCAATCTCCCCATGCCTTCCAACCTACAACGATACAAAATTAAAGTATAAATATATATCACCCCAAAAAGAAATGACGAAAGAACGTAAAAGTTCAAAATTACTTACATTAAATGAAGAAATCAAGGTCCTTGTTGATCAATCAGTGAGTTCCGCAATCAACTTCATCATTTCTGCCATCTTCTGATCACTTTCCTCGTGTCGGTTTCTATTTTCTTCTTCTACTTCTTGAAGACGAGTTTTTAACTTGTTAACCTCCTTGGCATACATCTCTCACTAATGGGATAATGCAGAGGAAGAACTGTCAGTAGCATGTTGGAACTTTGGCCTAGGCCTCAATCAAGACCTTTTGAGTAACTTGTGGCATATTCCAATCGTTAGTAAATGTCTCTCCACACCCTTTAATGAGTTACAATTCGAGTTCATACATCTCTTACATGGACAACTTATTCGTCCGTACTCATCGACGTGATACTTGGCAACTTCTAAAAATTGGAAAATTTCCTTTTTATACCTAACTCATAACTTATTCCTAAGTTTCATCTAATTCGTGTCCATCGTTAAAGACTTAAAACATAAATACGTGTAATTAGTCTTATATTCTTTCTCATAAATGCTAAGTCACACCTCACAAGTATCCAATATCTCAACTTTCATTATATCTAAGTTTAAACTAAAAAATTTATCTATCCAACTAACAAGTGTTACTAGCAACCTAACACTTTGAACAAATTATCATAAACTAAGAACTAAGATAATTTCTAAATGAATAACAACTACCTTACTCGTAAAAAAAAATTATGTTCACAAATAATAAACTATAGGCTACCATAACTGCAAGATAGCTAGGAAACCAATAAAATTTTTCAAGTATTTAAACAATTTCAATACATTTAAATCTCTCTACAACAATCAAAATCACAATTTCACTAATTACTATCAATATATACAATTTCAATTTACAATCTAATTTAACTTTCATACAACAATTTCAATTTACAATTTATAATAAACATACATACAATAACAATTTCAATTTAAAATTTATAATAAACATAAATACAATATACAATTTATAATAAAAATACATACAATTTACAATTTATAATTAACATAAATGCAATATACAATTTTAATTTACAATATACCATAAAAATACATACAATAACAATTTCAATATCAATTTACTTTTACTTAACTTATTCATAAACATATTTAATAACAAACATACATACAATATACAATCTACACAGACAATACATAATCTACAATTTACAATATACAATACATTAATACACATACAATACCCAACATACAATATACATACATTAATACACATACAATATCCAACATACAATATACATACAAAATACAACATTTTTACCGGTATAGACGACGAACTAAGACAATGAGGATAAGAGGTTGGTAGACGACGACGACGGCAGCAACAATGGCAACAATGACAACGACGACAATGCAGTAAGTGGCTGCGTCGTTAGAAGCTAACCTAATGCCGACGTCAACGACTAGTACGTTTGCAAAAGAGTTTGTCATAATGATTTAAAGGTTAGACCTTTGCCGACGCGCTCAACTTGCATCGTCTTAGATATGCCAATGACAACTCAGTTGACGTAGACGTCACGAGAGAACTACCATATGAATAATATTTTAGAGCTTCACCGACGCCGTCGTTTACGACATCAACGTTAGGGGGGAAACGACGAAGTGGACGCATGGCACTGTGGGAAACTAAATAATATTTTTTAAATAAAAAGCTTCCACGATGTCGTCATGCATTGCGTTGTCGTTTCCCCCTAATGGCGACGTCGGCATTGACCTGGCGATGTCGGCATTGAAGGTCAATGCCGACACCTTTCTCGATAAAAACCCTTTCTTACGACGTGCTTTATCCCAACACCATTTTCTGTGTTGGCAAAACTCTAATTTCTTATAGCCTTTACATTCTATTAAGGCTAATTTAGTTGTCTTATATTAATAGCAAAAACATGCTAAAAAATAATAATAAGCAATCTATGAAAAATAACCATACTCAAAAGAAGAACATCACAAAGCTCCTGGTAGCTAGAAGATTGAAAAGAATAAAATCATTTACTAGGTGTGCGGAAAACAAGGGCACAAAGTCTACCAGTGCAATCAAAAGAAAAAGAAAGGAAGATTGAATCAACAATCTAATTCACATGCTCATCTTACATAGCAGAATGTTACATCTCATTCTAGCATCTAAATCACATGAAAATATTAAATGTTTTGTGTGTAGAAGCAAAATTCAGTAAATTTTTTTTAAAAAAATCAGTCAGTACTAGGAGTGCAAAATTACTTGAATAGATTCATACTGATTTAGCTGATTTAAAAAACACAAGTAGAGGCTGTAAAAATTACTACATCTCCTTTGTAGATTAATTTTCTAGATATACAAAAATTTATCTTTTAAAATCAAAAGATGGAACTAATAGTATGTGTTTTAAATATAAAAAGAAAAAAATTAGAAAATCAATTAGATAGGAAGATTAAAAGATTGAGGTTAGATAGAGGTGGATGTGGAGAATATAGTGATAATTCTCTTGAAAGAATTTTGTGAGTTAAATGGCATTATTTATGAATTTACAGGACTTTATTCTCTCCAACAAAATGCAGCAAAAAGTAAAATGTATCGATTGTGGCGATTATGAGTATCATCTTTGTCCAAACTTCCACTTTTCTTTGCAGGTGAGATCTGATTGGGAAACTGCCAAGTTTGATGTTATGTACAAAGAACTCAAATGCAAATTTTCAAGTTATCCTGTTTTGAAATCCATGTTGCTATCAACTGCTGGATCTGTTCTAGTTGAATCATCACCTCATGATCTTGTTTGGGGCGGAGGCCGATTTGGAGGACTAAATTATCTGGGGAGGCTGTTGATGAAACTCAGAGCCGAGTTCCTGGGTCATTTGTGACGATTCTGTTAAAAAGTTGAAGCATCTTAATTAATTGAAATAAGTTACATACAATTGTCTATAAAAAGAATGTACTTTTTATAAGAATACATTTTTCTAAAAACTTTGTTTTTTTTTTTTTATAAAATGAGTTTAAAATCCAAACACTTACATGTTTTGTTTAATCTTTTTATAAATGTTTATATGTAAAACTGGGTTTGATTTGTCTTATTACTAACGATATTTATACTCATTATGAATTAATTTTATGAAGAAATACTCATTTTGAATCTTTTAAAATGTATATATATATATATTGAAAATAATCGCATGTTAACTAGAAATTATTAATTTTTTAGTCAATAAAAAGTTTAAATTAAACATTAATTTTATTTTTTTTTAACAATTTAATTTTAGAACCACAAATATCTTGAATGTAAATACACAACCATAGAAAAATATATAATTGATTTCTAACAACAAAATATAAATAAGATCAATAATTTTTTGCGAGAATATAATATTAACTAGATAAAAAGGTGTGCAATTCGAACACGTTTATTCATTTTCATTTCACAAATTCAATGATCATGTTCTTCATTGACGTCTTCATGATTTCTTTCATAGATGTTAAGGCTGAGTAGATTTGGCTGAGAGAGGAACATTTGAAAATTCTTATAAAAAAATTACGAACACATTAAAAAAATATTCAAAATATTTTAAAATAAAAGAAAAATAAAAAAAGGAGTGAAAAATAGATAGAAAAAATGAATTATAAAAATAAAGCAAGAAAAATAGATGTTTGAGAGAGATTACTATTAAACATCAAATAAACATTTCTTCTAAAATTTGGTTGAATATGTTTTCTCTAAATTGGTTTATTTCATAATCTCATTTTTTTAAAAAGTTATTTGAAACAAATGCCAAACACCTCAATTTATCTTAAAATGAATTATTTTAAAAATTAAACACTTCAAAAATCAATCCAAATACACTCTAAGACATGTGAAAGTTATATAATTAATTGATAAATAGTTGGCAAGATTGTTTTAATATGTTGATAAATTACGTAGAAAATTAATTGATCTAGACAATCCCATAAATAGGATTGGTATGTTGTATTATAATACATTCAAGTGTGAAGTAGAATACACACAAAAAGAATTAAGTCATTCAATAAGTTTTTTTTTTAAAAAAAATTCTCTTAAATATTCTATTTGGTGATTATTATTTTGGGGTGTTCATCGTACGCTTCCAACAAAGTGGTACTAGAGATAGGTTTGGAGTTATAAAAAAAATTATTTTTGCAAATAGCAAACAACAATTTAGTTTCCTTCCAAATACCTTTACTTATGGAAGAAAATTATAGTAGTTGGTGTATTCGAATGAAAGCTCTACTTGGTTTACAAAATGTGTGGGACATTGTTAATAATGGTTATGAAGAACTAGAAAGTGATGTGGCTTTGAGTCAAGCTCAATGAGAAACTTTACAACATACAAGGAAAATAGATCATAAGGTTCTCACTATCATTCATCTAAGTCATTGATGATTTAAATTTTGAGAAAATTTCTGGAGCAACTACTACACATCAAGCATGACAAATTTTGGAGAATACGTATATAGAAGTAGATTGAGTCAAGAAGGTTCACCTTAAAAAATTGAGAGGTGATTATAAATCACTGCATATGAAAGAGTTTGAATCAGTTTTAGATTATACTTCAAGATTGGTAGCAATAGTAAATGAAATGAAAAGATATGATGAGATAATAAGTGACGAGCAAACAGTAGAAAAGATACTTTGCTCATTGAAGAATCAAAGGATTTGAGTACAATGTTCATTGATCAACTTGTGGGTTCTTTCAAAGCCCATGAAGAAAAAATTCTTAAAAAGAACAAGTTGATGATTGAGCAACTTTTTTAATCAAGGTTGCAATTAAAAGACAAGGAAGTCAACCTAGAAAAAGGCAATCGAGGTCGAGGACGTGGTGGCAATCGTGGATGTTGTAATTTTAGAGGTCGAAGTCGAGGAAACCACAGTTAAAGAAAATTTGATGAGAGTAATTTAAACTTAAATTTATCAAGAGGTCGTGGAAGACAACATTATTCAAGGTCAAATGGAGAAAGATCAAATAATGACAGGAGGTATGACAAAAGACATGTTGAATGTTATAATTGTCATAAATTTAACCATTATTCCTAGGAATGTAGAAATAAAGTTGAAGAAAATGCAAATTTTGCTGAGAAAGATGAAGAAAGTGGTGATTCATCATTGCTTATAGCATGAAAATGTTTAGAAATATGTGTAAACAATGCATGATATATTGATAGTGGTGTAAGCAATCACATATGTGAAAGTAAATCGATGTTCGTGGAGCTTGATGAATCTGTTGGTGGCGATATCGTACATGTTGATGCCAAAAAAATTTCAGTTCAAGGAAAATTAATTATTTTTTATCAATCTGAAGGATGGGAAACATGGGTTTATCTCTAATGTTTATTATGTGTCTGATATGAAGAACAACATTTTGAGTTTGGAACAACGCTTAGAGAAAGCTGGTTGTAATATTTTGATGAAGCATTATAGTCTTTTGGTAAGAGATAATCATGATAATATGATTACTAAACTGCAAATGACGAAAAATAGAATATTTTTTTTTATTTTTTATTAAACATTCAAATTGATGTTGCTAATTGTTTAAAGTCATGTTTGAAAGATCCAAATTGGATTTGGCATTTGAGATTTGGGGCATTTGAACTTTGATGACTTGTGACTATTAGACAGAAAGGACATGGTGAAATGGTTGTCATATATCAAACATCCAGATCAATTTTTTGAAGGTTGTCTTTATGGAAAACAATCAAGGATGAGTTTTCCATAAGAATCATATTTGAGAGCAAGGAGACCACTGGAGTTAGTTCACACTGATATTTGTGAACTGATCAAACCAAGTTCTTTCGATAAGAATAATAATTTCTTATTATTTATTGATGATTTTAACAAAAAAAACTTGGGTTTACTTTGTCAAGGAGAAATCAGAAGTATTTGACATGTTCAAGAGATTTAAAGCCCTTGTTGAAAAAGAAAGTGGTTGTTACATAAAAACTTTGAGATTAGACAAGAGAGGTGAATTCACTTCAAATTAATTCAAAACTTTTTGCATAAGAAATGGAATTCATCGACCTATAACAATTCCATTTACTCCTCAACAAAATGGTGTTGGTGAGAGGAAGAACCGAACAATACTTAACATGACTCGAAGCGTAGGTGTCAAATGGGTGTTCAAGATAAAAAGAAATGAAAAGTGAGAAGTTGAGAGATAAAAAGGAAGGTTAGTTGCAAAAGGTTATTCTCAAAGAAAAGAAATTGATTACAATTAACTATTTGCTCCCGTTGTCCGTTTGGAACCCTAAGGTTGTTAGTTGAGCTTGTTGCTCAAAATACTTCGAAGATCTTTCAAATGGATGTTAAATCATCATTTTTGAATGGATATATAGAAGAAGAAGTCTACTAAGGACAACCTCTTGGTTATTCTGTGATAGGTCAAAAGGATAAAAATCTAAAATCGAAGAAGAAATTATATGGATTGAAACAAGCACCAAGAATGTGGAATAGCTGAAACAAAAAATATTTCTTGATAAATGGGTATGAGGTTCTCTTATGAACAACATTCTCTTTATTTAAAACTAATGGTTATTGATATATTTTGGTGGTTTATTTGTAAGTGGATGACTTAATTTTTACAGGAACGATGATCCAAAAAATTTGAAATGACAGATATAAGGTCGATATGCCAAATTATCTTGGCATTGAGGTGAAGCAGTCAGAGGAAGATATTTTCATCTCTAAAAAACGATATACTAGAGAAATTCTAGAGAAGTTCAATATGATCAATTCTAAGCTTCTCACAACTCTGATTGAAATTGAGTCCAAACTGTCCAAATATGAAAAAGGAAATGTTGATCATTTATATTTCAAAAGTTTGGTTTGGTGTTTGAGATATTTGACTTGCATATGACCAAATATTATTTTTAGTGTGGGATTGGTGAGTCGATTTATGGAATCTCCTACAACTACTCATTTGAAAGTGGCAAAGAGAATTCTTCGTTACCTCAAAGGTATGCTTGACTATGGATTATTTTATTCTTCATCTAAATAATTCAAGCTTGAAGGCTACTGTGATAGTGATTGGACTGAAGATACTAATGATCAAAAGAGCATTAGCTGATGTGTTTTCTTTGTTGCTAATACTGCATTTACTTGGAATTCTAAGAAACAACCTATTGTGACACTATCCACTTGTGAGGCAGAATATGTTGCTACAACTTCATCTGTCTGATATGTAGTTTGGTTAAGAAATTTGTTAAAGACAGTTGGAATTTTGCAAGATGATCCAATTGTGATCCATGTAGACAGTAAGTCAACAAATGCTCTAGCAAAGAATCCTGTGTTCCATGATCGTAGGGAGCACATTGATATATGATTTCACTTTTTCAGAGATTACATTTCAAAGAAGGAGGTTCAAGTTGAATATGTAAAGACTAAGATTTAATTAATTGAAATAAATTACATACAAAATTAAGACATGTGAAAGTTATATAATTAATTGATAAATAGTTGGCAAGATTGATTAAATACATTAATGAACTAAGTAGGAAATTAATTGTTATACAAAGTTATGGATCTAAATAGGATTGGTATGTTGTATTGTAATCCATCCAAGTGTTGAAGTAGAATACACACATTAGGAGTTAAAGTCTTTCAATAGGTTTTTATTTTTTTATTTATTTTTTATTTCCTCTCAAATATTCTATTTGGTGATTATTAATTTGGAGTGTTCATCACACACTTTCAACAGATTCCAAGTTCAATGGAGAGAAAATAGAGAGAATCAACTAAAGTGGGTAACTATGTATATGAACATATTAAGTTGACCGAAAATGATAGATATCATCTATTTGAGTTCAACATGTAGAGATGAAATTCGAACTTCAAACCTTTTGGTTGAGGGTATAATGTCTTAACTAGTTGAACTATGTCCTATTAATAATATTGGTACCATATACAAATGAAAAACATAGTCTCTCTTGTACTTGATTTGTTGCAATACAACCTTAAGGATAGTTGATCTCATTATTATTCCCATAGGAGTTAAATCTTAGGGATAAGAGTATGTTGAAAGTGTGGTTTGCGACTAATAACCTACGTGAAATGACGAATGTCTACATAATTGATATGAATAATACAAAAAGTTCTCTTAGTATATCTTTGTACTGGAAGACTTTCTTATAGACCTTTGGGGCAGAGATTTTTTCATCGATAACGACTAGATTATTTTTTTTAAGATACGTTTGAGTCAAGAAGGCAAATAATGAAGTTAATAAACTAATTGAAGTTGTTTAGTTATTAATTATTCAGGAGAGTTAGTTATTGATTAGGAAAGTTATTACATGTTTTATGTGTTTGGGGTGCAGAGTTGTTTATGTAGATGAACTTGGTAAATCTATGTTAACTAAACGAACTTTAAAAAAGTTAGACGATCTATAATCTTTTGAACCTTACATAAATTAATTGTTCCTCAGAGATAACAGAGTATATGCTTAATTAATTTCATTTCAATGTCTTTTTATTGATAGAGGTTGTATCTAACTAATAAATTTATTGAAAATGCAATATCCAATCGTGTATTATTAGCAACATACATCAGTGCGCCAATTGGACTAAAATATGGTACTTCTACTAAGGGTATTTAAATAACTAGATAACACAAATAAACCAGACTATCCAACCCAAATTGTAAGAGTTGGATTGGGTTGAATTATTTTATGTTTTTTTAGGTTTGGTTGGGTTCTTGTTACATTTTTTAAAATTCGAGTTGACTTAACCCAGCCCGAATTTCTAATATTACTAAAATATATATTACAACTTATAAATATCATAATTTATTATGAAGTTTCTTTTTTAAGTTTGAATAGATATGTTGAATTTTAATATTTAACATTTTAGTTTCATTTGAGTTTTTATGAAATTATAGTTATTAAAACGTGTCGTAGACAGATTTAAGTATTTGAAGTTAATAAATAGTATACTTAAAAAGAAAATAAATAAACAACCCTAAACCTAACCCAATCCAACTCGAATTTTGAGGGTTGAGTTGAAGATCTTATTTAAGTTATTTTGGTTACGAATTTGATTAACCCAAAAATTCAGGTTAGTCCAAAAAATCTCCTTAACCCAATCCATTTACTTCCCTAACTTCTAGACCAAGAAATTTTTCATTATCATCTCGAGGTCTTCTTTCTTCACATCTAGTGAACAATATAAAATCTTTTCAAAGTTTTTTCTATATGTTAACAAATATCTCATATGTTAAATGCTTAATTTGCAATCGAAGTCAAAATTTAGTTTTTTTTAGATCTTTCATCTCAGATTCTTTCTTAAGATATTCTATTACCTTTGGAAGCTCTTTAGGAGTTCCAATTATATTTAAATCATCAACATATACAGTTATTGCCCCGCTCCGTCCCAGCTCACTCTATTCAATGGAATAGAGACGTGACGACCTAGATAGTCTACGCGATATTCTCTGTTTAGTAACATGTCGAATGCCTATTAAGCTGAATTGAAATGCAACCAAAAAGAAGTTTAATGTGAAATTCTAGACTTACATGGATTGTAAGAACTTCATTGATATTTCAAATACAAGTACTTCTAGTACTTCTTCCAACATTCAATACAAAATCATTACACATGACTCAAACAATACTTGGACTTTTCTCGCTAGCTACTATACGTTCTGCAAGTAGACAGTGATCACTACCAAAATGATACTATCAAGGGGCACAGTAGGCAATCAAGATTGCAAGTTCAATGCTGGATGTCCTTCACTATCTGGAGGGAGGATTAAATAAAACATTTGAAAGGTTAGACTAAATTATCTAGTGAGTAGGATCTTTTCTTAATCACCATACATAAATCAATCTTGTCTTATCGCACAAATCATTGCCAAACCAAGCGTAAATGCAATTGTAAATCAACTATTACATTTTAGATTTAACACCTATTCAAAATGTCAAACATTTTTCAACATCTCAATTTATTAACAACTCATAAATCTCATGGATCACTTCATTTATTAGTCATCACAATTCATATCGCCTCGTATGCCTCTCACATACTACATATCCATCTTGCATAATCATTCTGTACTTTTTTCTCAACTCAAGCATTTGCCACACTCTTTTGTCAAGTTACAGCTGCGTGCATGACTTTATTTCCTACAAAATGAAGAAAAGTCCCCATTGCATATATTAGGTGCACATCCCTATGGCATACAGTTCGATGAGTCAGTCCTTACAGTCAAGACTTTAGAGCTTTCCATCGGTTGATGTAGTTGATGACTGACTCTCCCTTTTGTTGTTTTGTATTTGTAACCTCCATCATGCTTACGATGTACTTGGTGCTGTAGAAGTGGTTGAGAAAGTCTCTTTCTAGTTAATTTTCTCAGCTATCAAGCACTTCAAGCTCGAAATCTGTGTACCACACGAAAGCATTCCCTTTGAGCTTTAAACGAATTGCCTAACCAACTAGTCTCCTCTTGATCTGCATTCTCACATGTTTAGATAAAGTGGGAGATGTGTTGCTTCGAGTTTCCTTTTTCATTGAACTGTTGAAATTTTAGAGTTTGGTACCCAAGCAGCATTCTCAAGTTGTCGATTCTTTTGGTGTATGGCTTAGAATACATGAAAGGAGTTTGCAATCTTATCTTGTAGCTACTGAAATGAGAGGGAAGCAACAAAACTTGATTGTTGTTGTGGTTAGTTTTCTTGCACCATATCCTTTCCTTTATCACTGGCTTTGACAATAAGAGTTTGAATCGACTCAGTAGTTTCACGAGTCTACATTTGCTCTCTCAAAGCTATGATTTCATGGCAACCTCGACCATAACATCATCCACCCTGACAGACATCATGTCAGGGTGTGCTTTCTTCTTTGACTTGCTAGAGGCAAAATTAGAGTTAATATATAAAGGATTTTCCTTCATAACTATCCCAGCTTTTGGAGACTCTATCAATTGCTTAAGAATGCTCTACGGGATGATAGAACATTCATCTTGCTCCTAGATGATCCTTTTTGAACGACTACATTTGACAATTCTCATGTAAGCGTTGCTTGCAACAGAAGATTTGGATGCAACTTTATTTGGTGCTTGGTTTGCTTATAGATTTGGATGATGAAAGAGATATGAAAGCTGGAGGTGGCTCACTGAATATGCCAATTTGTTTGCACGAGTTTTTAGAGAAATATGTTTAATGGAGTTGAACTTGTGTTGATGTCAATTATGATGCGATGTGGTTCTAGTTCTCTAGTATTTGATGTTTTGATCCTCTCTCGGTTGAATAACTACACTTTATTTGAGAAAGCGAAGCACGTGGTGTTCTTGAAGTCAGGGCATTGAAAGAAAGATTGTATCTTTAAAGGAACTTTAATTTTTTAGGGTGCTCGACTTCAGAAGTTAGGGAGTCTTCTAGTTCTTGGTAGAATTTTTTTTATACCTTTTGGAGTAAAAATTTATGCCACCCTTCAAATAAAAAGAATTCTTTTATTCATAGAGTCCTCTTGTGGGCTTTATGAGCTTGAGCGTTGTTGGTTGATAGAGCAGATCCATGAGCTCAACCACATGGAAATAGGTCATATTTAACATTTTGGCTAAATTAAGTTTATTTCTGGGCTGAATTGAACATTAGTTCAAATATATAATATTTAATTTAATCAAAATAATTAATTTGATCATTGGTCATGATGAAAACACGTGACATCATTAGAATTGGCCAATTTATGTCATCAATTTCAATTTGGGATACATGTCAACTTTTAATTAGTTCTAAATTCAATTATTTGTATTTTTTGTCGTTAATTTGGTAAATGACGTGATAATTTGTGATTGGTCCAAAATTTCTCGTTCAACAGGTGTGTTTGGGTTGAATTTTTAAGTGATTAAATTAAAAAAATAAGTTTTAAAAAAGTTCAAGTGTTTGGCAACCATCTAAAACAGATTTAGAAAAAATGAATTTATAAAATAACGTGATTTAGGATAAACACTTAAAACCAACTTTTAGAAAATTTGATTTTGTGTGTTTAATGGTTAATCTTCCGAACTTGTATAAAACACTCTGGCCAACACCTTCGACTATCCTCACTAACTAATCTCTGACAATTGTCTTTATCAACTATCAGCGGTGAACACTCCACTATTGTCTCCGACAACAATCATTCGTGAACCTTCCTGCCAACTTTCGACGACCGCTTTTTGACAATTGTAACTAGCCAAACTTTGGATGATCGTTTTTTGACGACTGTTGAAAAAAAACCTATCGACCACCATTAATCGTCGGTAGCAAACTTTTGGTATATGTTTTTATGACAACTATTTTTTGTCGATCGTTGACAATCAACTTTTGTCAACTATTGTTTTTTGACAATTGTTGTCGATTGACCTTTGACAACCATCGCTGATAAACTTTTGAAGAATATTTTTTTGGCAACAATTTTTTGTCAACCGCTAATAGTTAACTTTCATGTACAGTTTTTCCCACAACCGCTACCAGCCAACCTTCGACAACTACTTTTAGTAACTAATATTGAAAATCTTTTGACTACCCGGTGAGATTCAGATTTAGTTTAATGTTAATGTTATGGATTTGGCATTCTAGTTCCATTTATAGTCTTGGAATTGCACGATTAATGTGTATATGTTAAATGCATATCACAATCTTTTTATGCGTCAAGACATGGTCACTGCATGCGAGATGCTCACTATGTCTCTCGTCCTTGTGTACTACAAAATTCTTATTGAATACAAATTTTCTTATTGCTTGTCAAAGTGTAAGCGAAATAATAGATTTTTTGGGTAATCGAGGGTCGAACACAGGGAGTTGATATCAAATCATAGTTCTATAAATCATAGTTCTAAGGTTTATTCTTCATCTAGACGGCATAAAATATCTATCTATATAGTATAAAGTAAAAGTGTGACTTTAAGCTAAATCTACTAACTACACTAGCGAATTCTATAAAAGAGGATCAGAAGGGTGGTGAGACGGATAAGTGAACTAACTTGTATAAAGAAGGAGCAAATGAAAGTCTTCACGTTACTAGGGAATCAAGCAATGTGACAACCTTGATGCAATAAAGATCAATCAAGTAGCTTTTGATTAATGCGAGCACCTCTTAGTGCCTTAAACGTCACACTTGCTCGCCTCTTTGGATGCAACTGACTAAGCAAGGCTAAGCGAAATCTATCTAAAAGCATTTACTTACAAGACTTATAGTACTTCTCTTTTAAGGGTGACACCCTTTCGGTGCTAAACACCCACACTTATTCTTCTTTCGAGACACAAGTGATGGAGGTTATCTCGCCAAGGTGGAGTTTGTCTCCAAACTCTTCCTTGTGCGCGTTAGCCTTGTCCTTGCTACTTGTTCTTTCGAGTCGTTGGCGATATACACTGGCCAAGCGATGATTATAGCTCAACTAACCTGATAAGTTTTATAAGCTACACTTCTTATCAAGAACTTATCACAAACATAAACTACATATAACACATTAACAGCTGAACAGTAAAGGAATGTTGGATTGCAAAGGTATAAACATGTTAACATATTAAAGAATATAGGTCTTAGACAATAGTACAATATGAACAACATACATTACAAAGAAATACAAAATGAAAAGTAGAGAAAAGGCATATTACAAGTTAGAGGGATGGAGATAGTGGAATATTCCCACACCCCACCCCGAGCACCTTCTCGCTCGACCCGAGACGTAGTGTGAAGCCAACCAATGTCATCATTATTCTTCTTAACAACATCAGTTGACCCTAACTATAACTCTTAAAAAGTTAACAACTTAGGTAAAATAAAACTTATGCAACAGAAACTAAGAGAATCAAACTTTAACAACTTCTTATACTCTTAATAGGTAGTCGACGCTAAATGCTATTGATTGCCAAAATTACTTACAGACCCAACATAAATTAAACAACTATACTTAACCTTATGCAAAATCATGAACACGATAAGATTTAAAATAAAATTGACCCTTAGTAACTAAACTATCTACAACTTCTCATAGCAGTTTAAAGAGAATGATCAGGTCCTCAGATCATGACCTCTACCTTTAAAGTGGGAAAACATTTTGAAAGAGTGAGCTAAAAAGCCCAATGAGTGATGGTTTTATAAAATATGCTTTTAAAATAGATGTATTTTAAACATTTCATAAACATAACACATAATCTTAAGAAATTACTTTAATTAAACTGAACACTTTCTAACATTCAAATACTCATTTAACTCTGTATACTCTATTCCCAAGAAAACTTTAAGCAAGATAACAGAGCACCTTTGGTCATACTATCCAGCTAAACCTCGATCAAATAGCAGTGCACTTTTGGTCATACTATTCATAATAAACTCGGTCAAGATAGTAGAGCACCTTTGGTCATTTTATTCCTGCTTGAACTTAGTGGTAGTGGCTAAGTGGTCAACATAGCCCTATACCCCTGATTGTGCACATTAACCATCGAGAACTCGGTATATAAAGTACCATGGTTTTCTCTTTAAAAACATTCTATTAAACTCATGCTTTTCATAAATTATTGCTTGTAAATCTTATCAATAAATACATGATTTAATAAAAAAAATATTTTTAATGTTGAAATTTATGTCCTAAAACTCGTAGATTGTAAATATAATCCATTGGTCGTTATTAATAAAGCGTTATTATTGTAATTATTGTAAATATAATCCATTAGTTTTGTCTTAACAACCCAAATCCAATAAACTAACATTCTAAGTTGTTTAATGAGTCTTGAAATGTATGTAAAGACATACATGGATCAATGTGCAAGTGAGGATATCCTATGCAATGAGTTTGCATAAGACCGCAAAATAGAAACCACTAGATGTAACTCTGTTAACTAGTTAGATTTCTATTTCACTAGGATGACCTAGGTAATCCTGAGTGTGCTATGAACTCTTGTTCACGAGAAATTATCCTTTGATTTGAATGGGTGAGAGTGACCACATCGTCGACTCAATAAACTTATCATTTTAGGGACAATACCGAGTGGAGAGCTAGGAACACAATTACACAAGATAAAATCCACTCCTTCCCTACTTTAGGGTAAATAGATAAGTGTTCCCTTAAATGGTGTCTCCAGGTCTTGACAAAGGGCTCTACCCTCTCTATGGCACGAGAGGGGTTTCTGTTTATTGGTAGAACCATAAACAGGTTATTCATTCGAGGAGCATTGGTATTTAAGGACTAGAGGTAACTCAGGGGTAAAATAATAAATTGACTCAGCTGGTGTTATGAACACTCGTGAAGGACTAACTTACTACTATTGGTTTATATTCATGGACACAGAAATATATCTATAGTGAGAAGAGTTCAGTTGTGAGTCTTTAGTAGAGTGTACACATAGTTAATAAATATTAATTAATGTGGTTAATGAGTTTAGCCAATTTATCTCATATCGTTGTAGCTTCTGATATGTAAGTCCATTAGGTCCTGTTTTAGCTCGTAAAGGGTAATGAGATTTATTCATATTGGTTGTAATTTGAAATGTTTAAATTTACTTTGGAAATTAGTTTAATGTATAGTGATACATTATAATATAAAGTTTATCAAACTTTATTAGATAAATTTAATTTTGGACATGATTCAAAATTAATTTATGAGAGATAAAATATTTGAATGAGTTCAAATATTAATTCAATGTGAATTGTATTCATATTACATTTATTGGTTATGAGATAAACTTATATTTAAATATGATTCAAATTTAATTTAGGTTGAATATAAGATATTTAAGTTATCTATTAATTAATTGGAGAAATAATTAATAGTTTAGTTTTATTGAATTTGATTTAATTAAATCTATAAGATATTGTACCGATATTCATTCAAATAAGATTTAAATTAAATATTAATTAAATTAATATAAATCTATAAGATATTGGAAATATATTTATTCAAATAAGATTTGAATAAAATATTAATTAAATATAATTTAATTAATTATATTAATATAAATCTATAACATATTGGAGAGATATTCTTTCAAATAAGATTTGAATGAAATATGAATAAAATATAATTTAATTAATTATTAACTAATTGATTAATTGTTAATTAATTAGTAGATTTGATAATAAAATCGCATGATTCTCTCCTACTCTTTTTCTTATTTCAAGAAGGAAAGTGAGTTACAAATATCTAGAAGAAAACAGTTTTCTTTAACGAATTTATCAAGAAAAAAAAAAACCAAAACTTTTGCTCTACAAAAAGAAAAGAGTTTGTCTCAAATATCTCTAAACTTTTTCCCATCCCAATTGGCTCCCACAAACCAATCTCATCCCAAATGATAGAAAGGTCTTCGACGGGTGGTGTCCAATATGGTGGTTTGCATATTCAAAGACGTCAAGAAAAGTAAGTTCTCTGTATCTTTTAAATAAAAAACATGTTTAGTTTCTATTTAGAATTTTGATTCTAAATTTTTGCTAATGTACTTGTATTTTGGAATTTTCAAATTAAATTGAGTAATGGTTCTTTAAAATCTTCCGCTGTCATAGGGCTTTTATCCCTTCATCTAAACTCATGCATTGGAATATTTTCTAAATAACATGCTTTAACACTTTTCATAAACAATCTAATAAATAGAAATAAGGCTTAACATAACTCCATAATTATTTCAAAGGGTACTTAAATAATAGGTTGTAAACATATTTAGAATCGTTATTTAGAAATCATTTTGTACCTCATAAATCATAAGTGTAAATAACTTTAGTAAATTCATTTTTCACTCACAGATCTCAGATCAAATCCTTGGTTGATAGGCTTGCCTAATTTCTTCTTGTGCTGAAATAATGGAAAATAACTCCAATTAATTCTTTTTAATCCTAAAAACATCAAAACTTTACTTAAAATTTTTTAAAATATCAAAAACACTATTTTGGCATAGCTAGCGAGCAGGTATGGACGATAAGGCCTTGGTCGTGCGCACTAGGCTGCCCGCGTGCTAACCTCACGCATAGGCACATCGTGCGCCTCACTAGGCCGCTTGTCTGTCGTCTCGCTTAGCCCTTCACGCATGTTCTCCTCGTGCACAGGGCCAGTCGCGCATCTTTTATGTTATCTATGTCCAATCGCCTACCTAAAACTCCATGCTAACCTCGCTAAACTTAAAACGCATGTCCAATATGCCATGCTAACTTCTTAGGCTCGGCCACTAACCTCTACTGTCTAGAATCTTGTTTTAGGCCAGACCCTTACTTCTTCTTTAGAGCTTTATAACTTGAAATTCAGAAATAAAATAAAAATAATTTCTTCTACAAAGTTTTTGCAAAATATGTTAATATTCTTACCTCAAAATTTCAGCTTCAAATTCCAACTGATGAACTCTACATCCCTTTAGAAGTCCACTCTGTTCAAAATCACCCCATATTCTGACCTTCCTTGCTTTCTTCAACTCAAACTCAGCCCTCTCTTACTCAAATAACTAGCAACTCAACTTAGAAAAGAGACTTAAAATGAGGGTTTTTGGGAATAATTTCACTCAAAACACACGAGTGAATTGTGAGAAATTCAATATTGAAGTTGGCGTATTTATAGAGTCCACTACATGAATTTACATTGACACCTCATCATTGCTTAACGCCACCTTAAACCTTTTTAAGACACCTCCTCCTTACTTTTACATCTCAATTTTCATGTTAACATGGTTTAGACACTTCACTAAATACTTAAACTGATTTCCTTAAACATGCCACATAGTTGTCCAAAACATCAAGTTAATTTTCATTTCTATTTCGCATACCTTGGTCGCAAAGTCTCTCAACACCTAGTCTTAGCCACGTAGCAAACCTCTAAACACCTAACCAAGTTTCTTTGCGTGGCCTTGTTTCCTCGCCCAAACTTCCTCGCACGACAACTTTCCAATGCAAACCTTCCTCTCCTTGCCTAGCCATCCAAACGCCGAGATATCCTCTTCGCCTAGCTTGATCGCCCAATATGCCCAAGCTAAACTCTTTGGAGGTTCTCTTCACCTCATAGTTGCCCACAACAACCCCTAAACGTCTAGCTCAAAGCCAAAATGCCTAGGTTTCCTACTTAACAAAAACACTTCTCAAGTCTACTTCCTTGTTTTAAATTTTTTTAAAACTAACTCTTTTAAACTCTTTGGAAAATCTAAACTACCTAAAGTTCGGGTCTTACAAATATTCTCTATTTTGACTCTAAGCTTTCACTTACAAACTGACCAGAGAAGAAGAAAGAATGAATTTTCTAGACGGCGGAAAGACTACTCATTTTTGTCTCTCTAAGGTTTAACTGATACATTCAAATGTCTGACTCCTTTTGAACCCAATCACTCTACTTGGTAGGGAAGAAGTCCTTTTATAGGCAACTTTTGATGGAAAACTTTATTCTTCTGATCATGTCAATGCTGGTTGCAACTTTGTCAAGTTCCATCAACTCCAAGTAGCATTATTCTTATCTTAGTAAATATTCCTCAAGTGATGAAGTTAATATTTGTCCTGAACCAACTTAGGAACTATCAACCTTTGTTCACCAACCTCGTCCCAATAAACAAGAGTTTTACAACATTTACCATACAAAGCCTCAAATGGTGCCATACCAATAGTAGCTTGAAAACTGTTATTATATGCAAACTCCATCAAATGCAAGTAAGAGTCTTAACTACCTGAGAACTCTGACGCACAAGCTCGTAGCATATCCTCTAAAACTTGGTTCAAACATTCAATTCAACCATCAATCTGTGGGAGAAAAGTTGTACTGAAATCTAACCTCATACCCATGGCAATCTGAAGTCCCTTCCAAAACTTGAAATTAAAACGTGCATCTCTGTCAGAAAACAATCGATACGAGCACTCCATGCAGTCTCACAATCTCAGTCAAATATAACTGTGCCTACTTACTAGCAGTATAAGTGGATTTTCCTGGGACAAAATGTGCTGACTTCATAAGCCTATCTACAACAACCCAAATCACTGTATAACTCTTCAGGGTTCTAGGCAGTCTTGTAATAAAATCCATAGACACATTCTCCCACTTTCATTCTGGCACACTCAAAGGTTGCAACAAACTTGTTGGTTTCTATCTAGGTGCTTTAAATTGCTGGCACACCAAGCACCTACTAACAAACTCTTCCACTTCTCTCTCCATATTATGCCACCAATAAACTCGTTTCAGATCCTGATACATTTTTGTGCTACCTAGATGCATGGAGAATGGAGAGCTATGAGCTTCATTCAATAGATCAGTCTTAACTACAGTGTCTTCTAGCACAAACAAATGCCTCTAAAAAAAAGCCCACCATCAGAGGATATGGAAAACTTATCAACTCGTCCTGTTTCTACAAGGCGATGCTTTTTAACTAAATAAGGATCATTACTCTGAGTAACGATAATCTTCTGCCTCAATGCTGGTTGCCTTGTTAACTGAGCTAACTGTGAAGTAACTGCTCCTACCAAAATTGCAATCTTAGCTCTCTCAAAGTCTCAGTGTAATGAGACATGTCTGGTAATAAGTACTGCTGAATGTGATACTTTTCTACTAAGAGCATCAGCTACCACATTTGCCGTACCTAGATGATACAATATCTCACAGTCATAATCCTTTACTAACTCGAGCCACCTTCGCTGTCTCATATTTAACTCCTTCTGAGTGAGAAGTATTTAAGGCTTTTATGATCAGTAAAGATTTGTATCGTTTCATCATACAAATAATGTCTTCAAATTTTAAGTGCAAAAACTACTGTTGCCAGCTCTAGATCATATGTAGGGTAGTTCTGCTCATGACTCTTCAACTGACGAGAGGCATAAGCAACCACCTTACCATGTTGCATTAAAACACATCCCACTCCTTTCTTAGAAGCATCACTGTAGATCACAAAACTTCCAGATTCATCTGGCACTATAAGGACCAGTGCAGTAACAAGATTTTGTTAAGGTTTTGAAAGTTAGTCTCACATGCTGGGCTCCAAACAAAAGGAGTCTCCTTCCTGGTCAACTGAGTCAAGAGAGTAGCTATACGAGAGAAATCCTCCACAAACCTATGGTAATAACCTGCTAAACCCAGAAAACTACGAACCTTACTAACTGTAGAGGGTCGAGACCAACTGGTAATAGCCTCAATCTTTTTAGGATCCACAAAAACTCCCTCACTAGATACCACATGACCAAGGAAAGCCACCTGCTTCAACTAGAATTCACACTTTGAGAACTTAGCATAAAGTTTATTGGCTTGAAGAGTCTTTAAAACTTTATGCAAATGTTCCTCATGTTCAGCCTTTGTTATGGAGTAAACCAAGATATCATCAATAAAGACTATTACAAAAGTGTCTAAGAAATTCTTAAACACCCTATTCATCAGATCCATAAATACAGGAGGTGCAAATGTCAAACCAAAAGATTACAATGAATTCATAATCTCTATACCTCGAACGAAAGGCAGTCTTAGGAATGTCACTATCTCTAATGCTAAACTGATGATAACCTGAGCGTAGATCAATCTTAGAGAATATAGTGGCTTCTTGCAACTGATCAAACAAATCATCAATTCTGGGCAGTGGATACCTGTTCAAAGACGCATCAACCCATCCTTTTTCTTCAACAAAGAACTGATGCTCTCCAAGACGACACACTAGGTCGAATAAAACCTTTGTCTAGTAACTCCTGTAACTGTACCTTCAGTTCTTTCAATTCAGCTGGAGCCATTCTATACGGGGCTTTAGAAATGGGAGAGGTACCAAGCTCCAACTCAATAGAAAAATCGAACTCCTTGTGAGGTGGAAGTCCTAGAGCTCTTTTGGAAACACATCGGGGTATTCTCTTACCGTAGGTTTTGATGTCAAAGAAATCTTAGCTTCCCTAGTATCTACCACACTGGCCAAAATACTTCAGGTACCCTAGTTGAGTAGTTTACTGGCTTCCATAGCTGAAATTACTTTAGGTAGTACCACAGCCCCTACCCCTTTAAATTTGAAACTATGTTCCGTAGGAGGGTTGAACACTACCTCCTTACGAGAACAATCGATACTTGCATGATTAGCAGCTAACCAATCCATGCCTAAAATCACATCGAAAATCATGCATATCCAATACTAATAAGCTTACGTCTAACACACGACTAGCTATCTCAATTTGACATGCTTTAATCTTTTCCTTTGACAACATAATTTCTTTATATGGTATAGACACTGATAAAACATAATCTAGAGGCTCCACTTCTAAACATGCATGTGTCACAAATATCGACGATATAAAAGAGTGGAACCAGAGTTAAACAAAGTTAAGGAAAAATGCCCCAACACTGGTAGCGTACCTGTCACAACTGTGCCAGTTCTCTCAGCCTCAAATCTACTAGTGGCAAAGACATTGCCCTGTTGTGATGCTCTCGCTCCCTGACTGCTCTGCTCAGTCTCAGTAGATCTCAAAGGACAATGATCAGTTGTATGTCTCTCTTGCCTACACTTGAAGTAAGTCCTAATCCCAAATAAACAGCATTCCAGATGGCGCTTTCCACAAGTGTTGCACAATGGTTTCTCTCTAGTAGCTTCACCTGCCCCAATGGGGTTCTGCTGAAAATGGCAAAAATCACCACCTGACCTCAAGTTCCTCTGAGGAAATTCCACAAACTTATGATTTGCTTTCCTCTTCTGACCAGATGATGTTCCCTTATCAAAAATCTTTGATTGAACCTCATCCTTCCGAATACTCATGTCCACTGCCAGGTGCAATGCTTCAGCCTGAGTAGATGGCTTAAGTGCTCGCACAAAAGCTCTGATCTTATCTTTCAAACCTCTAACAAATCTCTCAACTCTGGCTTGCTCGTTACCAATAAGCTCAGGGGTAAAACGTGATAGGATATCAAACTTCTGATCATACTCCTCTACTGTCATCTGTCTTTGCTTTAATTCTGAGAACTCCTGAGTTTTTGCATCTCTAAGGTTAGTAGATAAAAACTTGGTATAAAAGCAATCTTTGAACTGGTTCCAAGTGATCTAGTTCAAATTTCCACCCAACATATGCATTGTGGACCTCCACCAGATGACACCCCTATCTTTGAGAAGAAAGACAACACACTGAACCTTGTGCTCCTCTAGACACCTCATATAGTTAAAGATGGTTTCCACAGAGGACAACCATAATTCTGCCTTAGTTGGATCCTCCAGTGATCCATCAAAAGTTTGAAGATCATGCTTCGTAAAATCTCTAAAATGTTTAGCTTCAGTCGAGAGCTAATCTGGTACATTATGTGGTTGTTGTACTGTCAGTCCCTGTATAGGAAGAACTACTGGTGCAGGAGGGATTGTTGGTGTAGGAAGAACTATTGGTACAGGCTGATTCTGAGCCATAGCAGCAGCGATAAGCTTTGTAAATCTTTGCTCCAGGTGAGCAGATAGAGCAGCCAAATAAGTTTGAGTCACAGGTGCAACAGGAATATGTTGTTCAGCTTGTCCCTCAGTAGGTTGATTACGCCTTGCTCCTCTACCTCGACCTCTAAGACCACCCCTACGTGCACCTCTCCTTGGCGGCATGTTTCCTATTATCCACCAATAATTCTTTTAGTCTTAAACAACAGAGCACCACATATAGTCTAGTTTAACTTAGGCAAGGTTATGCTGATAAAACCATACATATAAAGCATAAAAGCATACCTGACGAGTGATGAAGAGTCGCGTTAGCCACAGGGACACAAAAACATAGACTTACATCATAAGTCAGTCTACAGAACCTAAAACTTAGGCTTTGATGCCAACTGTAACGACCAAACTTTTCGAATTAAGTTGAAGTTATTACATTAACACTAGACTTATACATTAAACATAAGACTTTATAATTTAAATAAAAATAAATTTTAACAACATCAAAAAGTTTTTATTAGGGTCCTAATTCAAACAAAATTTCAAAAGTTAAAAAAAATATCGATCATAAAGAAAGTTCAAGAAAATAAAAGTCGTTCAATCATGAATCCCAAAATAGTCTTAATTACTAAGGAAAAATCAACAATATAAAGCAGAAGCAATTTTGAAGGACATTTCCCCTATTGCAATCACTTCTCCTTTTGTCCCTCGTCGGTCTGCCTCTCATGTTACCTTTGCCTGAAAACTTAAAAATAAAATGGATGAGTATAAACATACCTAGTAAGAGACCCACTACTAGTCCCGTTAGGGAAAAAATAAAACTGTTAACTTCCTATTGGGGGTACCCTGCACTTTAACAGCATTGTGATCCCATAGGAACACATAATCAATCTAATGCCCTGAAGGACACATATATCAGTCTAGTGCTCTGCAAGAAGCAGATGTCAATCTAGTGCTCTCGAAGGATGCACAACAGGTGGTGATCCTTAGGACATCTGCAACGCACACTACCCAATAGACAAAGCTAACAATTTCCCCTCAGTTCGTTATAGACATTTAATTAGTCCATTCCTAGTACAGTCTAATTACACCATCATACAACCAATCCAGTTTAACACACTTATAGTCAATCTATCACAATATCAGTTGATAATATAACAACACACCAAACAGTCAAGATATATATATATACATGACACCCTTCTCAGTTCACAAGAACACTGTCCATACTTTAATATACTATATACATATCAGTCAACCACATTATACATATACCATAATATCTACTTCTATATACATATACATACATATACCAATCAGCCATATATATATGTATGTATGTATATATATATACCAATCAGCCATAGTATACATTTATCATCATATCCACTTCTACAAATAATAGCCAACCTTACTCTACATATAATAGTCAACCATACTCAGTCCAGAGATCCAAACAGTTAACATATTTCAAAACTTATAAAGAGTCCAGTAGTAGAAACCCCTTAACGTTACCTAAGCTCCTTAAACGCACTAAAGTCCAACGAAGAAAATCTAAACATAAGGATAGGAAATTCAATTACTTTCACAATACTTTCTCCCATTTAATTTCTTCAAAGAAACTTCTACACTTACCCAAGTATTAGTGAATCGAGCTTCAACTAAATCTAAAATTTGTTGTTAACCCAATGAATTCAAGCGCTACTTTCAATACCTTCAATGATCGAACAACAAATCAAACAATTAATCCAACCATAACACTTGAATTAGTTTTGAAACAACTACAACCCATAACTTCAATTTTACCAATAAAAACTTCGACGATTCACAGCAAAACAGAGGCAGCGGCGATTGAACCTCAACAAAAAAGATCATGCAAACAGATCAGAGTGTAAGTCGGCTTGTGATTTGCAGTTGGAAGACGGAGAGTCGCGTGGCGGACGTGGACTTCACGGTGCACAACTTCGCAAATGGAGCAACGACTTCACGAACAGTCGGTGGCTTTGAAGATGGTGAGACAATGTGGCTGGGCAGTCGTCAGTGATAGAAAAGAAACACCCCCGACGAAGGAGCTTCGTGCACAAAGCGACTACACGGCTTGACCTTCACTGGGGAGACCTTGCACAAATGAAGCTTGGGGCTCGGCTTATTGTTGAACTCGAACTGAGAAGAAGAGAATATGGGAGATGGTGGCGGCAGGGGTAGGACACGGGAAGAGGAAGAAGAAAGAAGAAGATGAGGGGGGGTTTCAGGTGTGAAGAAGGTTTTTTTTTTAATAATAATAATAATAAATTAGAATAACTATTATTATTATTACTTTATTTATTAAAATCCTATTTCTTTTCTTTTCCTACAATTCTACAGTATAACAACAGATAACAAATTTAAAATCTTTAGATAATAAGGTAATTTGATAAACTAAAATATCTTTAAAATCTGGGGTGTTACACTTCCCCGACGTCATGTTCAATGTTGGGAATTTTTCGATTTCTTGTAGTATTTTTGTTGATCATTTTTTGGTGATCGTTACTAGTCTACTTTTGTCGATCTTTTCTGTATGACTATTATTGCCAACTGCCAACAACCATTTTCGGTGATTATCAACAATTAACGTCCAACAACCGCTATCGCCCACCTTTGATTTTCATTTTATAGTCGTGACTGTCTCCGGGCATCTTCGACTACCATCCTCAATGATTGTTATCGAATTTCTATCAAAATCTCTATGGTCAAATTCGTTTATTATAATTTAAAATTATATCTAAAAAAACTTTTAACATATAACAAATCAAACAAATTTTTACTTCAAAACACTTAAAAAAAAGTTGTCAAATACATCGTGTTATTCTTTTAAGAAGTTTGTAGAAAAAATGGTTAAAAGAAAATGCATTCTTTTAAAAATATTTTTTTCTTATGTAATGACAAATAAACCCTTAAGTTGTTATTTATTATAGTTCATAAGAATTACTAATTGCTACAAAATTAAAATAATATAAACTAAATCATTGCCGGTTAAAAACAAATATAACTTAGTTGATATATAATGTGTTAGGATCAAAAGTTCATTGGTTAAAATCTCTCATTTATCAAATCAACTATATTTTAAAAACTATTTTAACGACTAAAATTTAGAGATGAAAAGAATATCTGATAAAAAAAATTATAATACAACAACAATTACAATGTTTTTTTCTTCGTAGATTTAAGTAGTTATTTGATTAAAGGAGGAAATATTTATTGATAATGTGTGAAGTGTAGTATATGAATTTCGATTCATACAAGAAGAGAAGGATAAGAATGACTTT
Organism: Cucumis variabilis; assembly: GCA_037974545.1. Classification (NCBI taxonomy): domain Eukaryota; kingdom Viridiplantae; phylum Streptophyta; class Magnoliopsida; order Cucurbitales; family Cucurbitaceae; genus Cucumis; species Cucumis variabilis. Next base: position 9,872,957 of record JBBPDI010000009.1, on the reverse strand, counting down.
TTTGATTTTTCTAAATCATTCTTTTGAATGAAAAAATGATTTAACTAAATAGAGTTCCCATGTAACCATCGACTATAGAAATCTAATGCTTCTCTGGGCTTGTACTCAGGCACAGTATGTCCCGCTCCCTGCACATATCCATAACAAAAAATTTGTTTGTAACGATTTAGTTTCTATATCTTCAATCTTATAATAATTCATCTATCAACTTTAGTATATTAATTACAATTTAGTATATGCGTTCAAATTTGGAATTTTTTTTAAAAAATGTACTTTTTAAAAGAATTGTCAATTTTAGGGTAGGGGGGAAAGTATTGTCAAAAATAGGGTTGGGAAGTCGTGTACCGGGTACACAACTTCCATAAAGCTGACTGGAGTCGTGTATCGGGTACACGACTCCAGTACACCTGCATGCCTGGCATGCAGGCTGGC
>JBBPDI010000009.1:9856500-9867512 GCA_037974545.1 Cucumis variabilis | reverse complement strand
TCTTCATGTACGTACCTTTAAATTTATGATTGGTGCAGCTCCATCTTTGAGTCCTTCATACATTCATAAGTCATTTTAGATTGGAAAAATTTACTTCTTAGTCGCTCAATTCTTAGAAATTTATGTGTGTCTTTGGTTCTCAAACTTTTAATTTAACTAATTTAGTTTTCTAATTTCCAAAAATAGGTTTAAAGACATTAGTTAATTAACAACCAAAATTAAAATATATATTTTCAAAATATATTTAAAGAAAAAGTAGAAAAGTGACGTTAAGTTAAAAATGGACACCACCTGTGAGAGTTGTTAAAAATACATGTAATAAAATAAAATGAAATAAAGCTAAAATGACCCAAAAAGTTTACGCAAATTACACATATTTTTCTAACTAATTAGAATTAGAAGATATTTATTGAATATTGCTAAAACTTTAAAATCATTTTTATAAATTTAAAAGTAATTATTTTGAGTGACAATAACTATATAGAAGATAGTTGTCTATTAATACCTTTGACAACTTGAGAGGTAAGTGTAGGGACATAGATGCCTGCATAAGACTCTCCTGCTATGTAAAATGGATTTTTAACAAACTCTGGAAATTCCTTAAACCACTGCAAATATTATTATATGTATCAATATTCCATTGATTTTCCATTATATATATATATATACATACATATATATATATATATATATATATATATATATATATATATCAATTTTCAATCTAATCCCTTAAAACTGTATCAAAACAATTTCAATTTTCAGTCCCTATTCAACATGATATCAAAAACATGAACACAACAGTTCAAAATATTCATTAATTCTTAATTTTGATATCGAATAGGAACCGATCCAATATTGTAAGGGTCAAATTGATTTTTTTTTTTTTTTTTTTTGGAAAAATTAGGGACTGAAATGGAAAATAGTATATATAGTTTTTTAACAAAACGTTGAAACAAAATAGAAAATTAAATTACTTTGAGAAGAAAAGTGTGGGCATCAGAAGCAGTTTGAAGATCTCCAGTTATGTAATTAGTGTGGTTTGTTGAGTAAGATAAGCCAACCCCAGCAGGAGAATCCAAATATATAATATTTGAAACCTGCAATGTAAATTTCACATACCTACGTTAAACATTAGTGCATTCTTAAATATACCAAAATCAATCTAAGATATTTAAAAAATTATTGATCTAACAATGATAGACAAATTTCAGTTATTCTATAGTCTATTTTTAAAACAAATGAAGAGTAAACTTTTAACTTTTTCCAAATCGTGGAGAACAAATCTTTCGTTCTAAATAAATCTAAAATGCGAATTATATTTTATGGACTTTTATGTTTTCAATTTATCCATTATCTTAATGGACGAAATATTATTTCTAAAAAAACTATTGAAAATATTTACAAAGTATACCAAAATTTTTAATTGGATCAATAATAACATCGATAATCTTTACCAAATTGTCTAATCTTAAAATAATCACAAGGTGGAATTAGAATTGAATAATTGAAAGATCTTTGTCTCATGATTTTTAAAGAGATATGAGTTACGTATTCATGATTTTCTTTTCTTTTATTTACAACATGTGAGATGAGAGAATCAAGATCCTCTAACCTTAAGCTTAAACATTGATAGTAAATTTTATATTAAATTGAAATAATTTTGGTTTGAAATTTGAATAATTTGTACTTGAATTGAATAAGCGAAAATTTGTATTTGAATTGAATAAGGGATTAAATTAAAACTTAGGTTGAGCTTCATAGGGCTCCATATGAGGTAATGTAAGACTTTCAACTCTTTTTTTTTTAATAATTCTCTTATTAACATAGGCATTGAAGTCCTTTTTATTTGTTTTGTAGGTCATTTTTTTCTCAAATTAGAAATTCATGCAACTAATGGTGTCACGTGAAAGGTGAGGTAAGTTTTTTCTTGGCCAAAATTTTCATCAATAGTTTGTTGCCAATCATAGAGACGAGAGTGATTTACCAAAAACAATTGAGAATCTATGCAAAATTAAGAAAATAAAGGCTAGGATGGCTTGGTTCCCACGATGATGTTAAAGAAGAAAATCTTAAGGTGAAAGTCATTGGGGATCTAAATCCCCATGGCCAAGATCAAAGAAAATCATAGGTAAAATGAGATCCTCATAATAAAAACAGCTGATGTAAGCCAATGAGTTGAAAGTCGAAGATGAATAAAAGACAACACAGGTCAAGGCAAGGAAAAGGAAGAGTTCAAGGATGCGATTACGAATGTCAACGTAGTGACTGAGGTCGAGGTGGTCAATGCCAAAGAGACCAAGTTGAAGCAAATATCCAAGTTAAAGGTCGAGGTTAAGGTAAAACTATAAATGTCGAGGTTGAGGTCGAGGTTGAGGCTACTAGTCCCTAAGCAAGAGAAATCAAGTCGAAGTAAAGATAAAATAGGCAAAGGTTGAGTCAACCACAATACCAAGGTTGAAGGGACCAAGTTAAAATGTAATGGAAAAACATATGCTAATACTAACATCGAGACCAAAATCATTGTAGATGAAGAGGTGATCAATATTAAGGATATCGAGTTAAAATGAATAGCATAGTTAGATTGAGCTCGAAGAGACCTAATTGACACAAAAAGACAAAGTTAAAGCAAAGAGACCTTAGGCAACCAAGGTGTAGGCCAAGGAGACGAAGAGACCAAGTGGGAACAAAAAGAAAATATCAAAATGTTCAAACCGAGGGTAAGAGTTAGGCTCAAATTTGTTAGTAAATCGTGAATTTGCAATTAAAATTCAATGGGAACTAACTGAGGTCAACCCTAAATGTATAAAGTAAAATATTTTTGCATTGTGAAAATTTGTCGAGGTCAAGGCCAACCCTTAGCACATAGGTAAAGATTTTTTGCCAACCTTACCCTACCGTCTAGATGATTATAAGAATCCAAAATGTTAAAGGGCAAAACTTAATCTTATATGAAAAGCTTAGTTGATCATTTAGAGGCAAACATAAGTTTTAGCTATATATTCACACAAAAATAATCAAGAAGTTGAAAATAATGAAGCTCTATCATTTAAACATAATTCAAATTTTAGATAGTCCAAGGTTGAGGCTCAGATTAAGGACCATGGAAGACTAGGAAAACAAACATTCTAAAAAGCCAAGAGACTATGAAAAATAAACGACATGCAAAACTAGATCGGAAAAGGTCACCACTTGAGGCATACCAAGCCAAGGCCAAGATTGTGGACAGTCAAGGCAGAGGTCGGGGTTGATCTGCTGCGATTGAGTCAACCTACTAAATTTCAGGCCAATCTGATTTTATGGTACCTTTGCTTATTATGATGACTTTTGGCTTTTGTGCAATGATTTTTTTCAAGTCAAAACATATTATTGTTCTTAATTTAGCCTCTTACTTTAGATAACGAGTGAGTTAATTTTCTCTTCGTTAACTGTGCACTTTCTCACTCAATTCTTTATTAAATATATATTGCATTTGATTTGTGATTATTGTAATATGCGTTTGAGATATATAATAATTTGATTAAAATTGTATGTGACCAAACTGATCTTTCATCTTTGAAGTAAATGTTTGATCGTTATTTGTTTCATTAATTAATTATTGAATTTTAAAATATATTGTATTATTTTCTTGCATTAAATACTAACGTGGATAGATTTTATAAAGTTTTATTATTTTATGAGTGTTTTAAAAGAAAAACAAATGGAATGTGATTAAAGTTATGCATATTTGTTTCCTTTGATATTCTTCAATAACTTCAGATTTCAATTTAAAGAATTATTTGAATCTAGGTAAAAGTGTATGAACCATAAGAATAGAAAATTACATTCATCAAAGAATTAAAAATTAAATCACATAGCAATAATTAATTACATGCCCAACAAGCGCTAAAGTCCATGATTCTAAAACAAAAAAAAAATGAATATATGTTTCTAAAATTTAGAGTTAAATTAATTAAAAAATAATTAAATGAAAAGTCAACAACAAATTTGATTGTGGACTCAATTTAAATCTAGGTTAAAATACATACTGCCTTCTATACTATAAAATTTATTTAATTTTTGTTCCTTCATTTTTAAACAATTTTAGTTTTTATACTAACTTTTAAATTTAATATTTAATTTACACAACAAAGTTTATTGTTGATAATTAAAAAAAAGACAGTCAATTTACATTTTTACTATATAAATTTAAAAGTATATTCTTATATTGTATTTTTTTTATGAAAATTATTATTATATAAACTAATATTTGTAAAAAATAATTTTGAAACCTAAATTTAACATTTATTTAAAACTTTGAAACCTAGGTTTTAAATTATAGAAACAAAAATTATTATTTTAACAGGAAATTCAAAATAGAAATAGGGAGAGAAATTGTAGGCATTAATTTAAATGGAAGAAGTGACGTAAATAGATGAGAATGGTGTCATAAATAAAGACTCATAAAATAAGACTTTGATGAGAGGCAATAAATAAATAAATATATATATATGTGTGTGTGTGTGTGTGTGTGTGTGTGTATATAGAATTATGGTGTGTCACCTTGGACCAGCTGTGAGGATTGAGATGTAAGGTGGGTAGGGTTCCCTTTGGATTTCCTTCCTCAAAATTGAAAGGTCCTGCACACACACACATATATATATACACACACATATATATACACAATTCAAATACAATTCTTCACCATTTTTTTAAAATCACATTCTCAGAAATCAAACAATAAAGCTATTTAAATATGTATTTTAAAATAAATAAACTTTATGTTATGATATAATGTTGTTTATATGATTTTAAGAATTTGACTGGTTACTTATATATCATATAGATCTAAGACTTTTTATAGATATAATTTATATTTTTTAAGTTTATTTTACGTTTACAGATAAAATAAAGAGAAATTATTGTAGTGGATTTTATTTTAAGTTTAGAAAATTGTAAATTTGTCGTATATTTTTTTTTATTTTGCATAAAAAAAACAAAAAGAGTGATATACTTGATATATTCACTAGCTATATATTTATGGAAATTAAGTATAATAAAATATGGGTAAATAAAAGGATGTGACATTTTTGTAAATAAGTTAATTTTTATGAACTTTAGAGCAAAAAAACAATATTTTTTAGACGACTTTAAGGCAAAGAGTTAGATATTATAATCCTAATTTATTATAGTTGTGTTATAATAGTTTATGTTTTAAGTGTATATTATTTTAGCTTGGATTATAATAATAGTATGTATTTGTGATTTATAGAGTTTTACAACAAATATATATATATTTCTTTTTCTAATCATTTAACAAAAATTCAAAATCTTTTTATTATAAATTCAAATATTTGGTATATCAAATATATATCAAGTGGATAGCGTGTGTATCAAATGTATACCAAGTGCATATTCACGTGTACCAAGTGTATATTATTGCATGTATCAAGTGTATATTATTGCATGTATCAAGTGTTTATTAGAAGTTTATTGAGTGTATCAAAGTGAAAATCAGTAGTGTATCAAGTGTATATTAGTGCATGGTTGGATTAGCTTTTTAAGTGTTTAAAAAATTGTTCATAAGTGCAAAAAAAAAAATGTTTATAAACACTCAGAAAATTAATTCAAACGCATTATATCGATAGTGTATCAAGTTGTCGGGTATATTAATTGTATAAAGTGAAACAAGTATGTACCAATTGTGTATCAAATGTATATCAGGTAGTATATAGAGTGCATCAGATTAGTCAGGTGTATTTAGTATATATCAAGTGTATCACATGAGTTATTTACCTTTTTCAAATATAAATAATTAAGTTTGTATCATGAGGTTAATTTTTAAACTTATATTTCTAGATATGCTTGAAAGAAACCACTATCAAAATCAATTTGAAATTTCAAGAATCAAAATCATCCTTATAATCTTAAAAATAAAATTACAATAAACTAAATCTATTCTCTTCTTTTTTCCTTCTTATACAATATTTCAAATCAAGGTAGTATGAATGTAGCTCATTGTTTAAAATACTTTATAAGGAAAAAAACACTTTTTTATCACTAAGTTTTATGTCTACTTTTCATTTGATTTTATGTTTCGAAATTATATTTTTTTAAGTTTTAAGTTTGATTTTTATTTAGTTCCTAGTTTCAATTTAATCGATTTTAAGATTTACACTTTTAACCTCAAATTTAATTGAATATTTACTTTGCATCTTTAATGATAAATAAAAATGACATTTCAAAACTTAGAGATCAAATCAAAACTATACCAAAATCAATGACTAAATTTTTTTCCCTACTATATATGTCTTAAAAAATTATCTATGTTTCTAAAAAATATATATATATTTTAAAAAATATATCAAAAAGACAAAATATTTACACGGTATATAACAATTTCAAAAACGGAAAGAGCTCATAGGGTAAAATATAAAAAACGCCTCATGATTAATTGGCATCCATCCCACATAATATATTTGAGAAACGATCGTTTAAATTTAGCTATTCTTTCCTAGACGATCGATTAGATTTGATCGTTTAGATTTGGGTAGATAAATCTCAACGATTTTTTTCAAGATTTTTTAGTACACAATCGTTTATATTTGGAACACGATCATTAAAATTTGCCTACCCAAATCTAAACAATTTTTTAAGAATTCTTTGTACACGATCGTTTAGGTTTGGCTATTTTGGTACACAATCGTTTAGATTTGACTATCCAATATTTCAACAATTTTTTTTACAATCTTTATTTTTCGAATAACCAAATAACAGTTTGGAAAAAAATTTAAAAAAACTGAAGAAGAAGACGATGGAAAGGGGAAAAAATCACAGTCTCTTTGAATATCTACTCTGATGATCAATGAAGAAAAAGAGAAGAAAAATCATGAAAAATGAAAACAAACTTGAAATATTGTTAAAGAATTCCTAGTTTCATAGTCTTTTTCATTTTTTTACCTCGTCTATAAATATTTTTTCGATTTGTTTTATTTGTAAAAATTAATAAAAAAAAACAATTAAAAAAAACATTCAAAGTTGTTGAACTAAGAAGAAATAAATATACAAAAATAAATTTAAAAATCCACAAGTTGCCACTTTTTAAGATACGTCTAAAGCTAGACCGAGCTTAAAACTTTAGAAATCCTCATTCTTATTGTTATGTTCTATAAAAAAAATTTACTAAAAGTATAATAATGAATATTCAACCGACAATAAATAAAATGAAGGACATTTCATTACCCAATTTGTTTGCTACTTATTGGAAAGAAGTTTTTAAAAAATATAACAAACATGCAAAATATTTAAATTAGAACAATTTTGGGAAAAAAAAAGTCTACAGGACTACAATAAAAAATATCAAAATTGTTCCATTCAACATGCGATTAATCGGCCACACCTATGCTAGTTTCTTCTAAACGATCACGATACACGATTGTGTAAGAAATGATACACGATTGATCGTGTAGGCAGTATTAATAAGATCGTGTAGTTTTTTTTAACGATGAAAAAAATGTTTCTAATCTAAATGATCGTGTTATGTTGACCACGCTAAACGATGGTATTGACTATGATAAGCGATCATTTATTTTATATCCACACGATCGTGTAGTTCTTTTTAAACGATGGAAAAAAGGTTTCAAATCTAAACGATCGTATTAACTAGGTAAGCGATCATTTAGATCATATCAAAGTGATATTTAAAAGAAGATGAATAAAAATAGAAGAAAAAAAATCTGGAAGAAGAGAGCTAAAGTAATCTGAAAGAGAGGATGAATAAATCGCAAAAAAGAAGAAGAAAGAAAAGTGACGAATCGTCCGTAATATCAAGGACAAACCTGGAATTTGTGAAAATATTTTATCTGTTTTATTAGCTTTTTGTTTTTGTTACACGGACCCTCAATATTTTGGTGTTTTGTTACCTTTATCAAAATTGGCTTATTGAAAATGATTGGAAATATAACCCTATTTAAACAATAGTCATAACTAATTCTTTTTTTTGTTTTCTAAAAAAATAAAGAACACCTACTTTTATATATGAAAATTTTTCATTACCATAGGTAAATCAATTATTTGACTTGGAAGTTGGAACCAAAATGGTACATTATTATTATTATTGTAAATTCTTACGATCTTGTATTAAACATCTCAATATATTATTTATTTTCCAATGCTTTTAATGCAATTATAACCAAAAGTTTATTTTTATAAGATAAATACTTATTTCCAACCTAATTAAAAGTATGTACATATATATAGTTACGTACTTACGTTGTATTTTGAAAATAGGTTTAAATCCCATTTTAATTGTTCTATTTTGAATTTTTGTTATTTTAAAATCAGCTAGAATTTTATTTCTTTTAATGAGTTACATTGAGACTTCAAAAAATTCCCCCACTTCTCTATTTCTTAAATTAAGTTTTTAATATTAAATAAAATTTATAATACATTTAAAAAAATTTTAAATAACAAAACTTTGGATAATATTTACATATATAACAAAATATTATGATTTATTTTTAAAATAAACCAAAAAATTAAGATAAATTTTGATATTTTATAATATTTTATAAATATTTTAATTCATTTTATTATATTTAAAAAAAAAAATTCTATTTAATAATTTTATGCTAACGTTGATGTATGAACAAGACATCATTTTCTATCTTCAACCATATAATTAATTTTTTATCCACATTATTATTATTTTTTTAAAAAAAAGGGTCCCCCATCTATAATTCTGATCATATTTTTTTAAATAGTTTAATTTAGTTTTTTTAAAAAAATAATTATCTATAAAACAATTAGAGTCAAAATAATTAAATATATATTTGTCAAAGTCTATCAATAATAGAAATATATCATTGATAGATTATACTACAAATATTAGTTTCACCGTAAAGAGTTTATCAACAATGAAGTCTATCACTGATAAATTTTGTTATATTTGTATTTTTTTAATTTTTGTTATAAACTTAATTATTATTTCTAAAATTTTCTAATTTTCGTTATTATTATTAATTTTAGGTAATTCATATTATTTTAGTCGTAAGAATATTAAAAGTTTCAATTTATATAGTTGGAGTGATTTGGGATAAATTCCAAATGGTGTAACCTTATATAGAATTATTTTTTTAAAGAAATTCATATTTAATTAAAGTTATTACCCACTTGAAGAAAAAACACTATTTTAAATAAATTTGTTTACAAAATCACACACTTTTTAAGTCAAAATTAACAGAAAGCAAATAGAAAACTTTTGGTTCATTGACACATCAGAAAAAAAGAGACAATTAGTCTATTACAATGAATCACATTGGACTAAATAACTTGCAGTAGTAACTGTGGTTGTGATTTTATTTTAAATGAGTCAATTCTAATATACTAAATTAAAACGAAAACTAAAGTGGATGCATGTTATAAATCAATCCAAATCACAATAGCATTGTTTGAAACTTGACCATTTGGCTCAAAACTCATATAATTTAAAGATTAAGAAAAAGAATAAAGGTAAAATGTAAAAACAAAAATTGGTGTATTAATTAATCATAGCTAGAAGTAGAAACCAAAAAAGAAAAGGAAAGAAAGAAAGAGTAGAATAGAAATGAAGAAGAACTGACCCAGAATGGTGTTCTGATGGAAAGTGATTGTTTGTGAATCCAGGCAAATGAGTTACAAGAGGACCTTGAGGAGCTGCTTCAATAATACTGATGCCCACCACATTAACTAACAAATATAACATTATTAGTATTAATCCTCTCTCGGCCATCTTCTTTCTTTTTCTTCTTTCTTCCTCTCCCTCATCTTCAACCTTAGCTTCTCCCATTTATATATAACCTTTTTTTTTTTTTTTTTAATTTCTTGTTAAAATAACAATTAAATTTCACATCGATATTTTTCAATATTCCTATTCCTATTTTCACACTTTATAAATTTCAACCCAATAACGATACATTTAAATAATAATCATGTTAGTTATTTGTTTAGAAATCTTCAAATATTTATTTACTATTTTTTCTAAAAAAAATTGTTTTATAATTTATTTTTAAAAATATCCATAGACATATACATTCATATTTATGTAAAATTAAAATTATGAGTGCGATATTTAGTCAACTTTCACATTTTAAACCCTTGGTATGTTTCCAGTAAATCTAGATTTATTGAAAGTAAGAATAAGAATTAGATAATTTTAAATTGAACGTACAAAATCATTTGAAAATTGGAATTTAGTCCCTCAACTTTTTGTATCTTTATCTTTTTCATCTCTTGAATTCTATTTTCTTATTTCATTTTTGTCTTTAACATAAGAATTTGGTTTTCGTTTTATGATTTTTAAAATTCATGTTTCTTTTTCTCTCAACTTTTTATTATGGTATCCATTTTTTGTTGTTTAAAGAAAACACATCCAATAAATTAACAACAAAAAAAAATAATTCAAAACTCCTTTATTTTAGTTTTCAAAACCTGAGCTAATTCTTTTTAAACAATAAAAGAGTGCAGATATCAAAACATAAGAATGAAGCTAACGTTCAGGGACATTGAATGGATTATTATAACTAACAAATTATTATATAATAGTTATAATAAATTATATAATAGTTAGTGTTAGTGTTAGTGTTTGTGGTACACTACGTACTATTTTAGCGTAGATTATTATAGTTGTTATTTAAAGTGTAAACTATTGTTGTTTAGATAAATAATAATAAAATATATAAAAAAAAAAGGAAGAGAAGAAGAGTAACAAATAATAAATACTATTTCAAAATTTTCATAATTACTATAGTGTTACTGTATTTAATTATGGGTTATAAATAGTTGTACACAACGAAGTGAACTATAATAATTCATCTTACTTGCTCCAAACAATGCAGCCATATAAACTTTAAATAATTTATGATCTATGAAAGAAAAAAATATAAAAAAGTGACAGAAAATAATGTGATTTTTGGGCTTTGTCTTGCGTCGTGAACATCTAATTAAGTTTGGATTGTGACAATATAATATATTGTTGATAATAGCTTTGATTATTC
>JBBPDI010000009.1:9782145-9792542 GCA_037974545.1 Cucumis variabilis | reverse complement strand
AACTAAGTTACCTAGGTCATCCTAGTGAAATAGAAATCTAACTAGTTAACGGAGTTACATCTAGTGGTTACTATTTTACGGTCTGGTCTTATGCAAACTCATTGCATAGAATATCCTCACTCGCATGTCAACTACACGAATGTGTTGGATCATTGCGTTTGTATCAAATACAAAGTGAGCTGTATCAATAGTGTTACAACGATAAGGTATCCAACTTTATCCGTATACTATAAACCCTTTAAGCTGATCTTAAACATTGATCCTTGTATGTCTCTACATACTGTGCAAGACTCATTAAACAACTTAGGATGTTAGTTTATTGGATTTGGGTTATTAAGAAAAAACTAATAATTTACTCAATAACAATTATTACAATAATAACACTTTATTAATAACGATCAATGAATTATATTTACAATCTACGAATTTTAGGACATAAATCCCAATAGGTGAAGTTTATCAGAGAGAATTCAGAGACTTTTGAAGGAGTTGACTTCGGTGAAACATATTCTTATGTAGCTCATCTTGAAGCTATTCGATTGCCACTTGGTTTAGCTTGTATTAGAAAAATCAAGCTTTACTAGATGGATTGTTAAAAGTTTCGTTTTGAATGGCTTTCTTAGTGAAGAAGTTTACATTGCTCAAACAAAATCATAAAGCTCTATATGATTTGCATAAAGCTCATTTGCGCAAGTTGCATAAACCTCTATATGAGCTTAAGCAACCACTGTGTTCCTGGGATTAAAGGTTATCTAAGTTTCTCTCTCAACAAGGCTACTATCGAAGGGGAGCTGATAAGACGATGTTTATTAAACATTTTGGTCAGGATTTTATTATTGCTCAAGTGTATGTAGATGATATTATCTTTGGTGAATCTCTTCAAGCTCTCGTGAATGGATTTGTTGATAAGATGCAGTCTGAATTTGAAATGAGCATGGTTGGTGAGTTCTGAATTTGAAATGAGCATGGTTGGTGAGTTGGCATTCTTTTTGGGTTATCAAGTTCAACAATCTAACAATAAAATTTTTCTATATCAAGAAATATATGCAAAAAATATGGTTAGAAATTTGGTATGGACAAGTCTAAGTCTAAATTCACCCCAACTGCTTCTTATACTAAAATCTCCAAAGATGACTCGAGGGAGAAAGTGGATGAGAGTGAGTACAGGAGCATAATTAAGAGTTTACTACACTTAACTGCCAGTTGCCAAGACATTGCCTTTGTTGTTGGTGTTTGCACTCAGTATCAGTTTGATACTTATTTCTCTAATCTTCATTATGCTAAGCAGATTTTAAAATTACTCTTGACACGTTGGCTATAGTCTGTGATATTCCTGTGAGACCCGTACCTAAAAAAGAAAGGAAATCTTGAGGTAACTTGGAGTAATCTCGGGCAAGAAGGAAAGTAGAAAGCAAGAGTTTTGAAGAAGTATTTTATCAAAAAATCGTGTAAATGGATAAACAATTGTATAGAAGCTAAATGATCGTGTAAGAGGATATGATTAAACGATCGTGTAAGAGGATAAATGATCATGTTAAAAAGTTAAACAATTATGTAAGAGGATAATCGATCATGTTAGAAAGTTAAACGATCATGTACAAGGATAAACGATCAAATAGAAGTTGAACAATTGTGTAAGAGGGTAAACGATCGTGGTAGAAAGCTAAATGATTGTGTAAAAGGTTGAACGATCATGTAGAAAGCTAAACGATCGTGTAAGAGGTTGTAGACAGAAAAGGAAAATTTAGAAAAAATTGACATGGTTATGTCAGTCGAAAGCTTTGTAATTATTAGATAAGTGGAGTTGGATTCCAGGTGCCCATGGCATGCAAAGGCTTAGAATTTAATTAAACATGAGCTGACAAGATTATAGGAGTTTAAGGAATGACTAATCCAACTTAGAGTTAGTATTAATAAGAGAAGAGATTGGAAGGAAAGGATGTTACTAAAAGAAAAGCCAGAGATCATTAAGTGAGAAGATAACCGTGGTTTACCAGGCGTTCTGAACAAAAAGGGGAGCTTAGTACAATGAATGATTTTTCTAAAACAAATTCCATTATTTCTAAAGTTTTCCTTCCTAACTCTCATGTCTCATGTGTCATGTATTATTATGCATGTTTATGTTTATGAAAGCGTGATTTATGGAAGAAAAGCCTTAATGTTACATTTCAAAGTTAAAGTTCATGTTTTATTGATTTTATTTTATGCTTTGATTGAGAGTAAACTGTTAGTCGTATTTCTATCGATGAGCTAGCTTATTATATGCACATAATGAGTTAAGGCAGTCATGGGGTGAGCGAACCACATAGTGGTGATAGACTCACCAATGTGGTTGTGTTAGTGGCCTAAGCAACCAAAAGTGAATCTTTGAGATCCCAGGACATGCTGATGATGATGCGGTCACCATAGTAGTAGTATATGCGTGGGAGTGATTCACATTCTTGGTGGATAGGAATGTAGAGAGCTAATGTGTTATTATAGTTTATTGAATTACGACGTTGAGCCTACATTTATGAAAAGTAAATGTTTTACATGAATGAATTATATTTCCAAAAAGGTTTTCAAAACTATCACTCACTAAGTCATTGACTTACGATTTAAATTTTCTCCTATCTTAAGCCATAATTTAAGAAGCTAAGAAATCTAGTTGAAAGCTAAGCGATCGAGTTGAAAGCTAAATGATCATTGAAGGAGCTAAGCAATCGGATTAAAAGGTAAGCGATTAGAGTTAAGCGATCCTTAAAAGAGTTAAATGATCAGACTGGGGCTAAGTGATCGTTAAAGGTTAAAGATAGGGAGGGCATTTAGGATTTATTTGTTAAGCTCTTGTATTAAGAATTTTTATATTGTACTGTTGTAAAAACATTTGGGTTTAAGTGAATAAGAGTTGTGTTTGCATTTCTAAAGTTATTGTGGTTCTAATATTACTATTAAGTTTGCATGGTAATGACTTAAGGTTCAAAGTTTTTAGTCACATTCAAATCTGCATGTCAAGTAAGGACGCATGCAGAACGAGGCGTGACAATTCCTTTAACATTAATTCCATGTTAGTTGGGTACTGCAATGTTGATTGAGTAGGGTGCTTCAAAGATCGTAAAAGCACATCTAGTGAATATTTTTTCTAAGAAATTATCTAATTGCTTGGTTTAGCAAGAAATAAAATTGTGTCTACCTTTCTACGGTTGAAGCTGAATATATTACAGTAGGCAGTAGTTGTATCCAACTTCTTTGGATGAAACAAATGCTTTCTGAATATGGTATCTCTCAGGATTCCATGTTACTTTACTCTGATAACATGAGTCAATGAATATCTCCAAGAATCTTATTCAACATAATGTCACTAAGCATATTGATATTCGTTACCATTGTATTTGAGAATTGGTTGAGAAGGAAATTATTATTTTGGAGCATGTTTGGAGTCCAGTACAACTTACAGGCATACTTACTAATCCCTTTGATGTCACAATTTTTGAAGCTTTACGAGTTGGGCTGAGCTGGGAGTTTGTAAGTTCAGCCCGTTGCAATTAGTTTGTGTTTGTGGGCTTATCTCTCTAGTTCTGCACAGTGGGCATTATTTGGATCTTTGGGCCTTTGCTCAGTTACCCGACTCGCAAGTTATTAGTTGAACTATTTCTCTTTTATAGGTTTTGTTAATACATCTTTTCATCTTCACCTGATTGTGTATGTTCTTTTGTGTTCCCAAGATCTTTCATCGCTTCAGTTGCTCGTTTCTGACAACTATTTAGTGTCTTCTTCTACCACAATGGTCTCCACGTGTGAAGGTAGCTATCAATCCACTGCTTCCATCTCTTATATTATTTCTACTACAATGTTGAATCCCTCAAGTTATTGTTTTAAGTAGATTGTGCCTCCCAAACCCAAGCGATTTAAAATGGTTCCTCTATAAAGTCCATTCAAGCGCCTCAGATTCAAGCTATATCTCAATAGGATCAACGGGCTATTGGTTTCCTGCATGTTGATGATGAAACAATTGTGCGAGCTTGTATAGCTCACTTTAAGTCTTCGCCACTAAAAATTTTGTTCCTTATGTTGACAAGAATGCTAGATCTCAAGTGGCTCTCTTCGCCACTTATTTGCATATGCCTCCTGCATCCTTCAGGTCGCCTCTAGTTGATCTTTCTAGGGTTCCTCACAGTAAACCTATGTTCACTAATGATGAATCAAATTCTTCTATGATGACCATGTTGCTCTCTCTAAGTTGTTACGGTGTTCTCATTGTGGTTTTGGTTTGTTTGCTTCTTATGGCTCTTTTCTACCTCCTTATACAAACTTTATTACTCAAGATTTAAATGTTGATATTTCTGCTTCAACTTCTATGGATTTAAAGGCTTCTTCTGTTAATCTATCTATTACTACTTCTGATCCTATTCCTACTCTGAGTACTTCAGATAATGTGCATGATGTTCCCGATCCTTCGATTACTTCAAATACTGGGAATTTTTCTGTTATGGCTGATGATTCTTTTGATGAGACTAATCTTGCAGATGTTTCATCTTCTGGTGATGGTTTTTTGTTCCTCCGTCTACTACTGCTTCTCCTGAGACTTCTGTGTTTGTTCAATCATCTAATATTCGTGCATCTACTACTCATGCTCTACCAATGTTCCTGCTCCTACTACTGCTGGTACTTCTGGTCTTGTTGCTTTTAGACATGTTGTACCTATCTCTTCCTCATACCCCACTACAACCTCTCTCTCTGCCTTCTCACATGTTCCTTCATTCGTAACCACTTCTGTTCCTGCCACTCCTAAGATTTCTCAATGTACTCTTGCCAAAGGATATAAGGTTATCACCACAAAAACTGAGGCGGCGTAAACTTCCCCCCTAATGTGTCTGTTGTGCCTATTGATGGTGTGTCCTTGCATTCATGTCCTTCCACTCTAAGGATAGCGTGGATAAGTGGAAGTATGTGGGGCTGTGTCGAATTACAAATGAACAGAATATTTTTTATCAACATCACTCATGTATGACTGTTATCGACCTAATGAAGCGAATCAAACTCTTACAGACTGTGATTGATGTTAGTTCTTTCTATCTCCAGCTGATTTTGGAATTTATTGTTAATTTGCCTGCCGAGCCCAATGACCCAGTGCCAATGAATATCATAAGGTTCATGTTTGTGGTTACTGCTTTTCTATCTCTCTCAGTATTATTAATGATTTTTTGGGTGTTTCTTTGTTGAATGGTTTTTCTATGACTCTTCTTACTCCTAAGCAACTTGCATTGGAGATTTTAGGTGGAATGGTTCATTCTTGGCCTTCTGATGGGCATCTTCCTGCTATCTCTTTGAGTGTCAAGTATATCCTTCTCCATAAGATTGGTATCTCTAACTTGTACCCCTCTACTTTTGCTTCCACCTTTTCCACTACTCTTGCAAATCTTATTTAGTTAGTAGGGACTGGCTCCTCTGTTGATGTTGGAGAATTTGTGTACAAGCGCATTCTGCACCATGTTAATACTTTTGGCATCAACATTCCCATCTACTTCCCAAGGTTCCTGTGTGGGATTCTTTTATCTTAACACTCCTCCATTCTAACAGCTCTGGATGTGGCGGGTCCTGATCCCAAGACTATGACTTTCAGCTATCGTCTTTTTCAAGGGTCCAACGTTCCTGACTTTCCTAACAGTTTTTGTTTTCCGTGGGGTATGGCTAAAGATTTGCCTTCTATGGTGTAGATGTCTGATGTTGGTCTCCTGCTCCCTCCTAATTTGGCTACTCGAGTTGTGGGATTTCTTGTTGATGAATCTAAGTCCCTTAGTGTTTTTATTTAAGCCTTGGATGGTGTCAGTCATAGCTTCAATGATAGTCGGTCTACAATAGACACTCTTCTTTGGGCTCTTTAGGCCCTTATTTCATCTTCTGCTATAAGGTTCTTCGGTCATACTCTTGACCCTTAGTTTTATTTATTTAGCAAGCAAGGGGGAGTGACAGATAGTGGTTGGTGGTGGTTGTGTTTGCTATGGTTGGTGGTGGTTATGGCTTGTATGACTTGTATGACTTGGTTGTATTGTTATTTTGTTGGCTATTGTTATGGCTCTCCTTAAAGGGATGAAAGTCATTGGCAGCGAAAAATTATATAGTATCATTCCTCAATTTAATTTAGAAATTCCAACATACCAGTATATTGACAAAAATAATTAAAAAACTAATTTTCTTATTAAGAATGCTTTCTAATTATAGATTAGAGAAATAAAAACTTACTTAGTTTGACGCCTTTAAATCTATAAAAACTCCAACTTGGGACACCATCAGGCTGAGACCTTCCTATCCTCTGCGATGAGATTGGTTTGTGAAAACCAATTGGGATGAAAAAAGTTTTAGTAGAAACTATTTTACACAAAAGCAAAATCATTTGTTCTATTTTTTATTAAGAAAATTTGTTATTCTTCTACATATTTATAACTCTCTTTCCTTCATGGTGTAGGAAAGGGAGTAGGAGAGAATCATGTGATTCTATTAATTGAAAAATATTAAATTAATAAAAATTTCAAATCACTAATTAATTAACAATTATTCAATTAATTAGTAATTAATTAAATCATATTTAATCAATATTTTATTTAAATCATATTCAAATATAAATTTAAATCATAACCAATAATTTTAATATGAATCCAATTCACATTAAATTAGTAATTGAACTCATTCAAATATTTTATCTCTCATAAATTAATTTTGAATCATATCCAAAATTAAATTTATACAATAAGGTTTGATTAAAATAGAAACTTTATATTATAATGTATCACCATACATTATACTAATTACCAAAGTAAAATTGGATATTTCAAATTACAACCGATATATATAAATCTCATTATCCTTTACAAGCTAGAAATGAGACCTAATGGATCTATAGATCATAAGCTACAACGATATGAGATTAATTGGCTAAACTCATTAACTACATTAATCAATATTCGTTAACTGTGTCTACACTCCACTAGTGATTCACAGTTGAACTCTTCTCACAGAGATATATTTCTGTGTCCACAGATATAGACTAATAACAAAGTTAGTCCTTCATAAGTGTTTGTAACACCAACTAGGTCAAATTATCGTTTTACCCCTAGGTTACCTTTAGTCCTTAAATACCAGTGCTCCTCTAATGAACAACCTGATTATGGTCCAACCAATAAACATAAATTCCTCTCGTGCCATAGAGAGGGTAGAGCTCTTTGTTGAAATTCCAAAGACACCATTTAAGGGAACACTTATATACTTACCTTAAAGTCAGGAAAGAGTGAATTTCATCTTGTGTGATTATGTTTCCAACTCCTCACTCGATCTTGTTTCCAAAATTATAAACATATTGAGTCGGTAATCTGGTTACTCTCACCTGTAGAAATCAAAGGACAATCCCTCGCGAACAGAAAGTCATAATACATTCAGGATTAAGACTAAGTTACCTAGGTCATCCTAATGAAATAGAAACCTAACTAGTTAACGGAGTTACATTTAGTGGTTGCTATTTCGTGGTCTGATTTTATGCAAACTCATTGCATAGGATACCCTCACTCGCATGTCACCTACACGAACATGTTGGATCATTGTGTTTGTATCAAATACAAAGTGAGTCGTATTTCATAGTGTTACCAGATTAAGATACCTAGCCTTATCCCTATACTATAAACTCTTTAAACTGATCTCGAACATTAATAGTATGTCTCTACATACTGTTCAAGACTCATCAAACAACTTAGGATGTTAGTTTATTTATTTGGGTTATTAAGAAAAAACCAATAATATAATCAATAAAATTTATTGAAATTATAACAATAATACTTTATTAATATCGATCAATGGATTATATTTACAATCTACGAGTTTTAAGACATAAATCCCAACACTCCTATCTTTTTTTCTTCTTTTGAATTGACTTGTAAATTGTTTTATGAATTGGTTCTTGGGAGGTTTGGTTCTCTCCATTTTTGGATATTCTTTGAATGAAATTGGTTCCTAGCTAGGTTTTGTTTTGGATACTTATTCTTTGTCTGGATTTTTTGTTCTGCTCTAATATTTTGCGTGTTTTTTTTTTGTGTTTCTGCTTTGACTCTATGTGGTTCGTCTATTGGAGGTTGTGTTGATTTGCTTTCTTGGAAAAGTAAAGGAAGTTTATCCCAAGGGTGAGTTTGTTAAGGTTGTTGGTCCCAGTTTCCTTTATTTATTTGTTTCTTCTTATTGGATTGGTTTGTTTTGATTCTATTATTATCTTGGTCGTTCTGTTTGATTGGGGCTATTTTTTGGTGTACTATTAATTCGCTGAGTTTGGTATTTTATTTGATGTAGGTTGTGCTTTCGGTGGTGTGCAGATAGTGAGAGCTAATTAGAGAAACTAAAGGTGTCATTCAGACGTTTGTGAATTGGAGATTATGGTGAGTGTATCTCACATGACATCAATTCTTTACAAATGTTGTTAAAAAGGTTCACTCAAAGAGGTCATAGATGATCAAATGGGAACTTGACAGTATTAATGCCTAGTGACTTTAGATTTAGAGGGAGTTTTCTCTCGGTGTTAATGTGGCAATTATAGTGATCTTACTTCTAGTTTATGTATTAGTATATCAATATGACAAGATGATGAGTATTTGTGATGATGCTAGTATTGTAGACCATTATTATGTACTCATGAATTATTTCACGTGGCAATAAATGATCTCTTACTATGGGTCAAGGACTCCCTAGATGTAAATGATGTGTCATCAAATAAAGTTACCAATTTCTGGTATTTTGATGATTGTTTTTACTATTTGTTACTTTAGTTGTTACTTCAGTTATTAACTTGAGTATTAACTTAGGGTGTCAAGTTAATCATGACTTATTTTTTCAATGTGTCTTCCCTTCTAATTTCATCATCCACCGAAAACACATAATCTCTCCCATTCTCCCTCAAGTTCTCTCCTTTTCTATCTTCCTTATTTTATCCTATACTATTTTTAAGTTTTTCAAGCAACTAAGTTTCTATTGAGTGTTGGTATACCGTTGGTTCCAGTGCAATTCCTATCGATGAATTAGAGGTTATTTTATCTTGGGATTAGCGTGGCAGTTTATATATGTTTGCACATTCGAGGAAAGTCGTAAAACGTCTTAAAGTGAGCGAGATCTGCAACTTACCATTTTGTTAACGTGCTTCTGTTTTGTAGGTTTTTTTACTACAACGCTTAGCTCCACCGAAGTGCAAAAACGGTAACCTTACATTAAAAGGATTAATGTGAGCTCAACTCAATTGTAATTAACATGTGGTCTCTTTTGTAGTGGGAAGTTCGCCGATCCCCCATTTTACAATTTTTATGCTTAAAATAAATGATTGGGAGATCAAGAAAGTTATTCCCCCCTCCCTCCCTCCCTCCAAAGTAAGGGTGTAAGTGGGTTGGGTTATGAAGATTTTTTGGATCAACCGGAATTTTGGGTTGGTCAAATTGACAACCCAAATAAGATCTTCAATCCAACGAGTGTTGGTTGGATTAGGTTGTCGGGTTATTAACTTCTTTTCTTTTCTTTTTTAAGTATATTTTTTATTAACTTAAAATACTTAAATTTGTCTACAACACATTAATAACAACGACTTCATAAAACTCAAATGTTAAATATCAAAATCCAACTTATCTATTACAAACTTCATAATAATGTATGAATTATAATATTTATAAGTTATTAGGTATATATTTTAATAATATTAGAAATTTGTGTTGGGTTGGGTCAACCCGAACTTTTAAAAATGTAACTTAAAACCGACTCCAAAAGGAACGTTAAAAATTCAACCAAACCCAATCCAATCCAACCCTTACAATTTTGGTTAGATAGTTTAGGTTGTTGAATTATTTGAACACCCTGCCACAAACAGGTCTAAAACATAAACTTAGGTTATTTTTATAAGAAATGATCCCTCCCAACCACACTATACTTAAGAAACATTACTTATTTTTAATACATTTGTATACATAGTTTCTTAATATTTATTCATTTAAACAACATTATTTATCAAATACAATATTTTATAAACTAAGGTTGAAATTTAACCAAAGATAAACAATAATATGAAAAATAATAAATTATCTTCTAAAATGTTGGGGCTTTAAGAACATAAGTGCTTAAGGGTTATTTTATTTTTAAAGAAACCTTTTTAAATTAACAAAATTATTGAAAATAAACAATAATATGTATCAATGGGTGCACTTAGGTATAAAAAGTAAAATGTTGCTAAATTTGAAATATTCCTTATTTTTTTATACCTCAAAATCAAGCATAATAAATTATATTTTGTTCTATGAAAATATAAATAGTTTGTTAATTTTTTAAAAGGGTCAACTAGAATAATAGCAATTTTAAAATTACCATTTTGGAAAATAGCAAAATGTGTTTTTTCTTTTAAAAAT
>JBBPDI010000009.1:9771137-9782045 GCA_037974545.1 Cucumis variabilis | reverse complement strand
CCCGATTAACTATCAAATTAGGGTCAGCTCAATTTACAAAATATCTACACAAATAGTGTTGTCTCTAATTAAAAAGTCATCTATTTATAAAAGTTCTAGTTAACTAACATTTAAACATTTAAAAGGGTGTAGATTGTTTTAAAAGTAATATAACCAAAAAGGTCTAACAAGGTGAAAGTTAATAAAGTTACATTTACGAATGATTATGGTTACCTTTCTAAGATACGTATACATTTTTTGTACTTCCATTTTGTTGGGTAGTCAAGGAATGCGTGCAAGGTCGTGGGATCGGGTAATAGAGACTCGACTACAATTAAACAATATTTGTCTACGTCCATTCTAGGAATAGTCTGTAATTCAACATATAATTGTTTGTGTAAGGATGATTCTATTTTCATTTTTTCTTTCTGCCATGCAGCAATCTTTTCAATTTACTTGGAAGTTTCTCGCATACTTGCACGAAATGTGTCCATAAGGTCCCCTAAATATGACCGTTTTTTCTTACTTAGCCTAGATGATCCTGCATAAGTTTTTCGCATACTTGGGCGAAATCCACTCCCGACTCTAGATTGGAGTTACTTGTATGTTACTTCTGTCGCCACGGATCCAGGCCGACGCGGAGCGGCCAACGTCCTCAAAAGAGTTAGTTTTAAAAGAAAATAGTAGTCGCCACCAATCTTTTTTTTCAAGGTGTGATTGGACACCAAAATAAAGTAAATAATTTTTAAAAAAAATGGTCTGCGAAAAATATAGTTGGGTTCGGGAGTCATTTGTGTACGATGAAGGTATTAGCACCCTGTAACACCCGTTTAGAAAATGGTGGCCTAACTTAAAGTCTTGAATGAAATTCATTTTAAAATATTTTTGTTTTTATGTCTTATTTCCTTGCTCATCACTTCAATATTTGAAACAATGATTCCCTAAAATAAGTGAATTTTTTTTTACGAAACAGATGTGAGTTATTAAAAAAGTTGATTAGGAAACCTTATGAAATATAGATTTATATTTTAAACTTAAAAAAAAAAGCCATTAAAAATGATAGTTTTAAAGACAAAATTTCTAAATGGTTAAAAAAGAAAATTTAAGAAAAACTTCAAATTAGGTCAATAGAAAATAATACACAATCTAATCAAATATATCACCCAACGAATTAAGTAAGTAAGATATGATTTTTATTTTTTGAAAAATATTGGAAATCGATCTTGGACTCTCAAAGAACCGATTCCCTTACTTCAAGAATTTAGAAATAACGGACTTTCAGATATTTCTAATTCTATCGTCGGAGTTTTTTTTAAGAAAATGAAATGTAAAGATAAGTATGATGTAAAAAAATAATTAACTAATATAAAATAACATGATAATATTGTTCAGATAAATTTAATGCAAAGTGTAAAGAAAATATTCATGAATTTAAGATTACGTGATAATAATGATTATGTTTGTAGTTAAAATAAAGAAAAGAGAAAAAGGAAAATAAAGATAATAGAAAAAAAAAAAAAAGGAAAGAAAGAAATAAAGGAAAGAAAGATGAACTAAAAAGAAGGGGAAAGTGTAAAATAAAAAGAAAACAGAAAAAAAAATAGAGGCATGCCTTGGATGTAATAATAATAATAATAATAACAACTATAACAAGTAAAATAAACCGTAATAGTAGCAAAATAAAATATAATAATAATAATAATAATAATAATAATAATAATAATAATAATAAATGATAATGATAATAATGGTAATAAAGATAATAATGATAAAATTTTATCTGTATTTTAGATAAAAGAAAACAAAGGTTAAGAGTTGAGATTTAAGAAAAAAAAATAAAATATGGAGAAAAAAAATGAACATTTTTATTATGTCGTTTTCTTTCTCCCTATTTTTTTAGAGAGAAGAAAAAGGCTAAAGATTTTTCTTTTTAAAATGATGATAAAAGAAAGAAAAAAAGTAGTAAAGAAAATACTAAAATTTTCTTACATTTTCTTTTCTTTCTCTCTGTCTTTTAAAAAGAGAAGAAAAGAAAAACAATGATTCAAATTCCAAATAAATTACTTGTTGTATGAGACGCAGATTCTTGAGTTTAAATCCCTACCAAATGCAACCTCCAACTAAATTTATTTGAACATGAGATTTGATTTGCTTAAGATAAAGGGATAAAACAAGCGCCTCAAGACAAAAGAATAAATAAGCTGGAGGCGACATATGAAACAAGTGTCACCACAGCAACATGGTGTCAAGGGCCAGGGATAAAACAAGCACCTCATGACAAGAATAAATTAAGTTGAAGGCCAGAGATAAAACAAGTGTCACCACAGCAATACGGTGTCAAGGGCCAGGGATAAAACAAGCTCCTCATGACAAAAGAATAAATAAGTTGGAGATCAAGGATAAAACAAGTGTCACTGCAGCAATGCGGTGTCAAGGGCTAGAGATAAAACAAGTGCCTCATGACAAAAAAAAAAAAAAAGCTGGAGGCCAGGGATAAAACAAGCGCCACTACAGCAACATGACGTCAAGGGCTACGGATAAAACAAACACCTCATGACAAGAATAAATAAGCTGAAGACTAGGGATAAAACAAGCCTCACCGCAGCGTATGGTGTCCAAGGTCAGGGATAAAACTGGCGCCTCATAACAAAAGAATAAATAAGCTGGAGGCTAAGGATAAAACAAGTGCCACCACAACATGGAAGGCACATACCTGCAACTTCTTCTTTGGGTTCTGATTTTCTTTACCAAAAGAGCATATTGTTTTTTTTTTTTTTTTTTGCTTGTTATTCTTTAGCTCGACGAAGGACCATATACCAAAAAGGGAAATGCATGAAAGAGATGAGAAAAAGGTAGAGGAAGAGATAAGAGAGATCTGGTGAAAGAAAGAAGAGAGATTTTCCCCTAGGGTTTGAAGGATAAAGTGAGGAAGAGAGAAAGAGATCTAAAATTATGGAGAAAGGGGACTTTTTCTTAGCTTTGAAATATAAAATAAGGAAGAGATGAGGAGAGATTGAAAAATTAATAGAAGAAAGGGAATCTACTTTTTTTTTTTTTTTTTAAATAACACCGTCCATTTACCCCTATCTTAAGCCCTTCCCTTCAGATCATGGGCTTGATTCCAAGCCAAGGGGCTAACACAGCCCTTAATTTTTTAAATCGTTACATTCCTCAAATTCAAATTCAATATTAAATCTTAAAACATTTAAAAATCTAAATCCTAAACTAAATTCAAAATATAAATCTAAAACTAGTTCTTTAACTAAATAGTAACTAAAACAAAACAATAACTAAAACACTTACAAGAATGAAGAGCACTAGTGGCAGACAACGATGAGCGGCAGCGAGAACGGTGACGACGGTGAGCTTCTTAATCTTGTCTCTCTATTTTCTCTTATTCTCTTTCGGTTCTGTGAATCACAAAACTGAAAGAGGATTTTTATAGGGGAACACCCGACGCACAAAGAAAACTTCAGAAGCAACCTTCTATTCCCGACAACATTAATGACACGTCAAAAATTAGTAATGCGTTGGATATAGATCGTTTATTTCCGACATTAATTGCACGGTGTCAGGGGAAAAGGGAATTATCATTTAATTGTTTCCTTTTCCCTCGACGCCATAAATGTTCAGATCTCGCACAACCAACCTATTTCTAATGTATATATGCATGGCGTCGGGGAAAAGAAAATTATTAATGTTAAATGTTAACATTGAGAATAGTCGCACCAGTCCTAACGTGCATATGCATGGTATTGGAGAAAAGGGATTTATTATTTAATTATTTTATTTTCCCTGACATGTACATGTACCACGTCGGGGATTGGCTAGCTATTCTCAACATCGGATTCATGTGTTGGGAAGATTCAATTTGTCGACACACACCTTACGACGTCAATGTATATGCTATTTTTCAACGTTTCTTATCCCAACGCAAAAAAGTGCGTCGAAAGAGCCTCGATTTCTTGTAGTGCCAACTTCTATCTTTGATAACCACCTATGACTACAAACTTTGGTGAAAGTCACCTATGATAATCATCTTCAACAATCACCTTCAACTTTGGGCTCCAACAACTACCTAAACCATAAACTTCAACAAATTAAAATCTCCTTTCATAATCAACTTCAATGATAGATGGCAACCACCTCTAACAATCAAATATCAACATTCATCTTAGACAGCTAAGAATGACAAGTACCACCTTTAACGATCAGCTAATTATGCAACAATCACATTTGTGAAAAACTCTTATGATCGTTTTTAGCAACTAACTCCAATCACCGACTTTGTTGTTCATTTCCAACAACTAACTCAATCAATAATATACTATAAAAAGAAAAAAGAAACAGATGCTGTTGAAGAAATTGGCACAAAAGAAAGAAGACTCACTTAGAAGAAAGAAACTTTTATTAAAAAAATTTACAAACAATAAAGTTTTAGAGATAACACTCTTTTACCCTTCAAAAGACTCACTCACTTTCACTTGAAGTTTCTCTCTAACTCTCTTACTTTCTTTCTTCCTCTCTTTGCTTACTTTGATTGCTTGAAGACACAACTCTTATTTATATGTGTGAGATCCTTGTAGTTGAATCCAAAGATTTCTCTAGAATTCTAACTATTCTAGATGTTTTTAATCTTATCCTTATCTAAAAAAATTCTCTAGAATTTCTTAACCTAAAAAATTTAGGATATTTCTAGAAAAAATTAGTTTACACATTAATAACATATGATGGATATTTAAAGACTCTTCTAGACTAGTTAGTGTTGCTATGTATTTTAACATTCCCCCTCAATACTATTCTAGCCTTCTACTTATTTGTATGCTTGGATGCACTTAGCCTTTTGACACTTTGTTTCAGGGTCTATGTCTTCTCGATGCGCTCATGTCTTCTTCCATGACCTCTCCATTGGATGTTTTGTGGTGCTTCTTCGTGTGTTGTTGCCTCTTCAAATTTTGTTAATGTTGCATTTAAATTTTCTAGAATTTGGTATTCTATGTCTGGTTGATCTTTGTAACTGCCATTTTTTTATATGTACAGTACTTTGCCAAGGGTTTTGTGTCCTTAATTGCTATTATGCATCTTCATCATTTTCTTCTTCTTCTTCTTCTACTATTGGATCATGTTGCACTTGACTTATCCAATGATTCAAGTGCCTTCCACGATAACGCTTCATCAACTATTGGATCATGTAATGAATGGAAACATGTGTCATTTATTTTTGTGTATTCAATCATATTTAAATAGGTATGCTGTAGATAGCAATCACAAGTCACTAAATCATAAAATATTTAATATCTAATGAATAACCATGTACCAATCAAATGAAAATTTATCAATAAGATAATAATTACATAGCAATTATATGTCAATTATATATCAATAAAATAACAATCACTTGCCAATCAAATAGAAATTATAATATCTAATGAAAATCACAAATAGTTATATATATTCGAATTCCAATAATCTTAAAATGCAATTTGATGGTAATAAAGATAAATGTCTCATAACAATTAGATGATAGTCAGATAGAGATAACAAACTAATTAAGTTCAATACTTACTTTCCAACTAAAATATGAACTAAGAAAAATCAAATCATACCTATATTGATGAATCTACCCTTTTTGATCTCTTCAAAACCTAGCAAAATCACTTCAATGGAATTAAACATCAACAATTTAAACATACTCGTGAAACAATATTTGTGATCACCTCTAAGAAGATAACTTTATGTGATTGCTACTATCTAATTTTCATTTGATATTGACTATTTTTTACTGCAATATGAGACACTAATTTTCAATGTTAATAGTTGTTTGATTGGGATTTAATATTGATTGTTCTAATAATATCAATTGTTATATAATTGTTTATTACGATCTAATATTGGCAATTGTCAACTATACAAATTGTTAAATGATAATAATTATAAAATTGTTTATGATACTGATTGTTGTTTGACTATAACAATCAATGATATACTTAATTTCGTTTGATTATTCTCATATCACTATCTAATAATTTAAATTAATAGTGATTGATATTCGAAAATGCTCGAGAACCAAATTCAGACCTAAAAACTATCTCACTTTCAATAAAACAAAACATTGCTTTAGTTGTAAGCCAAAGATTAACCACAATGTTATTTAAGAAATTTAATGACAAAGAAAGGTATTTTAAAAATTAGAAAAACAAACAAAACATATCTAAAAAATAAAAATAAAAAATTAATATGCAAGCTACAATTCCCCATAAAAAGAAACTACGAAAATGAAAGAAAAAGAAAATTGAGAATGAAAGATTAAATTTGAAAATTTGAAAAATAGATTAAAACTTTTTAGATGTTTATTTATGTTTATTTATATTGAAAAAATAGGTGACATACACTAATATTTAAATAAAAATTTTTTGAAAGAGAGCGTAAATCCCCAAAAAGTTAACCATTTTGAAAAAAAATTGTTTCTTGTTTGAGAAAACAGAAATTGATGGTGAATAGTACATTGGACTACCAAATAACTTTATAACTTCATTTGAAAAACCATTCCTAAAAAGATAAATTTCTATTTCTTTTAATTAAAGATACTATCTTTCCAAAATATGTTTTTAAAAGAGAGAAAATGACAAAGTGGTCTCCTCCACTTTTTTATTTTACTTCTAAATTTCAAATTTAAAAGAGTAACTACAAACCAAATAGATTAATAACAATAAAAAAAAGATTTATGATAATAAGAACTTATGTTACTGTTTTTTCTAAATTATAAAGTAATAAATTTAAAAATCGATAACCTTTTAATAGTTATTTGATATTCTTTTAATAGTTCTCTAATAGCAGTCTGATATCACTAATTACTTGTCATATTCACAATATTAAAAAAAAAGTGTCATAGGCAGCTTTTTATAAATATTTTTGTCATATGATACAATTTCTCTAATATTTACCTGACAAATTATTTTCTAGAAATCATTTGCCTCTAGGTTTTTAATAGAAATATAATATTTGTAGGTAAGTATTAGAAGTAACAAATGATCTCCAATCCATTTTTTAAAAATTTATTTTAAGATAGAAAATCCAAACAAACAAATATAAGGGAAAAGTAGTATTGAAAAAAAGCTCGAACTTTTTTTTTTATTTATTAATGTACATGTATTTTTTATACAATTTTTTTTTGATACCTTATGATCTTGAAATTTATCTTTCATTAAGAGGCTTTCTCTTCTTTCTTTCGTGCATGATGGATCCACAAGAACTACTTGCGATCCTTACTGTATTCACAACTTCGCAATGTTAGTTACGTATGACATTATAATTATTACTAAAGAATGATAATAAGAGGATAAAGCACACAACACATGACAACATACATCATATTAGACAATTAGCTTACTTTCAACTAACTCATGAGTCCAACTTATATTGTTGTCAAAATGCAAGAATGGATATAAGATGTTTTGTCATTCTATGCCATTTACATAGGAAAACTTATGGATTAGTCGGAATGAAAGTTATGGATGTGGAGGATATGATTGCCATGTTCTTGCATATATTAGCTCATGACGTGAAAAATCAAATAATTCAAGGAGAATTCGTACAGTCCAATGAAACTATTTCTAGACATTCAACATCGTCTTAGAAGCGGTATTACAATTACACGATAAGTAAATACCAATTGTCTGAACATTGGTTCAACGTGCCTTACTTGTTAGGTAATCATATGTAGAAAATAATTATCTAATTTTGTTATACCGAAAAGTTGTCTGTTCATTGCCAATAATATCGATCAGTTCGAAGGACTTGTTTATATCCATATTAACCTGACTCCCCCTCCTATGCCTATTTTTTGGTCCTTCATTTATTTTAATTAAGGTTCAAGATGACATTCTATTTTTTTTTTTGTCCTTCTAATGGATAAACATTCATCCGAGCTTTATTTCTGTTGGATTATAAGATTTCTATTCGAAGGTGTATACTATTTTATGATTATAATCCAAATAACCAACTAATTGATTTAACTTTTCCTACATAGTCATTCTGCAGCAAAAGGGCTTCAACATAAATCAAAGATCTATACATGATCCAGACACCAAAGATCGGGCTACAGGAGGATGTTTAGAGACCTTTGTTGACATCAAGTTCTAATGTGTCAAACCAGGTTAATGATGGTGTTTCTTTGGTGATTCACATGATCCAAACATCCCCATGATGTATAGTCAAGGGAGTGGACATGTCATCGAATGAGATGTTAGAAACATGTGCAGTTCAAACAAGTGCAGAAAGAAATAATTCCAATGGGAACAAAAGGAAATGAGGTGGAAAACATTATGAAATGATGGAGGTGTTTAGGAATGCAATGAAATTTGCAAATGACCAGTTAAAGTAAATTGTGAATTGGCCAAAAGAAAGCGTGCAACTAGGTCCAACGAGTGTGAAAGTGGTGAAACAACTGCAAGATATTCCTGAATTGTAGAGTCAGAGAAGGTAAAGCTTATACAAATCATATTCCACATCATTCATTTGGAAGATAACGCTTGACCAACTCGCAAGTTGGACTACTGTTCGATAGTAAACGATATTAATTTGTATTTTCTATACATGTTTGGATTTAAATTTTGTGAACATATTCTCTAAATTTGTATTCTAACATTATATATTTAAATTTGGTTAACCACATTCTCACATTTTATGTTGTTTTCTTATCTAAAGTAATTCGTCCACAATTTTTAGGATGTATCTCTTACATAATATAAAACACAATATTAGAACAAATATGAAAATTATTGTATCTATCTTGTTAATAGTGATATAGGGAGATTGTAGTTAATTTTATTAAATAAACAACTTAATTAACAATATTTAATTAAATCACATATCAATTTCTATAAAAGATGTTATAATATAAAATTATAGAAGACATACATCCCAACTAGTAATAAATTAGTTTGTATAAATTCATGGAAGGTGCGAACTACGTTTTCCAAAAATGGTATTTCAAATACCTAATATATGTATGCCAAAAAATAATAGTGAGACAAAAAATAAACTTGATATAATATATTGTAATAATTTGCACCACAAACACAAACTATT
This sequence comes from Cucumis variabilis, assembly GCA_037974545.1. Classification (NCBI taxonomy): domain Eukaryota; kingdom Viridiplantae; phylum Streptophyta; class Magnoliopsida; order Cucurbitales; family Cucurbitaceae; genus Cucumis; species Cucumis variabilis. The sequence goes on along the minus strand of JBBPDI010000009.1, from coordinate 9,772,976 downwards.
ATAACAAATAATAACCTGGATTATAACATTTTGCATCCCAGACGCAGACTACAATAACAAAGATTATAATACTCTGCACTCCAAACCCAAACTATAATAACCCACAAACTATTATAACTCACATACTATTATAATCACAGATATAATAACTCACTTTGTGCTCCAGACACTTCCTTATGGTCTATTAGTGATAGACAAAAATTTGCAACATGATCTATTAGTAAAATACTTTTATCATGGATGCCAAGGATATAGACTCTATATACTAAGAAGAGCAAGAACAAGACTTTCTCGACAAGTAGCTCGATCAGGAGCCAGATAAGGTGCCCCAGGCAAAGGACGAATTCAGAGCAACTGAAATAGGATACTAGCCCTCCCTAGCTATCACAATGATAAGTGAAAGAGTCTCACTTTGCAGTAACATCCTTCCTAAGTAGGAGCGAAGGAAGCAATGTTCTTTTTCCGGTTGCCCACATAGTAGTTGATATGTCAAATAAGTCAATAAAGGTCATCCCTTGCATGAGATCTTGCCGATGCAAGAGTTAGAGGAAGAAAAGTCTATCCCAATACTAATTTGTCTCGGAAGAGGTATGAAATATGTTCTATAGATAGGGAAGGGAGTGGAACAAAGAAAGTAGCTCGACTACTGAAGTTTATGAATTGAATCAGTCAAGAAAGAGCTAATTGATATACATGAATAAACATCAAATTCTTTGCTCCTCATCTGTATCCTTTATAAATTGCTCCATTAGAGGGGGCGATTATCCGCAACTGTCGAGAGGAGAAGACCCCTTGTTCATTGATCATTGAGGCATTCGGTCATATATTAACTGCTATATTTGCAATCATCCCTTACTTTAGTAATTTAAAGACTTAATACTTTTTGTATTTCAACAAAGAAAGAATTCAAAATCTAACATGTCTAATATCAGGTATCATCATATATTTATAGTAAGATTAAATTAATTTAGATTCAAAACTATCATTTCTATACAATTGGAGTTGGTCCACAAAGTAAAGGAAATGTTACAATTGGGAAGCCAAACAATTTCAACCCGACTGCCCACTACTAATTGAAAGTCCATTCAACAAAATGTAGTTGGAGGAGTTTGAATCTCGATTTTTTAAAAAGATATATTGTTTTATTTCTACTTTGTATTGAATTGGTCCTTTCGGCTAATTTCAAATTAAAATTGTATCTGTTTGTTTCTTTGCTATAGGCAAATAAGAAACTTTTTCTTACTCATTGTTACATTACTATCTGTCATGCTAGACAATTTAATCAGTTGAGTCTTTTGTGATGACCGCCGAAATACAAGTCAAATAACACAACTCTAAACATGAGACCTAATTTCGTTGGACAAAAGACTTGCGCATGCATGAGATAAGAATTTTGTTTATAAAAAAATGGGCTAAAGATCTTGATTGAGTTCTTTAAACATAATCTCCTACGAATACATTTACAAAGAAAGTGTGTGTCATCAACCCGTTGAATGGGTTAAAAATAAACTAAAGCCCTATAATATACAAAACTATTAAACTAAAATAGACTGGATGGATTAAAAAAAAAAAAAAAAAACTAAAGAGACTTCTCAACTTGCTAGACTACGAGACTGATTCAGAGAAAGTTAGGATTGAGTCCATGTGGTTTTAACTAAACTCTAGTCTCTACAATTTGACACAAATAGACCTTGTAGAAATAATTATTTATGAAAAGTTTATCAAACCATAAGAGGGAGTATTTATGAGATTTTATTATACCAATGTGACTAAATTCTAATTTTTCAATACTAAAAGGATTAAATTCTAACTTTTTTCTGATCATATGAACCAAATTTT
>JBBPDI010000009.1:9752227-9768648 GCA_037974545.1 Cucumis variabilis | reverse complement strand
TGGACGGATGATTAGAGAACTTGAATAAATACACTTCACTTGAAAAAGTTACATAATTTGAGGAGAAAACCTTTAAGGACTGTAAGAAAATAATGTAACATCTGAAAATCACTCAGAATAGAAATTAACACAAAACCATAAGGGATTTTTGAAATGAACAGAAATGAAGACAGTGTAAATGGGTGGTCAAGATAGGAACAGAACTAAAAAAATTATAGTTTTAAGGTAATAATTACGCAGAGAAGGTGTGAATATGTAAGACACAAGGAAAAGGTGGACAGAAGACAGTTTTATTTAACATATAATCAAAATAATACAAGCTACATTATACTGGAGTCAAATGAAAAAGTATAAGGCATGACAACTCAAAAGCCTTTACAGCAATTAATTTTTGTGACCATCTGAATGCTTGGCATTGTTAACACAAGCCACATAAACATTTCATACTGTCAGACTCACAAAATAAGTAAAACAGTTTACTGTGGTTCATGAAGAAATTACCGAAATTTTGTGTTCACATCCAAGCCTACAGAGAGCAGCATTAGAAACTATCCTATCTTTCTTCATACTAAGAAGGCCCTCATGATCGTTTTGAAAAGTTCTGAAAAGATGTTGACCGGTCGCATATTTAAGAAACGAATCACCAAGGGTCTCAAGGGATTCTAGATGAAATTTCTCTTGGCAATTTTTTGTTGTTATTGCTTCCAACACCTGACATAAAGAAACATTGTCGACAGAAATAAGTATATTATATATGTATATATATTAGTGAGAGAGAGTGAAAAGATATACAACATATACTATACGCAATACAAAAAGTCTAAAATAAAATAAAAATGCAGTCAAGAAAATACCAGAAATAAGGCCTCAACTATTAAGAATATGTTTAGAAATGATTTGAAATAACAATTTTAGTAAAATTGATTTGTTAAGAATAGATTAATTAAAAGTGATTTTCATATAATCATTTTAACACATGGTTCTAAACTTCTAAAGTGGTTTTAAATGAGTTAAACTTAATATAGAAGCAATTTTGGTAAATTCTAAATCACTCCAAAATACAGTCTAAAGGCATTTTGGGGAGTAAGCTTAATTTTAAAATAGTTAAAATCACTTTTATCATGTTCAGAATCAATCTAAAACATACTTTAAATAATTTTAAATCAATTTTACTTGAATGAAAATTGCATATAAAAGTGTGTTGATAATAGCCCACCGCATGAATTTCATTTAAATGATTGAAGTAATTTTAACCATTTCAAAATCACTCCCAAACATGCCCAAGAATAAGAAATAACGGATAATGAGTAACTACAAACCTATATAGTAACCAACCAGTCCAACCCAAACTCGGTAGAAAATAGAAACAAGTGTGCTATCAGACATTGAAAACGAAGCATGAGCTTGAAGTTTGGTGACATCAAATGTCACAGGAATCATATTGATACCGCTACTATAAATTGTCAATCCTACTAGTACAAATTGGGTGTTCTAATTTATGAGTGCATGAATTCATCTTTGAACAAGAAAAATATGAACAATTTTTATTTTATTTTATCCCTAATGGGAAAGGAGAATGTGAATGACACCCCATCCCTATCTACGTTTCACCAACCAAAACTGATGAGAAATTAACTCTGTTGTAAATAAAAAAATATATATAATTAGTACTTTGTTAAATAATAAATTACCTTTGTGGTTGGAATATCATTTTGCATGCAATGATCCGTATTCAACTTTTTCAAGTTGCTAGCTATTAGCATCGATTCAAGTCGATGCATAATAGAAGGAAGAAATGAATATGAATAAAGTGTGCTGACGGATATGGGGGACATTATTATAGAACAAAGTTCAGGTGGCAGTTCAACTAACGAGTTTCTTGATTCTGCAAATGGAAGACAATTATGAGTGTTCAAGTAGAAGTCATGTAAGAATAAAGATTCAATATAAGCAATGGAAACACCCCAAGTTCTATTATATTGCACTATTCATAAAGCATGGAAGAAGAAATTTCAGAAAGTTTTCAGGAAGCATATAGATCAATTTCCTTTCCTTTTTAATCTATTAAGAAATTGTCGGGTTGTTGAACAAAAGTATATATCTAGAAACGGGAGAAAAGTACATATATGAAATCAGAAATGCAACTAGAAAATAATCAAGTCAAGGAATCGGAAACTTGACGACTGCCTCTAAAAAAATATGGTCCAATTCACAATTGAATACTCTTAATTAACTATCACCTTTTTACTTTCACCTCTAAAAATCAACAATTACAAAAATTCGATAAGGTCCATAGAACTTGGGGGATAATTTTCACAATGCTTCCTAGCCAAAGAACGTTGACGATAGGGTTTCAACTTCAAGGAGACTTCATCCCCTACTTGAAAATTCAGCTCCTACTTGAAAATTCAGCTCTCTCCTATGCAAATCCACCTGTTTCTTCATTCTATTTTGTGCTAGCACCAAGTTCCTTGAAAGCATTAATTGTCAAATCCCTATCTTTGAGAAGTTGTTCCGCACTATTATTCCTAGATTTTGTCACCATAAGAAATCAGCGCAGGTGTCAGTCTTCCATACACAACTTGATAAGGAGTGGTCTTGACATGGAAGCATGGAAAGTTGTATTGTACCATACCCGTGGAATGCATTTGTTCCACTTAGATTGTTGCTCGTTGCAAAATCACCTTACGAACGTCTCTAGGCATTGATTGACCCTCTCTATTTGACTTGATAAGGAGTGGTCTTGGCATGGAAGCGTGGAAAGTTGTATTATCACGCCCCCACCCAGAACGCATCCTTCCCTTGCGATTCCGGACGGGAACGCGACTTGGGCAGCTCCAATGGCTCTAATGAAGCACCAGACCGCCCGAAACTTAAACTTTCTTTAATAAGAACATGATATGCAGTAAAAACTCAACACTTCAAACTTAAATATAGCTTAACAACTTTTATTAATTTCATGCAACTTTATAAAAATACAGATAACCCTTTTAAATAAAATTAAACTAAGCTTCAAAACTTCAATGCCTAGCTCAGCTCCTTACGCCTAGCAGCTCGTTTCCTCTTAACAGTCTCAACACCTTGCTCGCTTGGGGAAGGGAAACCTAAAACATAAGTCTAATGCTTAGCAAGTGACATTTTTTTTAGAAAAACCTTTTGGGAAATACAATAGCATAAAACAGAACTTTCTTATTTTCAGAAACACCATAACACTGCGTTTACGAGTTTAAATAACCCAAATCACATTAACCTCTACTTATTCCTCTCGCTTGGGCACTAAACTTCCTCAACGCATCAACTACTGTGATGACTCATTTCACCATTAGTATCTCTGCGAACCGTCGTTCAATTCTAGTTGCTCTAGCGATAGACTAGAACACGAACCTCTCAATGCATTCATCCATCCTTCTACCGTACCAAGTAGACTACTCAACGCAAGGAAGACTCTACTCTTATGTGCAAATAATAGATAGCTCATGATAGGAATAAACCTAATGGTTTACTCGCATACAAGCATTTCATACTAGAATCATAAAATGAAATACTTGAGCTTGAAAACATTGTTACTTGGAAACATACTTTCAAAGAATCATGTTTTTCTTACAAGTCATAGACAAGTTTATAACATACATTGTACTATACAAACATGACATGACTATTACAGAAAAACTTTTAAAATCTTTATTCTCTCTTTGGAAGGTCACTCACAAAGCCTAACACTATCTTCCTTTCTAATCCCTTCTTATCACCTAACTTCAAAGTCTCCTTTTCTCACCTGTTCTTTTTTTGACAAAGCTTAAGCTTAATGCTTCTTTGAAACTTTTCCTTTAAGCATACATAGCTTATTTAAGTCAAAACTCACCTTAGTTTGCTAGCTCCTTCTTTGAAACTTACATGTGTTAGTTTAATATTTCCTCTAATCATGCTTAACTTTATCTCAACATATAACATACTAAATAATCCAGATTAATGAATCCTCTCAGATTTCTTACCTTCCTTTCCTTGCTTGGCCCTTCCTTGCCTAGCTCAAAAATTCATCTTTCTTCCTCGCGTTGCATAACCAAAGCGCATAATTACTTTCTCGCGTCGCGAAGCTAGCACACAGCCTTCCTTCAAAACAACTAATAACTAAGTACTTACAACCTCCTTCACAACCCTTTTATTCCAAAACATGCATTTCACATGTATTGTACCATAGTTCTGCCCATGGAATGCATTTGTTCCATTTAGATGGTTGCTCGTTGCAAAAACACCTTAGGAACATCTCTAAGCATTGATTGACCCTCTCCATTTGCCTAACGTCGATTTGGTGATGGAATGCAGTACTCCTTTTTAACCGTCCCCATATCAGATAAAAGATGTCTTAATAACATTTTAGTAATGGTTGTATCATTCAAATGTCTTCTTCGTGCCCCTTCTCCTCAAGTGTGCTTTCACTACCAGCACTCTCTTCAACTTTCATATTTTGGAACTCAATCAAAAACCCTCAATCCTAGGCTTTTGCAATTATTTTTAGAGAGCACCCAACTATGGTTAGCGACAGATCTTCCTTGGTTAGCGGACATCGATGGCCAATGGACCCCCATGAACCCTGTGGAACATAACCAGGACATCCTTAGTATAATGTCCATCTTCCCCAACTCAATGGCTAAGAAATCAGCCCTAATTACCTCCACCTTCTTACAAATTTTGCACCCTTCAATGTCCATTCTATCCCCAATGGTCACTTCGAATTTAGTTCCTCCAGTAACAGGTAAATTCAATTCGTCCATGATCTTCTTATGAATGAAATTGTGGGTCGTTCCACTGCTAATGAGCACTATCACCCCATTTCCTAACTTCTCTCAACTTGATGGTTCCTTTCTACGAAAATTCCAGAACAATACAAAACACAATTTCAGTCTCCTCCGTGATCTCCATCGTTTTCAGACCACCCTTGTTACTTCATTCGCTTCAGTTCCACAAGCTTTGCTTGCTTCCTCCTCTTCATTCATTATAAACAGCATTAATTCACGATTCTCTCTTACCTTGCATTGATGGCCTTGAGAATATTTTTCGTTACATCTAAAGCATAGTCCCTTACCTAAAACTCACTATCGAAGCGCCTTTTCGCCAGAGGTTCCCTCTTTGCGTAATTCCAGCACATTGGGATCGAAATCTGTCGGATTTGAAGTTCAATACTCTTTGGCCTGTTCTTCTCCATATTAGACAGAACTTTTTTAATTGGTTGGGCTTCCTTTTTTCCAGGCCCATGGGCTCCCCATTCACTGAAAGCTACTTTTAGGGCAACATTTCTGTCATTCACGAGCTGAACCTCTTTTATAAATCCTTCTAAAGTCTTTGGATGGCGACTCACAACTTCAGCTTGCAGCTCTGTTTCTAATCCAGTCAAAAAAGCGACCACTAAAAAACTCTTCGACATCTCTAACAAGGGTGGAGAATATTTAATCTTGACCCATCTGATGTACTAGGTATTGTCTTGATTAATTTTGTTAAGTCTTGCACCCAAACTCCCATCTCCAGCAGGTTGAAAATCCTCGAACATCCAAGTTTTCAAGTCTTCCCATACGATCTTCTTCCTATTGTTACTCCATCAGAACCAGTTCACTTCATCTTATGTGAAACTAACCACAGCCATCTTCACCTTCTCTGCATTTGCTAGATCATTAATTTCAAAATAGTGTTCAGCTTTCTATACCCTCGATTCCAGGGTCACCCCCATAAATATCGACATCTCTAACTTCTAATACTTGCTTTTATCATTTGATCCTCGTCCTAAATTGTTCATTGCTTCCAACTCATCCACTTTTCCCTTCATCTTGAATTTTGACCCATCTGATGTACTAGACTGCTCTTTACGTTTCTTGGAGCTGTTTTCCTTCACCTCCTCGGCTAGCCTCTCAACACTCATCTTCAGTGTGAGAATCATTTCCTTGATTCCCAACATCTCCTTCTCATTGTTCTCCATTCTCTCTTCTAACTGTTTTTGAGCCATGGCTCATGTTCATCCTAGGATGTCAGAGCTTTAATACCAATTTGTTAAGGCTCTTCAACCTGAAACTTAGAAAAAACCCAACAATGACAAAACAGAGGCATCACTTTGCTATAGTATATTGCAATAACAACCAAGAGTTCTACAAGTCACAATACGATTCGCTAATTCAGACCAGACAAGGCGCTCGATTCGGGTCAAGGGAAGAACCTATCTCAATAATAAGGAAGAAAAGAAGAGGTTGGGGGATGAACATAAATGGAAAGCAATTACAAAACAAAGATGGGAATAAACCAATTACAAACAAAGATGGAAATAAACCTAGCCCCTTTGGGAAGGCTGGAAACTTCTTGCCTAAAAGCTTATGGCAGCTTCTATCAAAATAAAAACTACTTTTGCAATCCCAAAAACATTCTCCTTTTAAATCAACATCTTTGAGGTTGTGGGTCCCTCAGGTGATTTCCTCCTCTCCAATAGCCTTCCCAGTTGCATTCTTTGGTGAATTTCCCTTCTTGCCCTTCTTTTGTAAGAATGAAGGATCGGAGGCCTAACACAACGCTTCAATGAGGAGAAAAGATGGGAGGCTGAATTATAAAGCCAATTCCAGGGAAATCGTGTGAGAGCAGAAAGGCTGAGGTGAAAGAGAGCTAATAAGTCAGGGTTTGTGGTTTGTGAGGACAAACCTAAAAGAATGAGATAATTTGCAAAGAAATGAGCAGCTGGGAGGGATAAATTAGAAGCTGCAATCATCAACAAAGGAATGGCATTGGCTTTGTTCCAGCAGATCTATAGTCGAAAGAAGGTCCTAAGCATACCAAATCAAGTAATTCATTTGTCTCAATTTAGCAAATGGTCAAGAAGACGGTCTCAAGCTAATCATCCAAACGCTTGTAACTCCATTATTTGGGGTGTTGAAGTGAGTATTCGTCATTGGGTTTTTTCTGCCCAAGATCAAAGCAGAGATGAAAGATGCTTAAAACTGATTGTGCCAGGAGAAATCATGGATACTGCTCGGAGGCAGACAATTAAAAAATTTTGCTCAGGTGAGGAAACTAAATTGTGGTTAGGGTTTATAGCATGGCATTAATGCGAAGAAAAGCATTTTGAAAATTTTTTCTAAACAAAAAGGATGAAATTCCCAAAGCAATGCTTTTTGAACAACCCTGTTTATAAACTCCATCATCATAATTCAAAATTATTTAATGTTTGATACTTATTTGCTAGTTCCTAATAAACAGATGAAAACATCATAAAGCGTAGAGGATTTTCAAGTGGAAGAAACTAAAATCACCTCCCTGCTCCTTGTGTTTCCTAAATCTCTTAAGGTAGTTATGCACTGGAAAGATCTTTTTCCCACGAAGTAATGGCTGTTTCTCAAAATGCAAGTCAATGCCGTGACTGCAAAGTAAAAAGTTGAAAATTAATCACTGGAGTGAGACATTAAGAATAACACTTTTTAAGTTAAATTAAGAGCGTAGATAGCTTTGAAAGGTGTGTCTTCATACGCACAAAATTTTAGGAGGTTCTAGTTATATCCATTAATTTTAAATTATAATAATATGTAGTCATTATTGTTAATACTAATAGTATTAACTAAATGGTGTCATCACATATCAATTAAAAGTTATTAGCAAATTTAGCATAACACGATAAACAAATGACAAAAAGAAGTGAAATGAAAAATACAGGGAAAATAATAAGTTTAGTCCTTAAACTTTGAGGATTGTGTTTATTCAGTTCCTATACATTCACATTTAAAGTAGTACAGTCTAAAAAAAGAATTTGACTCGTTGCTTCTACGAAGAAAAATTACACATGTAATTTCATTTATCAAATTATCTATTTCTTCAATTGTTTGTCACATCATATGCCAAATCGACTGATATTTTTCTAATAGATACACATCAGTAAGAACTAAAAAAGCATACAATTCAAAGTAAAAGAATATAATTAGAACTTTAAAGCTTAGGACATAAATAGACAATCATCAAAGTTCAAGCACTAAATTAATAATTTAACCAATTTTTTAAGAGAACATCAAGGAAACAAGAGTAGAGCACTTACCGGACTTTGTAATACTCCTTGTAAGCCATCGTTTCATTTTTTCTGATCTTGAGTAATGAGTTTCCATTCAGTTCACTCAAAACACTTGTTATGCAATATACATGACCATTGTGAGGAGTATACACCAAAGAATTCTGGAGTCTGCAAATGCAAACAAGTCCGCTTTTGGTCTGTACATCATAAGAAAGGCCCTTGGATGAGGAAATACCACGATGTACACAATATTCTCGGGATGAAACCAATACAGACAGAACAGTCTCCCAGCTAATCAGTTCAACACCAGTTGAAGGGAGCAGAAGATAATCAACTCTAGGACCATCTCCCAAACAAATCTCGTTATTTTCAGTCAACTTGTTGGTCCATGTATGGTTCAACAAAACTCTGAAAATTGTACGTTGGAACTGTCTAGATAAAAGAACCTGAAAAAAAAACAGTTAACTATGAAGTCTATAATTAAGTTGTTTCATAATTAATCTATAATCTACTAATGTTTAAAAGAATCAAAACCATGAAAAATAAAGGAAACTACCTGCTCTGGGCTAAGTTTAATAATGCCTACATACTTGAAATTCACATCAAAGCTTCCTCTGTCAACGTCCAAGTCATGACACATGCTTAGGACTTCAAATTCAAGCTCAGTTATCATGGCTAGCACAATATTGTGTGCTGATATATCATAATGGAAGTTCTGCTTTAATTCAATCAGGTAGCAATGATACACTACACTGGAATTGTGGGGACAACAATGCACAAATTCTGGCGGAACATAAATTGGTTGTTCATCATCAAGTGGTTTATTCCCTGAACAATTTAGGTAAAATTAGAGTTTTCCTTAGTGAATTAGAATGGCCACCATGTGTCTGCAACATGAATTAGCATGATATAATCAAAACAGTTAAAATTGAAAACTGATAAGCATGATACCAATTTCTAGTCCCACGGATTCCTCGGCAACCATTTGAGGGACAAGATTATCGGTCAAAGCACCATACTTATGAAGTTGTTTGCATGCTTCTAAACAAGCACTTTGCTTGGAATATTTAGCATCATCTTTACTGGAAAAGGTCTGCAAAGGAGAGCTCTTCGGAAGATGCAAGGTGCAAGTTTCCTTATCCCATATTGGCGTGGGCTTAAAATAACTACACAACAAAAATAAATAAATAAAGGGAGGACAAGAAAAGAGACGATATAGAAACATGTTGTTAGATACCTAGATTAGGATAGGGTTTAGGGTACAAGGGTAATTGGATAAAATAGGAAGTTACTAGTAGTTAATGCCTAAAGGTGGTTACTGGTAGTTATTGTGTAAGAGTGGTTACTAGGGTGGTTACAACTTGTTATAAATAGAGGGAGGGTAAGTGAGAGGAGGGGGTATCAGTTATTTTGGTGTGTAGGCTGTGCATCCTTGAGAGGAGTACAGAGTGGATTGTTCTAGCTTTCTTACTGTATTTTGTGTGTGTAATTTCCAGATTGATAAACGATCAACCTTACTTTCAATTTGTAACTTCTTTTACCAAATTGAATAAAGAACAACTATACTAGTGTTCTATCACATGTCATCATCAATTATAATTTAACAAACAAGAATGCTGTGTCATTGTTCTCAAACAGTAAACTACAATATCAAATGACTAACCAATCAGATGGCAAGCGAGAGCAATAGAAGTATATCAAGCCAACACTGGAACTTAGATTCACAACTGCACCAGTGCTTTCAACAAAATAGGATTCCTCATCATAATCACTTCTAAAAGGTAAACAGGGAAGCGAAGCATGAAGTAAAGATTCATTTCTCATAATTTCACCACTAGCAAGATATCTTTGAAGTCGAGAGAGAGTGGCAGAATCCCCACTGCACACAAGTAAACCAATGAATATAGAAGAAAAATAGATAATTCAATAGCATGTAAAATTGGCTGCATACAAAAACAAGATAAAGACATCACCTAAAGTACATCAACTAAAAGAAATTTAGAACCAATTGCCCCTCATAGTAAAGGTAAAAAGAAAAGCACAGGGTAAAACAGGTGTAGAAAAGGATTCAATTTACCTCTTTACCATCAAGATGTAATCTGAATTTTTCATCCTTGCACGACCTCTTGATTGTATGAAGCTACATACTGTGGATGACGGGTCAAATCTTATAACTAAATTGCAGCTTTGGACATCCAAACCCTCTTCAAGAATTGAGGTTGCAACAATGATGTTGACCTAAGAAAATGTAATTACCTGTCAAATTAAGCATTATGCAAACACTAGTACGGTCGTATGCACTGTTGTAACTCCTTTTCTTTTGTTGACAGTAAAAATAATTGTCATTGACAGATGAACAGGAAGAAAGAAGTTTAAGGATCCAAATCTCTTGAAGGAGATAAAATAAAACAAAACAACCAAAGAAGCACAAGAAGATGCCAAAATAAGCATAGATCAACTAATATAAAACTTGTACTACTAACCTCCACGTTAAATCCCCCCCCAAACACTGTCATGAAAAGCAAAACAAAACAAAGCACTAGAAGATAACTGAGCAAATAAACAACCAACCCGAGAGAGGAACCAAAAAATACACTGTTGTTGCACTTTCACTTTGTAAACTTTAGAGACATCATAGATCATTTCTTCATTTTTAAGCCAATTAAGGCTTCTAGAAGTTTGAGATGTTAAATCACAAGTTTAGCCCCTAGACTTCAAGATTTGTGTGCATTGGTCCCTAAAATTTCAAAAGTGTCTTTGTCTATTAAATTCCTAAACTCAGTTTTGTTTCTAATTTTACTTTCCTTTTAGAATCAATGACTTTCATTGAGAAAAAATGGAAAAAAAATACAAAAGCATACAAGAAAACAAGCCACCAAAACACCTTTATGAAGGAAGGGATTCCATGGAGGTAAAGACACATAAAAGCATACCTTGCCACAACGAAACTCTTCCACAATTTCATTTTGTTTCTTCTTTGACTGGGTTTGCAAACCAGAGGTCGATCCAGCTATATATTTGGTCTTCCAGCAAGTGTGTTTTGGGAGCAATAAGCTCAGTAGAGTTTGAAGAGCCACAGCAGAAACAATTCTTTCGACAAATACTATACATCTAATATCCTCAATAGACCTACCAGATAATGCCACCTCAATCAATCAAGAAATCAATAATCAAAGATTTCAATAAGAACATAATAATGAATACACCAAGAAAAAACCGATAGACAGTGGCTTGAACAAAATCGGGTGTACTATTTTGTGGGATATTTAGGGGAAGAGTAATAACAGGGTATTTAGAGGCGAGAAGATGGGCCATGACGATGAGTGGTCCTTGGTGAGGTTTCATGTTTCTCTTTGGACTTTGGTTTCAAAGACTTTGTAAGTATCCTCTGAGTAGTACCTTAGTTGAAAACCCTTTCTTTAAAAGGGCTTTGTGGGTTTCTTTTTTATTTCTTTTGTGGTCCCTGTATTCTTTCATTTTTTTTCTCAATGAAAGTAGTTGTTTCAATAAAATTATATTTAAAAAGAAAAGTTGGTTCAAAGCATTCGCAACATGATTGCCAACATTGATGAGGATAGTGATGGGAACCAAGTTTGTATCTAATTTAAGATTACTATTTATAGAATTGATAGGAATATTCCTCGTTACAATATCAAGAATGAGAACATAGAATTGAGGAAATCTCAATTTTCAAAGTAGGGCTTCTACTGTTAACCTATCTCTCAAGGAAGAGCAATGAACAACTAACTTTTCCATAATGAAAACCAACTCTCCCTCTCATCCGTAATATACTATTTGTACAAGCCTAACTAATGCTTATTTATTACTCTTGTGCCCTAACTCCTCCGCACGAACTAGTCTTCTTCCCCCTTCTACTATATTGATGAATGATAGGAGGACTATCATTACATTCCTTCTCCAAATTTACCTTGTACTCAAGGTGAAACTCAGGAAAACGCTGCTGCACATCCTCATAAGCTTCCCACGTCACTTCATGTGGAGGTAGCCCCTTCCAACTTATCAAAACATCCCATCCTCCAGCTTTGTTTTTCAAGTATCCATATATATCTTCAGGAATTGCTCTCCATTCATGGTTCTCTATCACATATGGCATATCCTAATGGTTTTCACTATGCTGGCCCATCATTTTCTTTAATTGTGAAACATAAAAAATAGGGTGTATTGCAGCATTGCTGGGCAACTCCAGTTTATAAGCTACTGGCCCAATCTTCTCAACAATCTTATAAGGGCCAAAGAAGTTAGGGGAAAGTTTCTCGTTTCGCTTCTTCCTCAATGACACCTGCCGATAAGGTCTAATCTTCAAAAAGACCAAATATCCCACTTGATAAACCACTTCTCTTATGAAGAAGCCTTTAAGGCAAGCTGAATTGAATCAAACACAAAAAAAGCATAACATGGAGGTTGTTAATTGCCAAATCGATGAGTCTCACATTGCATTTGGAAAGAGGGAGATGTTTGCTTTATCGAAGATGTAGAAGCCGACAAAAGCATCTTTCTTTCCGATAGCCAACTTAGTTGGACCCCGTCAATAATAGCCGACTTACTCAAAATTCTGGTGGATAGCCATTTTAGGAAATTTGGGGACATTGACAGAGGAAGATTGAGAATTTCGAAGTTTCAAGCTAGGTCTGGTTGGATTCTAAGTTGCAATCATTGGCCATAATTAAGAGGTTTTTTCAATATTAGAGTATGCTTAGGAAAAGATCGGCAAGGTTGGAATTTGTTCTGTATGATGCTAGGAAAATTTGTCGAAAAATTGGATCACGATAGATGGTATTCTGAAAATATCTCCAAGATTCCTTCTTCGAATATGAGAGGAAAAACAAGTTATGCTGAAATGATAAAATCCAGTCTTTCTAACTCCTCTGCTCCAAGGTCCAAATCCAAGGAAATTGGTCAGATTCCTAGTCAAAACCGGAAACTTCAAGTGCCCAAACATTCTCCCCCTCCAAAACAGAAGCAGTGGTTGATTAAGAACCATGAAGTTGTGAAGGTTAATTTTGGAAATCGATGGATTATATCAAAATTATTTGTCTCAGACGACTGGAGATTGATCCGTAAGAGGCTAGAAGTTCTTTTCCAAATGAAAATTGTTATAAATCCTCTTTATGATGAGAATGCCCTCATTAGCATTAACCAAGGATCAATATTAGACTTCACTCGTGAGGAAGGTAAATGGCAGGCCTAGGGGAATTTTTACCTCAAATTCGAAAGATCGGATAACCTCAAACACAACCGGCCACTTGTTCAAAAAGGCTATGGCAGTTGGCTCAAGATTAAAAACCTCTCTTTGGATTACTGGTGTAGAAGTACCTTTGAGGTTATTGGAGATCACTTTGGAGGTCTCACAGATATAGCCTCTGAAACTCTGAACTTAACCAATGTTAGTGAAACCCGGATTCAAGTTAAGAAGAACTTATGTGGTTTTGTGTTGTCCACGATTGAAATTACTGACCTAAAAAGGGGAAATATCTACCTTCATTTTGGAGATTTTGAATTCCTAAATCCTACCGGTTCCTTCCTTATGGGATGATTTCAAAAACTCTATTGACTGTTTGAGAGTTAGAGATGTTTTGCTTGATAAAGATTTTGATCCTTCTTCCTTTCCATCAGTATCGAAAGTCCCGAAATCAATGTTTCCAGTTCTTCCCCGAGGTAGAAATCCATTTGAAATTTTGAAGAAGTTTTCAACCATCGTGCCTGGATTAGGCAAACCAACCACCGAATTTATAGAGAGCTCCATAACTGCCTGACTGTCTTCGATTATCTCAAGAACATTCAAAATTCTTTACTCTCATCTCCTTCCCCTTCGATGATTTCAAACATTCTCTCCCTGAACCACAAACATTCGGGGTTCTCTCCGATCCTTGGTCTTACATTTGTGATCATGTGATTATTTTTCGTTGCATCAAAAACACAATCCCTTCTCCTTTCTTGATTGAAACTCGACGTCCGATAGTTTCTCCAACAAACCTTCTTTCCGATTTTTCCCGGTTATTGATCCTCGTAATGTAATAGTCCTCATTAGCCCATTCGCATTACGTCTGTTATCGCCAGCATTTGTGATCACATTAGGCTTATTAGTGTTGGACGAATGAGTTTGTTGTTTTCCTCCAGAATATCCAGGAAGATTTGCTTTCCGTTCAATCTCCTCTCTGCTTTTCACTCTCTATGCTTAACCTCATCATCTATGTAAGTCCTACCGGTTCACAAAACTCCACTTCAACTTTAATCCAGGGTAACAACCATTCATAAACGTTTCCTCGATTACCTTCTCCTGTAAATCCGACAGCGGGGCAACTAACTTATCGAACAAATTTCGGGATTCTTCAATCGTCGACTCTTGCCTAAATCGCAAAAAATGTCTGCATCCGCATATTGATCCTTCTCTAATCGATCGAAATCGAATTAGCAACCGCTCCTTCAAATTTGCCCAATCGATCAACTTTTCGCATTTCTCTTGAGAACGATATCAGTTCAATGTCAATCCTTCAAAACTTATTGTTGCTACTATCATTTTTTCGGAATTAGTAAGTTTATGATTTGAAGCGCCTATCGGCACGAAACAACCACGAATCAGGATCATCTCCATTAAAAATTGGCATCTCCACCTTTTTGAATTTGTTGCGTTCGTTATTGCCTTCATCGTACTCTGTTTTCTTTTCACGCTTTTCGATTTTGCCTTCCGGACTAGATGATCCTTCACTTTCTTTCATCTTCATCGTCAATGGATCACGCATTGTCAATTCAGTCATTCTTTCGCTCATCATCGATCTCTCTTGCATTGTTGTTTCCATGAATCACAACATCATTTGATGCTATTTCTCCATACTTTTCAACTCATTCAAACTCTTCTCGATCGCAGATAACTTGCTTATTTCCTTTTTCATGCCGAGCATTTCTTGATCAAAAGCTTCCAATCTTTCCTCAATACGTGTCTGCACCATTTTCGATTTTCCTCCCAAGATTCACAGTCTCTAATAGCAATATGATGGGAACCAGGTTTGGATCTAATTTCATATTATTATTGATAGAATTGATAGGAATATTCCTTGCTACAATATCAAGAATGAGAACATAGAATTGAGGAAACCTCAATTCTCAAACTAGGGCTTCTACTGTTAAACCTATCTCTCAAGGAAAAACAGTGAACAACTAGCTTTTCCAAAATGAAAACTAACTCTCCCTCTCATCCGTAAAATACTATTTGTACAAGCCTAACTAATTCTTATTTATTACTCCCGTGCCACTAACTCTTCAGCAGATGCTAGTCTTCTTTCCCCTTTTACTATATTGATGAATGATAGGAGGTCTATCAGATAGATCACCAGGGATGGAGCGAAAGAAGTTTCCTTCTCTTGGTTCATCATAGATTAAGTATTGTATGGAATTGAAGTATTATCTCTACTTTGTTGATCTTTATCAAAATTAAAATGATACACATCCATATATACCATGGTTGATTGTTTGTTTTCTTTCTTTTTTTTTTTTTCTCTTTTTCAATAGGAATACATATATATATTTAAAATGTCGTCCCCTCAGTAAAAATTTACTAGCTCTGCCTATGAAGCAGGGCCATTTTTGTTTGTAGCATTTAAACAAATATAAAACTTTCACACAAGATTTATTTATGCCTCCAATAACCAGCAAAATTCCCGATGCTACAGAGAAAACTAGAATGGGAATGGACACCACTTTTATCTTTTTTGAAAAGAAAACAAGCTTCTTTATTAAGGTAATAAAATGAGACAATACAAAGTAAATAAAAGAAAGGATCAACAAGTGCACTCAAACATCTCAACTAGGTTGACACCCCCCCTTAACACTCTCATCATTTCCTAAAAGGACAAGGGACCAAAACTATCTAGCAAAATGAAAGAAAAAATTTACAAGAAAGTCCGATGCAGAAAACATAATAAAAACAATAACCCCATCCAAGGCATTAGCCTCAATTGGAAGCCTTTTATATTTCCCCAGATTTAATCTTGTTCTTGTACTGTAGGAACAGACACGACAATTGAATTCATAAATTGATAAGAAAGAACTTTTCAACACAAGAGACAAACTGTGATGAGGGAAGCAACTATGCACATAACAGACACCTGTATTCAAGCAGGGATGCAATGAGACAGACAACTTTTGGAGTCATAAGACCTGCAGCCATATCAGCCTCGACATTGTCACCAATAGACCCATAGGAACATCCTGCAAGTACACATTTTTATAATATTTTTTTGAGACGTGAGGATAGGAAATAAGCTAACGTATACCAATTCATCATACACTGAAACACAAAGTACCTGACTTTACAGGGTTAGCAAGTAGCTTCAAGGCATCGGAACAGAAGCTTTTCACTATTGCCTCACCAAAA
>JBBPDI010000009.1:9729163-9740388 GCA_037974545.1 Cucumis variabilis | reverse complement strand
CCCCCCCTAAAAAAAAAAAAAAAAAAAAAAAAAAAAAAAAAAAAAAAAAAAAAAAAAAAAAAACTTCTAATAAGATAAAGGGAAAGTTAAGCATAATGCAGCCAAAAAGAAAACATTGCACACAACACAACCTTCTGGCAAATGACAAAGGATCAGCCACTAGCTGTTCATTCTCGGCTTCCATATTAGACGCCATCCCGTGTTCTTAACTGCACAAATGTAAACACATTGTTTATCACAAAAAAGAACCAATGCAGGTACCCAAAACCAAAAACAATGCATAATGCAGATGAAAACTGAAAACCCCACTAACCCAGAAACAGATTTAAACTGAAAGCGAAGAACCAAAGAGCATCAAACAGAAACAGAAGGGAAAAATCAGAGAGAACAAGAAGCAAATAAATTCACATGGGCATTCGAGTACAGTTGAGGGAATGAAATTAGTGAGAAGATGATCAGAAAATCAAAAAGTTAAACAAACAACCAATGAGAAAAAGGACCTTACAGGAGAAGAATTGAAGTGACCTTCGAGGAAACAATCAAGGAAAGCAAAAAGGCATGATCGGTTCGTCTTTTCCCGAATTGCAACAGGTCCCAATGGTTGACGCCAAAAGTGAAGTCCTCAACAGTTATTGCTCACTGCCTAATACACTACTTATTGGCTATTCATAGGTTATTTATAGAAAACCCATCAATGCTTCTTGGTAATTTTCTTTGGCAAATTGCAGAAAAAAAATCGTGTTTTTACAGTTGATTTATAATATTTAGTTTGGGTTTTTGTTTGTGTAGCAGATTATTTTGGTTTGATAAAAAAAAATAGTAAATATTAGATAAAAGAATAAAAAAATTGATGAATGTCAAATATTAAATAGGGTAGCAAATAGGAGTTTTAAAATAGTGTTTTGGAAATCTAATTGAGAATTTTTAAATAGTATTTATAATAGCTAGATATAGTTATTATAGTATTGCATAATCTTCGACTCAAACAACCATAAAGTATAGAGTTACAAAGTTAGTTAAAATTTCAGCCATCCACTTTCAAATTTAAAAATATGGAAATTTGGAGCAAGATGTTTGTTAGTACGGATAAGTTATAATAGTTTGTGTTTAGATATACAATATTTTAGTTTGAATTATAATAGTATATGTTTGAGATATAAATCATTTTATTTTGAAAATAAAATAGTAAACAAGATAACAAATAATAAAATATGAAGAATGTAAAATAGTAGCAGTGTAGATTTTAAAATACGATTGATTTTAGTTAATTAAACGTACAAAATAGTATTTATTCTAGCAAAAGTTAGTTCTTATGGTGTTAGGATAGATTTTGCCACTAATACCCTCTTAAACTTTGGTGTTGGTTGAAATTTGATCATTTTCATCAATATCGACCAACTCTGTTAATTAACTTCTTAAAAAATGGATGATTGTCACTTGTCAATGATACGATGTTGGGTTTTAGAATGTTTACAAGAAAATAATAATAAGGAAAATAAAAGAAGAGTGTTGGGGAAGTTTCTCTTGAAACTAAAACCAACAATTATTTTTCAAAACTAGATTGCTTCTTTGTTTTTCTTGAGTGTGTTTCGGTGTTCTTTTCATCAAGTTTTTTTTCCATTATATTCTCTCTAGCATTCATCTCGTTTAGATGTTTGGTTGCTTCTTTGGGTGTGTTTCTTCTCACATTCTTTAAGACACAGATTTATGGGTGTTTTTACTCTTATTTTCTTCTCAACGTGGGTGGATTTTAATTGATGATGGATGTGTTCTCCTATAATGATGATAATCTCATTGATTGTGTTTGTTTATTTGACAATATGTAATATGCGTGTAGATGGGGGAGTGTATATTCGTAGTGTTTATACATCATGGAGGTCAATTTGTTTTATTACAACGGTAAAATACAATTTGTAGGAGGCATAATACATGAAGTTAAACATTGTAACACTAATATGCTTTCTGAAATTTAGAACATGTTAAAGGGAGATAAATTCACTAAAATGGAATAAGATACATTTCTAACTTTATGCATGGACTTTGATAAGAGATTAAGACTTGTGTGGTGTGATAAAGGTTTCTTGAATGGTGTTAGGTTGCATTACCTCCTGGAAAATACTACATATATATGCAGAACACTATGAGACTGTTTTAACTAATATGAAGAAAATATTATAGACATTGATGTGATTGAAGAGACCTTTATAGCCCTAGAAAAGGCAACCAAGAGTTTTAAAATAGTTGGCATTTTGTGATATTAGTGATAGTGGTGTGAACATTGTCGTCAACTCTTTTATACACGCGTTAGCTATATCCTTGCTACTTACTCTCTTGAGTAGTTGGCGATAGACATTGGCCAAACGATGGAGTAAAGCTTAACTAACGTGATAAACCTTATAAGTTAGACTTCTTGTCAAGAACTTATCGCAAACTTAAACTACTTATAACACTTTGATAGATGAATAGTAAAAACATGATGAATTGAAAAGGAATAAACTTGTAATATATCAAAGAATGTAGACCTTCGGCCACTTTTCAATATAAACTCATACATTACAATGACAAAAAAAAAAAAAAAAAGTAAAGAGATGAAGCCAAGTGGCATAATGCTTAGGCATTATTTGGCTTTCTTACAAGTTAGGGGAAGAACGTGGTGATGCTCTCTCTATCTTTCTCTAAGCTCTCACTTGCAATTGACCGGAGAAGATGATAATCTTTTACAGACAGCAGAAAGGTTAGTCCTTTCTGCTGGCTCCAATGGAGCTATCTAGGTTTTTGTCCATTCAGACTAGACTTTGGCCAGTCCATTCAAATGTCTAGCTCCCTTTTCCTTGGTTGAGGTGGAAGCTTTATATAGGCTACTAGTATTTCATATATGGCACGTGTGGTATACATTAAAACTCGCTAATTAGGGTTTTTCATATTCAACGTGTAGGTAAATGACAATATCATCTTGTAGGAAAATCTTCAGGAGATCATCCTCTAACCTCATCTATGCAACTTCATGTTTGCGCTAAACTTTTTCGTAACTTATGTTCAACCTGTGCTCTGAACGAATGAAATGCACAATATCTTTTAAGATGCTTTAGTTCTATACCAAAAATGCTAATTTTCTTTTTGATTATGTCTTTAATAACAACAAAATTTGATTGCCTATGATATGATAATGAGACATCTAAGAAGCATGTATGCTTTGCATAAAATCTTGTAATAATCTAGAAATATCTATCATCATCACCACAACACTTAGCACTTACAAACCATAAACATTCTTTGACCAAAACTTATTTGTTAGATTTAACAGCCTTGTATTGGAAATTATCTTTAATGTCAATTGCTCACAAAGATTTTTGCAACACCCCCTTTGTTGAAAATGTGTAGTGCATATTAATCTCACAAGTTTAGAAAATCTTGGACATATCAATATATCTTAATAAATCAATCACCACCATCATGAATGTCATTTGTTATTATATTGGGAGATCTAGATTCTATAATAATATATAATAAGAGAGATGTTTTGTTCGACATTGATAGATAATAGGTGGTAAACCGATTTGACATCATGGTCATTAGTAACATTTCAAATCCTTTTTCAAACATTCTTGTAAATCAACGTATCAATATATCTTAATAAATCAATCACCACCATCAGGACAAGCACATCTCAAATTGATCCAAAGTTAAAATAGTATCTATCTTGGAGATCAACGTATCTTGTAAATCTTTCATTGACATTCGGTCATGCAAAACTAATAATTTGTATAAATACAAGTTATTATGCCCTTTTATGTTAAATAATAAAGTCTTCTTGCATAAGAATAGAAGAAAACAAAGAGAAAATTAGGCAATTTAATTAACATGTGAATCGTGTTGTACAAAAGAATCTCATTTTTGTTTTATTGTGTTTTTAGTGTCTTTATCACAGGATTATAAGCAAAAGTAGAGCTCGATGAGAAAATGACTACACGAGGAGATGCGTTCAGCCAACGTAGCAACAAGCAATCATGCTAAGTGATCTGATGCATTAACAGACAAATTTGGTTGGTGCAAATGTCAGACAAAGGACAAAAGAATGTCTGTGCAACATTGATGCAGCATTTTAGAGGCATTAATGACGGGGATGTCTTGTATGTTAGAATTTATGTATTAAATCTCATAGTTTGTAGTTTAAAATTATATTCTATTCAATAAAGTGGTTATTGAGGACTTATTAGTGAAAATAGATTACTATAATTTTGAAACCAATAAACTAAGGTCCTGAGACTATCTAGTGTAGACTTGAACTTTATGTAGAGATATAAACATGGATCCAGTTCGAGTATATAGCCCAAATGGTCTATAGTGTATGAATAAGGTTGTGCACCTTATTCTGGGGACACTATGGATGTGGCCCGCTTTGTAGTTAGTATAAGCGATGTGATCCTGAATCGTTCATATAGTTAGTAAAATTATGTGACGTGGAAGTCAAACCTGAATATGGTTTTGGTTGTTGATGATCTACGTTTCGTCTTAATGGAGGAATGTCCTCCTTCGTCTTAAGTGATGTTCCCTTCGAAGGGTTGTATTATAGGATTCAAAATATTGTGAACTCCAATTTTAATAGGGTCTCTTTGATCGGTTTTCATATTGACTTTTCATTTTCATGAGCATAATGATTTTTATCTCTGAGATTAAAAAATGAAGGGTTACACTCACAAGAATTACTAAGTTGTTAGTATATATTTTTTTACCAAAGAAGCGATAACTAAGTGTCATAGGAATATGAGATATTCAAGAGTTAGTATTTGGTCAAGATTGTCTTGGTTCAAAGGAGGAGTAATCGGCTACCCTCGG
Source organism: Cucumis variabilis (assembly GCA_037974545.1). NCBI lineage: Eukaryota > Viridiplantae > Streptophyta > Magnoliopsida > Cucurbitales > Cucurbitaceae > Cucumis > Cucumis variabilis. Next base: position 9,735,552 of record JBBPDI010000009.1, on the reverse strand, counting down.
TAGAAGTTATTCTAAGCCTTTGAAATATTGTTGCAAAACACATAATAATGATGGATACATTATTAATATATTTGCTAAATTAATTGGTTCTTAAAAGATTATCATTTTTCACTAAATATAGTTTATTTTGTTTTTCAGCATGAATAACTCAATAGTACAACTCTTAGCTTCTGAAAAATTTAATGGCGACAATTATGCAACATGGAAATCAAATCTAAATATAATACTTGTCGTAGATGGTTTAAGGTTTTTTTTTTAATTGAGGAACATCCTCAAGCCTTGAACTCAAATGCTAACCGAAATGTTTGAAAAGCATATGATCGATGGGTAGAGGCCAATGAAAAGACTTCAATCTATATTTTTGCCAGCACGTCTGATGTTTTGGCAAAAAACATGAATCTTTAGCCATGACTAAAGAGATGATGGATTCATTGAGAGAGATGTTTGATCAAACTTCATGGTCCCTCAGACATGAAGCAATTAAGCATATTTATACCAAGCAAATGAAGGGAGGGACCTTTGTTAGAGAACATGTCCTGGACATGATGATGCACTTCAATATCACAGAAGTAAATGACATTCCCATCGATGAGGCAAATTAGGTAAGTTTTATTTTACAATCTATTCTAAAGAGCTTTGTACCATTTCATATGAATGCGTCTCTGAATAAAATGGAGTTCACTCTGACCACTCTTCTAAATGAGCTCCAACGATTCCAAATCTTACCATAGGTAAAGGGAAGGAAGTGGAAGCAAATGTTGATACCACAAAGAAATAGTTAGTAGGAGGATAGTCCTCTAAGACTAGAGTTGGACCTTCACAAATGAAGAAGAAGGGAAAAAGATAGACTCCCAAGAATAGTAAGGAAAAGAAAGTTGCTAAAGGTAAATGTTACCACTGCAACTAAGACAGGCATTGACTGAGAAATTGCCCAAAGTACTTGCTGAGAAGAAAGTTGAGAATGAAGCATAAGGTAAATATGATTTACTAACTATTGAATAGTGCTTAGTGAAATATGATACTTCAACCTAAATACTAGATTCAGAAGTCACTAATTGTATTTACTTCTCATTTCAGGAAACTAGTTCTTGTAAAGCTTACAGAAGACGAGATCATCCTTAAAGTTTGGAACATAAGAGGTTGTCTCGGTTGAAGCAGTGGAAGATCTGAAGTCTTTTAGATAGATATATCATACTTAAAAATATTTTGTATGCTTCTCAAAAAGTTGAAAATTTTAATATCTATCTCTTGTATTTTAGAACAAATGTACATAATCTATTTTGAAATCAATGAAGTATTCATTTTTTTATAGATATATTCAGTTTTGTTATGTTATATTTATAAACAACTTATATAAGTTAAGACCAATTGGAGCAAATTTTATGTTAAATACTTAAATATTTAACACAAAAGATAAAGGTTTCTTCTAATAGCTATATATGGTACTTAAGATTCAATCACATAAATCTCAATGCGATTCGGAGATTGGTTAAGAGTAGACTTCTAAATTAGTTAGAAGATAAGTCGTTACCTTCTTGTGAGTCTTATCTTAAAAGGAATATTGACTAAGAGATGTTTTACAGGAAAATGTCTTAGAGCCAAATACCTTTAAAGCTCATAAATTCGAACCTCTGTGGACCAATGAATGTCAAAGTTCAAGGAGCGTTTGAATATTTCATCAATTTTGTTGATGATTATTCAAGAGCTTGCTCATGTTTACCTATTGCATCACAATTAAGTATGATTCTCTTAAAAAGTCCGGAGAATATAAGACTAAAGTTGATAATCAATAAGGTAAAACTATAAAGACATTTTGATTAGATCGAGATGGAGAGTATGTGGACTTAAGATTACAAGAGTATTTGATAGAACACAAAATCCAGTCACAACTCTCTACATCTAGTACGTCTAAGCAGAAACGATGTATTAGAAAGAAGAAACTAAACCTTGTGGGACATGGTTTGTTTTATGATGTGTTTTGCTCTTTAATCCTCAAGAAAATAAAGAATTTATCATATTGTATCGACAAATTCTTAGAGAAAAACCTCTTTAAGAATCACCAAACCACATAGTATAGTAATATTGAATAGGATTTTCAAAGACATTACAGATAGACCTAGTTCATCTACTAAAGTAGTTTAATCTTTTACTCTTCATGTTTAATCTATTTGATTAGTTTGTGAGCAATGAAAAGTGTTTTTAATACTAGAGAATCATAGTGTGTTCGTTATGAGTTTTGTTGAGTTAAACATGAATGTCAAAGCATTGTATATTGGAGAGAAGAACAATGATATTGATAGTAATCACCTGACAAGTGAGAACACGCATTTAGCTAAGCAAGTGGTAAGAAGATTGTAGCGATACAATCTTGTCACCAAGTTAGTCCTTCACATACGTTGCAGTTGCCAATGTCTGTGTTGAAAGCACCAAGAGGTTGCCCATCTTAATCATGAATAAATTACTAATAATTCAACCAAGATGATTAGGTAAAATCATAGCTTAACTTTGTGTATTTAGATCCCGAGAGGGCTAGTAGTAAGGAAACACTAATCTACTTACCCTAAAGTCTAAAATGATAAGCACAATGAGTCAACAATCTGGACACTTTCACCTGTACAAATAAAAAGACAATCCCTCACAAACAAAAGTTCATAATACGCTCAGGATTAAGATTAAGTTACCTAGGTCATCCTAATGAAAGAGAGACCTAACTAGTTAAACGAAGTTACATCTATTGGTTATTATTTTGTAGTTCGATCTATGCAAACTCATTGCATTGGATACCTTCACTCGCATGTCACCTACATGAACGCGTTGGATCATTGCGATTGTATCAAATACAAAGTGAGTTGTATGCATATTGTTACAAGGATAAGGTACCCAACCTTGTCCCTATACTATAGACTCTTTAAGCTGATCTCTAATATTGATTCATGTATGGCTCTACATACTGTTCAAGACTCATCAAATAGCTTAGGATGTTAGTTTATTGGATTTGGGTTATTAAAACAAAACCAATAATATAATCAATAACATTTATTATAATAATAACACTTTATTAATAACGGTCAATGAATTATATTTATAATCTATGAGTTTTAGGACATAAATCTCAATAAAGAAAACTTAACAACTTTATTCATTGCTTAACAAACTTATTACAATTACTAGGTAAATACTTTAAAATTTTAAGTTGCTAAATTCCAATGCCTTGCTCAGCTCTTATCGCCTAACAGAATGCAACAGCTTGCCTTCACAACACAACCTCCTCACTTCGATTTCTTGAAGAAAGGAAAACTTAAAACGTATGCCTAACGCTTAATGAGTGATATTTTAGAAAAACCTTTGGGGAATACAAGTAAATGCATAAATTCATTTTGCAATACCAAGTTCACAAAGCTTCATCATAAGCTAAAAAAAATAAACACCACATTAGCCTCTACTTATTTTTTTGCCAAGACATCGAACCATCCCCATACATAGACTACTGTGACAACTCATATCGATCATCAGTATCCTTGGAGATTTAAATGTTCAATTCCAGTTGCTCAGACGGTTAGCTCGAACGTGTACATCTCAACACATCCGACCACCTTTTCATCGCCATGCAAACCTCTTAATGCATGGTTGCCTTGACTCTTATATGCATATAATAGCTAGCTCATAATAGGAATAAAGCTCATGGTTTACTAGCATACAAGCATTTCATACAAGCATCATAAAATTAACTTGAAAACACTTCAACTTATAAACAATATTCTTTCAAATGGTCATGCTTTTCTTATAAACATAAACAAATTTATTAATACATTAAACTGAAAATAACATACGATGACTTTGACATAAAAGTTTTGGAAATCTTTATTCTTTCTCTTTGGAAGGGTCACTCATAAAAACTATATATTTCTCTTAACCTCTTTCTTAACACCTCTTGTTCTTCTCTTCACCCGGTGCTCTTTTGGAAGAGTTTCCACCCTTAAAACTTCTTATGACTACCTTTGAACTTTGAAGGCCTATTTATACTAGTGTTGTGGTGCTTGGAGGAGGGTGATGTCTCTATTTCTTATTATTATATATACTTTGTGTTTTATGATTAAGAACGATGATCATAACTCGTTTTGTAATATGAATAAGAACGATGTTCCTATGTTGTAAGTATGTAATGAACCTATATGTATACTCAAGGATATATATGCAATTGGTTAGTTTTTTTTATTGAAAGCTTGGGTTAATTTAAAAAACTTAAATAGTTCAATTGATGGAAAGCTTAAATTCTTGCTTATTGAAGTTTCTTGACATATATTTCTTGTGATAAAGTTGGTTTTATTGCATGTTGCCTAGTAATAGTTCCTAAGATTATTATACTTGACATTTTATAATAGGTTTTAATTATATAGTAAATTGGATATTGTTGTTTTATTTAATAAAATACTTTTACTTGCACTTTTAAACATCGCAAAAGCATTGGTTTTTAAAGTAAAAAAAATTGTAGGAATTTTTAGTTTAAAATTTGGTGGAAGAAATTTAGAGACAGATGGAATTTGGAGTTTAAAATTTAGGTTTGAGAATTGGGAGGGAAATAAAATTCGGAGAATTTTTTTAATTCAAAATTACAAATTTTGTTCAAAAGTCTTTTTCAATTTGAATTTAACCATATGTATAACATGTAATTAGTTGGCGAAAACTCAATACCTAGCATGCCACTAACCATTAGTAGAACTTAGTGAGCTAGGTGTTTAGATCTCATGTAACCACCTATCCCACTAAGTGTTAGTGAGATTATCCAATAAAATGTTGATTTTTTTACTAACTTAGTCCAAGGGTAATATGGTCATTTGACCATGTAAGTCAAAAGTCAACATTATGACTTTTTACCATTTTATCCCTCACGACTAATTTTGATTGATCCCAAGTATGAATCCGCATTCATTTTTTCGAAAGTCGAATCAAATTTGAATATAAAGCCAGTCAAAGTTTGACTTTTTGAAGTAAAAAAGTCAAAATTTTAACCTTTTACACATTTGACCATTTCCATCAATTTTGAGCTTCCGAATATGAATTCGTTTTCATATTTTTTTAATATTTAAATCATATTTAAACATAAAGCTCTATCTCAAACTTATAACCGATGACTATATCATAAATATTCGTTGGTTTCTCTCTCTTTACCTAATTCGAACAATTCAAATTATTCGAACATATTGTTATAAGTTTATTTCATATGAGCTAGTAGGAGAACCTAATGGAACTATAGATCATGGGCTCCAACTATCCAAGATTAACAGGCTAAACCCTTTTAGACAAAGCTAATCAACATTCGTTAACTAACGGGTCATTCCACTAAAGTCTCATAGTTGCAGTCCCCTCACTATAGATATATTTCTCTTCATTTGATATAATCCTGATCAATAAGTTAATCTTTCAAGATTTTTTGTGTAACATCCCGAGTGCCTAGGTAATTGACTCTAATTAAATTTCCTTATTTTAGAGTTTAATTCTTGGTTGGGTATTATTTATTCTTATGGCTTGGAAGAGGATAAGTTTTTTTTAATATATAGATGGAAAAGATAAGAAGAGAAAGGGGAGATATTTTGAGAATAATAATAATAATAATAATATATATTTATTGTTTTATTAATTATTATTATTTTTGTTTTATTTAAAAAAAAAAAGAAAAAAAAGAAATTCAACTTTCTCTTCCTCTTCCTCGCGCGCGGTGAACCCCCCCCCCCTCTCTGAAATTTTCTTCTTCTTCTGCCCTATCACGCCGCCACCATCTCTTTTCCCTTCCTCTCCGTTTCTGTTCACCTAAAGCCGACAAAATCCCCACGCCGATTTCATCCACGAAGCCCAGTCATCCCTTCCCGTCCGTGCAGCTCCCAATCGTCAATCGCAGTCGTCGAAGACTGTTACTGAACAATCGTCGGCCGTTTTCCTTTCTTCTTCTCCGTTCAGATCTGCTTCGGACTGAGGCTCAGACCATCGGGCCTCGCCTTCTGTGCGCCGCTGTTCTCCTCCACGCAAAACACCACCGCACGACCTCTATCTCTGCCTGGATCTCAGTCCAAGTTTGGCCGTTCCTTTCCGATTGGTCTGCAGGCGTACGTCAAACCGACGTATTCTCTACTAGTGGTATGATGGGTTCGATCTAATTTGGGTTTCTTTTCAAATGTAACCATGCTTAGACTTCGGTTAGCTTGCTGCCATTCGGATTAGTTTAGCTTATTGTTTTGTTCCGCTGCGCACAGTTAGAAATTGTTGGTGGGTGATTTGATTGCATAACTATTTTGGGTTGGGTTAGTAATTGGTTGGATTGGTTCTTGAAGGTGACGTCGACATCTTGGTGTGAGGATACTTGAGGGTTGACCATAAGTTTCATTGGAACTAGA
>JBBPDI010000009.1:9714321-9729063 GCA_037974545.1 Cucumis variabilis | reverse complement strand
CTCTTCTCATTCTTTATTTTGGTCATTCTAATGTGGTTGAGTACCACATGGATCAGACTTGATCAATTACTATCTGGAATGGGGTAAATGATGTCGACTTCATTAAACTTGAGAATCTCCTTTAGCATAACCTCCCTCATGGTAGGATAGCTCTTACTCATTTCTCTAGAGTGATACATACAAAGAGAAGGACTTATCCCTATAACATCTAGAGTCCATTAAGTTGTCTTTTTGTTCACTCTAAGCATCTCTAGCTACATTTCCTCTCATGTTGGTGTTAGCTCTCTAGAGAATATCACAAGAAAAGTATTCTTCTCACCTAAGTATACATATTTGAGGTGGGGAAGGAACGCCTTGAGCTCAATCCCTTGTACTTGAAAAGAAAAAAATTCAGTATCAATAATATTGCAAAAATCAATATAATATGAGTTATAACTTGATCACAATCGTAATCAAAGTTAGTCAAAATATCATCAACTAAATCATAGATCTTTACCATGCACAAAGAAAATGCTCTTCAAGGAATTTTAAAGTATCATATATATTGAAAGAAATAACATCAACATCAACATCAATATCATATTCTACACTAAGAGAACCTTGATCTACATAAATCTTAGTCTTAGTAGTTTTAAGAAATAGTTTCCATAGAAATTGATAACATGTATAAATAATCGTTATTACAACCTCTTTTATTACCATAATGAGGTCAAAATGTGTAAGAAGATTATCAGAATATGTAACTTACATTGTAAATACATAAGTATTTAGAAAATACATCTTACATAAGTATCATGTCTATTTTATGCGACTGATATGTCTAAACGCAGGATAAGGAACAAAGCAAGAAACTAGTGAATCGTAGGAAATATTTCACGTAATAACTACGTGATGAAAACTTATTTGGGAATTAATGTCTCTAGACGAGGAACCACGTCATCATGCAAGGAAGGCTTACTAGAGGACAGAAATGGTAGTTGAGTGATGTGACCGTACAGAATCAAATTCAATGGTCACAATCTCAGAGGAATAGGATTTTCCCTTCCAAAAGTTGCCTATATAAAGTCTTCTCCTTCATCAAGAAAAAAGAAGCCTGAATGGGCAAAGACGCCTAAATGGGCGAATATGCCTATATTGGCACAAAGAGAACTTACATGATCCAAAACCTAGAGAGTTAATGGCAAGAATTAGCCTCACCACTGTGTGTACAACACTCCTTCATCTTCTCTGACCAGATTGTAAAGCGAGAGCTGAGAGTTTGAGAGGAGAAAAATCCATCCTACATTTCCCCCTAACTTGTAATATTTTTTCATAATTCTTTCTTTTCATTTTTGCACTTATTTGTAATATATGTTATTCATATTGTACAGTGGCCAAAGACTTACATTCTTACATATATTACGTGTTTATACCTTTTCAATCCATCATTTCTTGACTTCTCATTTATCAATGTGTTATTAGTAGTTAGAGTTGTGATAAGTTTCCGATAAGGAGTCTAGCTTATAAGTTTTATCGCATTAGTTGAGCTATATTCATTGCCTGACCAATGTCAATCGGCAACTACCCGATAGGGCAAGTAGCAAGGATAAGGCAAATACACACAAGAAAGAGTTTGGAAACAAACTCCATCTTAGCAAGATAACTTCCAACATTTGTATCCCCAAAAGGAAAAAAAGTGCGGACATTAGACGCTGAAAGGTTGTTATCCTTAAATGAGAAGTTCTATAAGTATTATAAGTGAAATCTTTTACATACATCTTGCATAATGAAGCACAGTCATTTGCATCCTGAAAGGTGAGCAAGTGTGGAGTCTAAACACTTTAAGAGAAAGTTGCCTTAATCATGGATTGATTATGCAAGTTATATCGCATTGAGGCTCTCACACTTCTTAATCGCCTAATAATACATATAACTTCCTACACCTTTCTCTCGCATACAAGTTAATTTGCTCAATCTTCCATCTTGCCATAATTTATTCTTTTGTGCATTAGTCTCTACGTCTAAGTAAGTAGTTTTAGTTCATTTTATATTATTTTAACTTAATTTTCATTATGCATAGACGATAAGTAGATCCTAGAACTAATATCTGGAAACAATTCCTTGTGTTCGATCATGGATCACCCAAGTAAACCTACTGTTCGCTTGTGCTTAGGTGAGCAGTAGAAAAACTTATACTCAATAAGAATTTAGCTACGCTATGATAAAGAGGTACGTAGTGAGCATCTTGATTGCTATGATCATGACCTATGACCTATCCCACAGATTTAATCGCACAATATAGAAAGTTATGACGAGCATCTAACGTGCAATGAACGTGCTTCGTGATTTATTTCAATTGCACTATACAAATGCAACCAAGTTTGTATATCTTCAACCAAGTTTTTGTTGCATAATTTATTTTTAGATATTAGAGTCTAGTCTTACTTTGATTTTTGGCAAAGCATTTGATCTTGGTAAATCATGCGATTAGCCTAAAAATTGAGCGAAGAGGTTCAAGGTACTAGAGTAATCTGTGATTGTGTGAACCAACCCCAAGATCAGTGTATCTTTCGATGGAGGACCAAGAGAAATCTTAATGGATGTGGTTGGTTGCAAATGAAAATGAGAACCTCTATGAAGTCATCAATGAATGTGTCCTCGCGTCAAGCTAATGAGATTCATATTTCATCTAGCTCCGTGATAAGAACCAAGAAATATCATTTGAGCATTGTGATGAATGATTGAGAGCATAGACTTATTGCGATGAGCAATCAGGATACAAAGAGTCATGATGCGAATGATGTAAAGAGTTCAGGAATGATGCGGTTAGGAAAGTTATGTGTAGCAGAAGTGATGATACCACAGTTCTTTCTTGCCAAAGAATCTGAACGCATGGATGCATCTGTAAAGTATAATTCTTCCAATTGTTTTTAGAATTTCATCCTTATATTCGTGCATATTTACTTATATCATTTATACCTCTGTAAGTATTCTTATACTTGTACATCAATTTTATATTCGATTTCTGTATATCCTTTAATCTTATAATGAGGATCATGCGGTAACCGTAAAGATAACCTGACAAGGTAAAACAAAGGAGCAGGGACTAACTTATGAGAAAGCATGAGTCAAACGCGTTAGGTATTCTGACCTTCTCGTACGTTAAAACTGAGTTTAAGCTTCATTTGGGAAGAATTAGGGTTTTTAGGAAATAGGGAACATCTTTTTCCTATAAAAATTCTTAAACTTCCAAGATAAAATGAGTACATTGTACCTCAAGCCACGAGTAGTCAGGCTTATCATGTCTCATTTAAAGTGACACGACCTTAACCGTATGGTAACCAAATTTTTAACCTTAGTTAAGAGAACCTATTTAAAATCATCTAAATCATAAACCTTGACATTTAGCTAAATACAACAAGTCACGAAACCATAAATTTTCATATCCTTCAAATCACTACCATTCAAGGAATTCTTCTCCTAGTTTGTTAAGATATTCTTCCTACCATTCACTAATAAATGCTTCTCTTACAAAACCCATCATAAAGATAATGTCTTGAATACCAAGTGACCCACCTTCTCACCTCATTATGTGATAAGCTCACAAAAGATAAAGGAGAACGAGACAAGTTAGGGAGGACAGAGGGAGAAAATATGGGAATAAGAGGAAATGTAAGGGAAGAAGCAAAAGAAAGTTAAAAGATAGAAATGAATAAAAGAAAATGTAATAAGAAGAAAAGGAGAAGAAGAAGGAAAAGAAGAATCAACAAGGCAAGGAAGAAGGATATTGAGCTTCCAAGGGATGAGAAAGCTGTCAAGGAGTTTGAGAAAGAAAGCGACATAAATACTCTGTTGAAAGAGAAAGTGGCCAATCGCTAGAAGGGAAGAAGAACAATACATTTAAAGAACTATTGCAGGCACTGATAAGGGGAAAGTAGAGAAGGAAAAAGGGACCTAATCACCATCCATACGACAAAGGATAAATCAAAATACCCCGAGACCAATCAAGGACATAAAGGGGTGGAAGAAAGGGGGTGATAATGGTACAGACAAGAGAGGAGGAAGCCTTAGAAGTGAAGAAAGGACAATACTTTGAGGCTGAGGAATCAAAGGACATTTTGTTGCAAGCTCACTGCTTTGACCTTTACGTAATCCTCCAAGGACAAGCTACTCAAACTCCTTGCAAGCCCAAATCGCCAACACTTCCCACTAACAAATTTTATAGGCAAACCTATTTGCCCTCTTTTGTAATTTTTTTTTTTTTCAAATAATCTTATCATTCACTTTTAGCAGTAAGGACTTTGCAACCTTTAAACTTGGGGGTATGCAAGATCTTCATTTAAACTTTTGAAATTTTTTTAAAAATCTTCTTAAGACATTAAAAAACAAGGAATTTTAACAAAAGTTAAAACTAAGCCAAAAGGTGAAAATTTTAAAAATTTTGTATTCCTTTGTTAAATCAAAATAACAACTCCTATTTTGCATTCTCTCACAAAAATAAGAAACATAACTTCAAAAGTAAAATCCAGAGAGTTGAGTAATAAGAGGCGTTGAGAGTTACTGTTGAGGAGAGAAACGAACTCATAGAGTACATATGATTTTTAACTTACTGCAAAAATTAAAGTAAATGCAATAAAAAGCATTCTTTGGCCAAACAGAAGGATTCAAAATTTTTTAAAAACTTAGCCATTTTTAGAGCTGAAAATAAGATTTAATATGGGGAATGAAAAAGGGTATTTTTAGTATTAAGCTTGCCGCATTCTGAACTTAGAAATATTTTCATAGCAAGAAGTACGTGATGAAAATGAACCTTGAATAATGAGTGAAACTTACTCACATTTGGAGAAGTGTAGAAAAGCAAAGGAGAAGGTGAGTCTTCGGAGGAATGGTGCTTGGGGACAAGCATGATACGGACTAATGCTTGAGGACAAGTATTGCTCTAAATTTAGAGGTGTGATAACGTGTATAAATAACCATTATTACAAACTCTTTTATTATCATAATGAGGTCAAAACACATAAGAAGATTATTAGAATGCCTAACTTATGTTGTAAATACATAAGTATTTAGAAATACATCTTACATAAGTATCATGTCTGTTTTATGCGACTGGCATGTCTAAACGCAGGATAATGAACAAAACAAGAAACTAGTGAACTGTAGGAAACATTTTGTGCAATAACTACGTGATGGAAACTCATTTGGCGATTAACATCTCTAGGTGAGGAACCACGTCATCACACGAGGAAGGCTCAACAGAAGACAAGAATGGTAGTTGATGTTGGAATTTATGTCCTAAAACTCATAGTTTGTAATCATATTCTATTCAATAAAGTCGTTATTGAGAAATTGAATACTATAATCTTAAATCCAATAGACTAAGTCCTGGGCCTATTTTTGAGTAAACTTGAACTTTATGTAGAAACATAAACGTGGATAAAGTTTGAGTATATAGCCTAAATATTATATAGTATATGAATAAAGGTTGGGTGCTTTATTTAGAGAAACTATGGATGTGGCTCGCTTTGTAGTTAGTACAAACGAGATGATCCTAAATCATTCCTGTAGAGACATGAAAGAGGGGACATCCTATGTCTATGTAAAGTGTTTACATAAGATTGAACCATGAAATAGTCACTTTTACGTTATAACATCATTTACTATTTAAAATCAACTGTCTCGATTGTTGATGACCTAGGTAACTTACTCTTAATCCTGAGCTAACTATAAACTCCTGTTCACACGAGATTGTCCTTAGATCTGCATAAGTGGGGGTAGCTCTTTAGCACTAGCCAAATAAGCCTTCCATTTCAGGGGTAAGACTAGGTGAATAGCTTGAGACATAATGTGTAAGACAGAATTAACTCCTATCTACATTAGGGTTAGTAGATAGATTGTTCTCTTAAGACTAAATCCATGTCTTGAATAAGGGGCCCCACCCTCTCATTGGCACATGAGAGATTCAATTTATAGGTTGGACCTTAAATCAATTGTTCAGTAATGGATCAGTGGGACTTAAGGAGCAAGATGTAGTCTCAGGGGTAAAATGATATTTTGACTCAACTGAGCTTACAAAAAATCTGAAGTATTAACTTACTGATCATGGTTACATCAAATGGACACAAATATATCTATTGTGAGGGGAGTGCAACTACGAAACTTTAGTAGAATGACCCGTTAATTAACGAATATTGATTAGCTCAATTTAAAAGAGTTTAGCCAGTTAATCTCATATCATTGGAGTCCATGATCTAAAGATCCATTAGGTTCTCCTGTAAGCTCATATGAAATAAACTTAGAACAATATGATAGAATGAGTCGAGTTATTCGAATTGGGAGAGAAGAGTGAAACCGACTAGTATATGTGTGTAACCGTCAGATTAGAGATAGAAATTTATGTTTAAATGAAATTTAAATATTAAAAATATGAATGCAGATTCATACTTGGAAACTCGAAAATGATGGAAATAGTCAAAGTTGTAGAAAGTCAAAATGTTGACTTTTTTACTTTGAAAAATCAATCTTTGACAGATAGTACATTCAAATATGATTTGAATTTTGAGAAAATGAATGTTGATTCATGCTTAGAAGGTCGAAATCAGTCAAGATGAACAAAATTGTAGTAAAAATGTTGACTTTTTGGTTTGAAAAGTCAACGTTTGACTTTGACCAAAAGACAATTTTGCTCTTTAACCAAAGTTAATGGAAAAATCCAACATTTTTTTTTTGAATAATCACACTAACTATAGTGGTCTAGGTGTTACCACACTATGAAGACATTAAGCCCACTAATGGTTATTGGGTTATGTGTTGGCGGCCCATAAGCTTGCATGCAAATGCAAATTTGCATGTGAATTCCCTATAAATTGGGCTCTTGGGTGTTCTGGAATGGGGTTGGAATTTTTAAAGACAAAAAAAAATTGGGCTATTTTTCTTTTGTAGTTTTGTTACTAGAATAAAGGTATACTAGCCCAACCCAATTTTATAAAACTATTTCCATTTGTTTTGTTCTCTCTTGATTTCTTTCAACCAATGGATCTCATAATTTGGTTCTGAGTCTAGAGGATAGTAGGTCAGCCCTAGTGGTGGTTCAAGCAACAATCAGAGCTTCGAATGTATGTTTTCATTACAAACTCTAATTTTATTTTTTTTTGATTTAGTAAGTGCAATTAGGGTAGAATTTTGATCATGTTTTCGCCGTGTATGTCTTTCTTCTATAAGATGAGTGATATGACCTTAAAGGACTGAATTTAGCGCTGACAATCTCAATCGAATAAGAGTTTTCTATCCAAAAGTTGTCTATATTATAAGGCCTTCTCCTTCATCAAGAAAAAAGATGCCTGAATAGGCAAAGATGTCTGAATGAGCGAAGATGCCTATATTGGCACAAAGAGAACCTACATGGGCAAAAATCTAGAGAGTTGGTGGCAATAATTAGCCTCACCACTGTGTGTACATCAGTCCTTCATCTTCTCTGACCAGATTGTAAAGCGAGAGTTGAGAGTTTGAGAGGAGAAGAGTCCATCCTCCGTTTTCCCCTAACTTATAATGCGTTTCCATAATTCTTTCTTTTCATTTTTGCATATTTTTGTAATATATGTTATTCATATTATACAGTAGTCAAAGGCCTACATTCTTTACATATATTACATATTTATACCTTTTCAATTCATCATTTCTTGACTTCTCATTTATCAACGTGTTATTAGTAGTTAGGGTTTTGATAAATTTCTGATAAGGAGTCTAGCATATAAGACTTATCGCATTAGTTGAGCTATATTGATTTCCTGGTCAAGGTTAATCGTCAATTACTCAATAGGAAAAGTATCAAGGATAAGGCTGATGAGTGCAAGGAAGAGTTTGACAACAAACTCCACCTTAGCGAGATAACTTCCAACATTTGTATACTGAAAGGTGAATAAGTGCGGACATTAGGCACTGAGAAGTTGTTGTCCTTAAATGAGACTTTCTATAAGTATTGTAAGTGAAATCTTCTAGGTACATTTTGTATAATCAAGCGCAGTCATTTGCATCCCAAAAGGACAACAAGTGTGGCGTCTAAACACTTTGGAGAGAAGGTTGCATTAATACAAGTTAGTTCATGTATATATCATTTCAACCATCTTATTAAATTATCTTTATAGAGTACTCTAGGTGTGCATTAATAGATGTAGTGTTATACTCTCATTCTTTTATACCTTTTATTCTTTTATTCTTTTATACCCCATATTGAGAAGTCGACTCTAGAACTAAGTTTTGATATTAATTCCCTATGTTCGGACCTTGGTTCATCTAGGAAAATCTATTATTTTGCTTATAGTGGGACAAGCAATAGGAAATTTGTACACAATGAGGACTTTGAAGTATGTGATGAAGGAATTCATAAGGAGCATTTTTCATGTAATGATCTTGAATCAATGACTCATTTACTTATCGTAAAGTAGGAAAGAAGTGAATTCCATCTTGTTTAATTATGTTCCTAACTTTCTACTCGATCTTGTCTCCAAAATGATAAGCATATTAAGTCGACGATCTGGTCACTCTCACCCGTTCAAAGGACAATCCCTCACGAACATGATACACTCAGGATTAAGACTAAGTTACATAGGTCATCCTAGTGAAATAGAAATCCAACTAGTTAATGGAGTTACATCTAATGGTTACTATTTCATGGTCTAGTCTTATGCAAACTTATTGTATAGGATACCCTCACTCACATGTCACCTACATGAATGCGTTGGATCATTGCATTTGTATCAAATACAAAGTGAGCTGTATCCATAGTGTTACCAGGATAAGGTACCCAACCTTATCCCTATACTATAAATCCTTTAAGCTAATCTTAAACATTGATTCCTGTATGTCTCTACATATTGTTCAAGACTCATCAAACAACTTAGGATGTTAGTTTATTGAATTTGAATTATTAAAAAAAACTAATAATATAATCAATAACATTTATTGAAATTATAATAATAACACTTTATCAATAAACGGTTAATGGATTATATTTAAATCTACAAGTTTTTGCACATAAATCCCAACATTTATAACTCCCCCAAATTTAGAATAATGCTTGTCCTCAAGCATCGCTCCATATCATGATTGTCCTCAAGCAACATTCCTTATTCAAGACTCAGCTTCCCCTTTTACGTTTCTACACTTCTCAAATCGCTAGTAAGTTTTATTTTTTATTCAAGGTTGACTCTCGTTGCGTAGTTCTTACTATGAAAGTATTTCTAAGTTGAGAATGCGGCAAGCTTAGTACTCAAAATAGGATTCATTTCCTGAAGTAAATCTTATTTTTAATTTAAAAAATGGCTTAAATTTTCAAAAAAAAAATTGAATCCTTTTATTTGGCGAAAGAATGCTTTTTATTATATTTACATGAAATTTGGTGTTAAGTGGAAAGTCATAGGCACTCTATGAGTTCATTTCTCTCCTCAACTGTAACTCTTATTGACTTTTATTACTCAACTCTCTAAATTTTTACTTGTAAAGTTGTACTTCTTTAGTTTTGCTAGAGGAGGCAACATAGTTGTTTTTATTTTAATAATGCCAAAGAATACCAAATTTTTTAAAATTTCTTAAACTTTTATCCTAGTTTTAACCTTTGTTAAAACACCTTATTTTTGCACGCCTTCAGAGGTTTTAAAAAAGTTTACATAGTTTCAACCCGACTCTCGCACCCCCCCAAATTTAGAGGTTAGTGATGTTCTCCTTGCTAAAATTGAATGATAAGATTATTCACAGAAACATTTTACAATAGAAGTTTGAGGTAAAGCTTGCTCGACTAGTAAACCAGATAAATATTTTCTAAGGTTCCTTAACAAGTTGAATGCTTAAATAATAAATGAAACTTTATTTCCCATAATATATTTCATTGAAGTGTCATTGAATTACAAAGAAAAATTAGAATGCTACAAAGCAGGGAGCTAAGCTTGCCACAAAAAAGATTACACGCACAAAAATTATATCCTAAGTTGTGACTCGTATTGTAAAGAACATAAATAAAAAGAAATATACAACAATCGCTGATACTTAGCAAATCTTGTTAAGATTTTAACGGCAAATGAGGTTTCTGTGGGTATGGTTCGGATGGAGTTGTCCTCCGTTTTGTTACTGGGTTATATTTCTTAATTAGATTTGCTAAGGTTCGTAGTAGGCGATTAAGGTTTGCTTGAAAGAGTTGTAGGTGGGGGGCTGTTGGCAATTTGGAGTTGTGAGGAGTTGTGAGGAGTTTGAGTGATTTTTCCTTGGAGTGTTTTTCTTATGATGTAGAGGTCAAGGCGGTGGGCATGCAACAAGATATCATCGGATTCCTTAGCCTTAAAGGATTGTCTTCTATTTGATCCTAAGGTTTCCTCCTCTTCTTGTGTATACCATCATCACCATCTTTATTGAATGTCGTATGGATGGTGATGAGGTCCTAATTTTCCTTTTCACTTTCCCTCTACTTGTGCCTACAAGAGAATATTTGAATGTACTTGTCTTCCTTCGTTCTTATGATTAGGCACTTTCTCCTCCGACAGAGTATTTTTGTTGCTTTCTTTCTTAAACTCCTCGGTCACTTCCTCCTCTACATTTTTCTCTTTTCTTCTTCTTCTAAGGACCTAAATTTCTTTCACTAATCTTGCGGAGGTCCTTGTTTCTAACCCTATAAAATTGGCATCAGGCGAGGAAGTGCTCTCCATTGGAAGCTCAATATCCCCCTTTCTCGCCTGGCTGTTTTGCCTTTTCTTTCTTCTTCTTCTCTTCTTCTTATTACATTTTCTTTTATTCTTGTCTATCTTTTCACTTTCTTTTGCTTCTTCCTTTACATTTCCTTTTATTCCTATAGTTTCTCCCTCAACCTTTTTCCAACCTTTATCGTCTTTCTTCAAATTGTGTACACTAGTTACATAATGTGTCGAGAAGATAGATTGCTGGATTTTTAGAGCTTTTTCTTCTTATGAGAGATTTTGTAAGGAAAGCATTTCTTGGTGAAAGATAAAAAGAATACCATGACGAACTCGAAGAATAGTTTTTGGAATGGCAGAACTTTGAAGGATATAGAAATTTGTGGATTCGTGACTTGTTGTGTTGGCTAAATACTGAGACTCAAAGTTTTGAAGAGTTTAAATAGGCACTCTTAACATGGGTTAAAGGTACGGTTACCACACAGTTAAGGTCATGTCAAATTAAATATGGCATGATAAACCATATAGACTACTAGTGTCTCGAGGTTTGGCACATTCATTTCTTCTTAGAAGTTTAAGAGCTCAAGGATTTGACCAGACAATTAGTACTTTCTAGGGACCCTAACGCTTCCCAATGAAACCTACTCTTAGATTTGATGCACTAAAAGGTCAGACTACCTAATGCGTTTGACTCGACCCTTCTCATAAACTAACTTCAACTTATGAATCTACCAGATGAATCTATAGTTTCGTTGCATATCGTGCAATCCCTTTGTGAGATTAAAGGATATACAAAATTTAATACTGATTTACCACTATAAGAATACTTACGAAGGTAAAGGGACATACGTAAATATGCACATTAATATAGGGATGCAATAATTAAAAAAATATTGGAAGAGTTATACGTTACAAATGCATCATTGCGTTCATGTTCTTTAGTGAGGAACAACTGTGGTATCATCGCTTCTGCTCTGCATAGTTTTTCTAACCACATCATTTCTGAACTGCATCGTAATGAGTCTCTGCTCTTAATCATTCATCACAATGCTCAAATGATCTTTCTGGGTCTTTATCGAGTAGCTAAATGAGACGTGTTTTTCATTAGCTCTGCACGACGACACTTCTTTTAAAGACTTTATAGAGGTTCATATTTTCATTTGCAACCAACTGCATTCGTTGAGATTTTCTTTTGGTCATCATCCAAAAGGTACATTGATTATGGGGCTGGTTCAAGTAATCACAGATTACTTTGGTACCTTGAACCTCTTTACGCGATTTTTGACTAATCATGTGATTCACCAAAATTTAATGCTTTACCCAAAATCAAAGCAAGACTCTACTCAAACATCTAAAAAAATTTGTTTCCCGATAACAATGACAAAAACATGGTTGTTTATTTGGACTCAATAGTTTCACATTTGTATAGTACAACTGCAATACGTTACTAAGTAGAGTCATTGCGTGTAATGTGCTCACCATATCTTTTTGTGTTGCATGCTTAATTCTAGGTGGTAAGTCACTGGTCATGATCATCACATGCGAAATGCTCACTATGTACCTCCGTATCCCTTAATAATAAGTCCTCGTTGAGTTCAAGTTTTTCTACTGCTTGTCCAAGTACAAGCAAAACAGTAGGTTTACCTGGGTGATCCAAGGTCGAACACAAGGAAATTGTTTCAAGACATTAATTTTAGGGAATTACTTATCAATTAGACGAATTGAAAGAATTAAAGAATAACAAATGTAAGAATTACTAACTACACAACGAGAGTCTATAAGGTGAGGTTAAGAAAAAGATATGGTAACGCAAACTAACTTGTACCCTGAGAATGAAGGTAGGAATGCTTGCGTATTATCACACGAATAAGTAAGAGGTTAACCTTGATGTGATTTAACTCACTAAAACTTACTTATGATTAAGACATGCTTCTCTCAAAGTCATTATATGTCACACATGGTTGCTTTTTAGAGATCCATTTGGCCACATATGGCTTTTTGAGTTATCTCTAGAAGGGGCTACTTATGAACAATATAGCATTTCAAGATTAAGGACTGCTACCTCTCAGTACCCACTGTTCACACTTGTTCTCCTTTTGAGACATAAATGTTAGAACGAATCTTACAAGGAGATGAAATTCCTCGTCACGTACGTTAATTAGGTTGTAGCTACTGCCCTTTCGAGTAGTTAGCAATTGATGCTGGCCAAGTGATGACAATAACATAAATAACGTGATAAAATTTATAGGCAACTCCTCTTATCAAGATCTATCATCTACTTAAGCTACAAATAACACGTTGACTGGTAGAAAATATAGGAATGTGGATTGAGAAGTTATACGTGTGTAAAAATACAAAGAATATAGGTTGTAGACCAATTTACAATATGTACAATATTGAATATAAAGAATACAAAATAAATGGGAGACGAGGGAACAAATCAATGTTACAAGTTAGGGGACCGAAGGTGATAGCCTTCTTCTCTACCCTAGCTACGAACTCTCTTCATTGGCTTACATTCAGGCCTCGTCTTCTTGGTAAGGATGTTGGTGCTTGTATAGGTTGTTTTTCTACGAAAAATTTCTATTCCTCTGAGTGTGTCAGTGCTGACTTTAGCCTTGTGAAGTCACATCATTCCAACTACCATTCTTATCTTCTAGTGAGCTTTCCTCATGTGATGACATGTTTCCTCGTCTAGGTTGTTAATCGCCAAGCAGGTTTTCATTGCGTAGCCTCTGCGCAAGATGTCCTCTGTGATTTGCTCCTTTCTTCTTTTCCACTTATCCTGTGTTTAGACATGACAATCGCGTGAAACAACCATGATGCTTATGTAAGTTGTATCTATAAATATTTATGAATTTACAACGTGAGTCACATGCTTTAATCCTCTTCTTATGCGTTCTAACCTCATTATTTTAATAAAGAGGATATAATTGTTGGGATTTATGTTCTAAAACTCATAAATTGTAAATATAATCTATTGACTATTATTAATAAAGTTTTATTATCATAATAATTGTTATTGATTATAATATTAATTATATCTTAATAACTCAAATCTAATAAACTAACATCCTAAGTGGTTTAATGAGTTTTGAACAGTATGTAGAGATATATAGGAATAAATGTTCGATATTAGCTTAAAGGGTCTATAGTATATGGATAGGATTGGGTACCTTATCCTGGTAACACTATGGATATATGACTCACTTTGTATTTGATACAAATGTAATAATTCAATACATTCGTGTAGTTGACATACGAGTAAGGGTATTCTATGCAATAAGATTGCATAAGACCAGACCGCAAAATAGTAACCACTAGATGTAACTCTGTTAGCTAGTTAGGTTTCTATTTCACTATGATAACTTAGGTAAGTTAGTCTTAATTCTAAGTGTATGATGAACTCTTGCTCGCAAGGGATTGTCTTTTGATTTGTACGGGTGATAGTGGCCAGATCATCGACTGGATAAGCTTATCATTTTTGGGATAAGATCGAGTGGGGAGCTTTGAACATAATTACATAAGATGGAATACACTCCTTTCCTACTTTAGGATAAGTAGATAAGTGTTCCCTTAAATGGTGTCTCTAGGTCTTAAACAAAGGGTCCTACCCTTTCTATAGTAAGAGAGGGTTTTTTGTTTATTGGTAGGACCATAAAAAGGTTGTTCATTAGAGGAGCACTTGGAATTTAAGGATTAGAGATAACCCAGGGTAAAATTATAAATTGATCCAGTTGGTATTACGAACACTCGTGAAGGACTAACTTATTATTATTGGTCTATATCCGTAAACACAAGTGAGAAGAGTTCAACTGTGAGTCTTTAGTGGAGTGTACACACAATTAACAAATATTGATATTGTAGTTAATGAGTTTAGCCAATTAATCTTAGATTGTTATAGCTTCTGATATGTAGATCCATTAGGTCCCCTTTCTATCTCGTAAAGTGTAATAAAATTTATTTATATTGGTTATAATTTGAAATGTTCAAATTTACTTTTGGAATAAGTTTAATGTATAGTGATACATTATAATATAAAGTTTATCAAACTTTATTATATAAATTTAATTTTGGATATGAT
>JBBPDI010000009.1:9691398-9714221 GCA_037974545.1 Cucumis variabilis | reverse complement strand
TTGGCAAGCTTATCACTTGCATGTGATATGCAAGTGACTTATTGCATGCAAGACACCTACCCCACTTAGAATGCCAATTGGTGAGATAAGGAAGCTCTTTCATGTAGTTTGCTTGAAAACAAGTTTTATGCAAAGGTAAAAGGACTCTTTGATTTGAAATTGAAAATTAATTTTGTAATTGAGAATTACAAAATAAAACCAAGAACTCTTTTTCATTTTGAGACTCTCAACATCAAAATCAAAAACAAAAAGAAAAGGGAAAAAACCAAAAGGTTAGGTTCTTCCAAATATATCATCTCTCTCTATTTCTCCACCATTTTTAAGTCCCACAATTCAATTCTAAGTCCAGATAATAGTGGGTCAACGCTAGTGATAGTCCCAACTTCGTTTTCATAAGAAGATCGTGAAAAGCACGTGAGGAGATTACAAGAAAAGCATCAAAGGTGAGGTTTTTCTTTTTAACCCTATCTTTGTTATTTTAGGGTTTTTTTTATGCATGTTAATCACTAAACTTGTTTAGTTGCAATTAGAGTAAAATTTGATCCTAATTCAACTGTGAATGTCTACCGTTTCGATCATGAGAGTCTGATTTCCTAGAATTTTTTAGATGAGGGATCATATCTTTGAGATTCCGAGTTATGATTCCAAGAAAAAAAGAACTTAATTAATTTTTTTTAAATGCTTTTATACGAAGGCTATCCCTGTGGCAAATTTTGAGAAGTTGCACCAATTTCTCATATTCTTGAGGTGAGAACTTTTCCTCAATATAGTCCAATTAATGGAAAAATTTTCACTTATTTTATAGGATTTTTCCTTCAAATATTATAGTAATATGGGGTAAAATAAGTCATTGTTTTAAAATACAAATATTTAAAAAACATTTTTAACTTAAGTTTTGAAACAAAAAGAAAAGGAAAAAACATTGGATCCATTTTTTTTATCGTTGTTATGGGGTGCTAACACCTCTTCCCTACACAAATGACTCCTGAACTCAACTCTAGTTTTTGTAAACAATTTTTTCTTAAATTTAAACTCCTTTATTTTATGTCGTTGCTCAATCACACTATAAAAATGAGATTGTTGGCGACTCATATTTTATTTTTCTCAAAATGAACTCTTTTTAGGGATGTCCGCTACTCTGCGTTGTCTTGAGCACGAGCTATAACGATCACTAAGGAAAATAAGCAAGCTTAGATTAGAGAGCTCGAGAGAATTGATGCTCTTAAGCCCGTCCAATAAATTAGTGACATTGATAACAATCTTTAAGCCACTATAAAAGGTGACCTCACTGAAGCAACTTTTAAAAGGGCTCAATATTGAGCCGAAAGATACAAAAAGCAGTGGCTTCAAGATGGGGAAGAAAATACTGCTTTCTTTTCCAAAATATGTACTACAAGACAATGTAGAAATTGCATCTATGAAATCAATGATATGAATGACATTAGTTGCACCGTAATAACTTGATTGAAATTGTGTTGGTTGAACATTTCAAGGAGATCTACACTGAGTCAAATAGAAAGCTTTGGCTGATTAATAATCTGAACTATAACCCTATAGGTTAAAGTCAAGGTGAGAAGCTATATGTGCTTCTTTTTCTAAGCATGAGAGTCATGAGGCTGTTGGTAACAACAAGGCTCTAAGCATCAATGGTTTCACTATGAAATTTAGAAAAAAAAGCTACTGGAACATTTATATAAAAAAAATTATGGAAGTGTTCGAAGTTTTTTTTTTCCAAAAAAGCATAATGAACAACAATACCAATGAAACTTGCATTGCTCTTATTGTGAAGAAAGATAAGTGTTATAAGGCTGTAGACTATAGGTCAATCAGTTTAATAACTTCTCTTTACAGGGTGATTGCTAAAACTCTAGCAACTAAGCTAAAAAAAAAATGATTCCCACAACAATATCATAAAACGAAATGGCTTTTGCTAAAGGGAAAAGAATTACCAATGCATTCTTATGGCCAATGAAGCCATTGATTACTAAAGTATTAAAAAAGACAAAGGTTGTGTGATGAAACTTACTATTAAAAAAGTGTTCAATAAAATCAATTAGTGATTCATTAATTTCATGCTCAACAAGAAAGCATAATGTTAAAAATAGAATTGATTATATTTAGTTTCTTGTTGCGACTCTTTAGGGTTGCTATTCTTTGTGCTAGTCTTGTTCTATTTGTTTTGAGTGGTTAGTTTGTTATTTATGGTGTATTTGAGCCTATATAAGGCCTAATTGGAATGAAATTCATGTACTTAAGTTTTACATCACTTCATCTCTTTTACTAGTTCTCCCATTCTTATCTTACAAGTGGTATTAGAACCAAGATGTGGCATCATTTTTCTTAGTCATTAAACCAACTCTCATTCCTTTATCTTCTACAGTAGCTAGAAAGCATAGGCAATAGCCTCAAACAACTATGTACAATCAGTAATTCCCCGCTTTAATGGTCATTATGATCATTGGAGCATGTTGATGGAGAACTTCTTATAGTCCAAAGAGTACTGGACCATTGTTGAAGCAAGAGTGAATGAACCAGCTACTGAAGTTGTATTGTCAGAAGATGACCAAAAGAAGCTAGAGGAACAAAAATTGAAGGATCTTAAGGCAAATAATTATTTATTCCATGCCATTAATCATGCCATCTTGGAAACTATTTTGCAAAAGGATAGATGCAAGAAAATTTGGGACTCCATGAAGAAAAAGTATCAAGACATAACGAGGGTGAAAAGACAGTAGCTCTAAGCTCTTCGTAAAGAGTTCGAGATTCTTCAAATGAAGCCAGATGAGTCCATGGATGGGTATTTCTCACGAACCTTGGCTATAGTAAACAAGATTCATAGCCATGGAGAGAAGATTGAAGATGTAGATGTGGTTGAAAAGATTCTTTGGTCGATGGATTCTAAATTTACATATGTGGTTAGCTCAATTGAGGATTAAAAAAATATTTATATATTATCAATTGATCAATTACAAAGTTCTTTACTTGTGCATGAATAGAAGATGACGTCAAATATATGTCAAATCGAAGAATAAGCTTTAAAAACTTCACCTCATGGTGAAAACTCCACAGGAAGAGGATCAAATAGAGGACGTGGTCGAGGTTGTGGAAGGTGGCAAGGAAGAGGACGGGGTAGTGGACATGATCTACACAAGCAAACATCCAACAACTAGAGACTTGATAAGTCTAAGATTCATTGGTATCCTTTCCATAAGTTTGATCATTACAAGTTTGAATACATAACCAACTTCAACCATGAAAAGGAGAGAAATCCAATTTTATAGAGGAGGAGTAAGAAACACTATTGATGACATGCCACCACAACAAGGAGCTTGGAACTTACATATGGTATATAGATTTTGGTTGCAACAATCATATGTTTGTTAACAAATCTCTCTTTTCTCATTTGGATGAAAGTTATCATTCTATTGTGACGTCTGGTGATAATTCTAAAGTAAATGTTATGGTGGTAAAGAAAATATTCAAATTAAGACCAAAATAGGAAATGTTGAAACAATCTCAAATATTTTTTATATTCCTGATTTGAGAAGCAATTTGCTAAGTGTTGGATAATTAAAAGAGAAGGGTTGTATCACAACTATCAAAGAAGGCGCCTGTGAGATGTATGATCTAAGGAGAGGATTAATAGCTCGTGTTGATATGGCCTTGAACAGGTCGTTTCCACTCAAACTAGAAGGTTTTGTGTTATGTTTCAAGACTAATGTAGATCAAAACCCCACATGGCTTTGACATTTACGATATGCCCACTTGAATTTTAAAGGTTTGCGAGTCTCTTTTTAAAAGCAAATAGTGGTTGGCCATCCTCAAATTTTTCCTCCCACAAAAGTATGTGAAGATTGTGTTGGAAAACAACATCGTAAGGGCTTTCCAAAAGTCAAAGCATGGAGAGCATGTAAATCCCTGGAGTTGATTCATTCTGACATATGTGGCCCATCAAACCCAGTATCAAATGAGAAGAAAAAATATTTTATTTCTTTCGTTGATGATTTTTTCAGAAAAAACTTGGGTTCATTTTTTTGCAGGAAAAGTCTGAAGCATTCTCAGTTTTTAAGAGCATTAAAGCGTTTGTTGAAAATGAAATTGGGAGAAAAATCAAAACCCTTCTAATAGATCATGAAGTGGAATACATGTCACAAGAATTTGTAAATTTTTATGCTCAACATGGAATTCGGTACCAGTTGACAGAAACCTACACACCTCAGCAAAATGGTGTTTTCAAAAGAAAAAGCCATACTATCCACAACATAGTTTGAAGTAGGATTGTAAATGGGACGTTCTAAAGAAATTCTGGCCAAAAGTAGTAAATTGGGGTGCTCATGTTTTGAATCGAAGTTCCACTTTTTCTATGAAAGCATAACTTCTCAAGAAGCTTGGAATGGACATAAACCATCTAGTTGATCACTGTAAAGTTTTTGGGTGCATTGCATATGCACACATTCCTGACAAGAAGAGAAGGAAGCTAGATAACAAAGGTAAAAAAAAAAAAGTGTCTTTCTTGACATTAGTGAGCAATTAAAGGCTTACAAACTGTTTAATCATTTCACAGGTAAAATTGTAATTAGCTGAGATGTTACATTGATGAACTAAACACTTGGAATTAGACATAAGATACTCTAGAGCAACAAATGGAACCTATGAATTTTGAAGACAATAAGGAATATTTAACACCTCAACTTAAAAATCTAGTACAATAATCAATTAAGCTTGAGGCTACTAAGTCTCAAACATGATGTGCAAGTTCTTCAAGATCACAACGAGTTAGGAAGAGATCAACATGAATGTAAGATTATGAGGTTAGTGGTTATCTTTCTAATGAGGCATTTGTCCATTATGCTTTATTATTAGAATGTGATCCATTAATTTTTAAAGCAATTGTCAACGATATAAAATGGAAGCATTCCCCCTAGCTTGTAATACTTCTCATGCTTTTTACTTCCCATTTGTATATTTCCTTGTAATGTATATTGTTCATATTGTAGAGTGGCCTAAAGCCTACATTTTTTTATACATTGCATATTTATCCACTTTTAATCTATCACTTCTCTAATATTCATCTGTCAAAG
Source organism: Cucumis variabilis (assembly GCA_037974545.1). Lineage (NCBI taxonomy): Eukaryota > Viridiplantae > Streptophyta > Magnoliopsida > Cucurbitales > Cucurbitaceae > Cucumis > Cucumis variabilis. The sequence continues at coordinate 9,709,140 of JBBPDI010000009.1, read as the reverse complement.
TGTTATAGATAGTTTAGGTTAGTGATAAAATCTTGATAAGTAGTGTAACTTGTAAGAACTATCGTGTTAGCTAAGCTATAATCCATCGTATGGAAAATACTTGTCATTAACTACATGGCTAACGTGCACAAGAAAGAGTTTGGAGACAAACTCCACCTTGGCGAGTTAACTTCCATCACTTGGGTCTTGAAGGAGAACTAGTGTGGGTACTTAGCACCAAAGGTTGCCACCCTGAAAATAGAAGTACTATAAGTCTTATAAGCAACCATTGCTAGATAGGTATCGCTTAATGAAACTTAGTCATTTGCATCCCGAAAGGTAAACAAGTGTAGTGTTTAAGACACTGAGAGGTGTTTGTCTTAATCAGAAGCTAATTAGTTGATGTCTATTGTGTCACTGCTTATCAAGTAATATAAACACTTACAGTGCAGAGACCTTCCTTCATATTTTCTTACACAAGTTAGTTCATTTCTCCATATTCTTGGCATGCTTACCACCTTTTACAGAATCTCTAGTGTATTAGACATAGACCTAGACCTAGTATAGAGACACAGTTAATTATACTGTATAGTTATTTTATACCGCCTAGATGAAGTAGACTTTATAACTAAAATTTGATATCAATTCTCTATGTTTAACCCTGGTTCATCGAGGAAACCTATTAGTTCGCTTACACTTGAGCAAGTAGTAAGAAAACTTGTACTACGTGAGGATTTAGTAACTACGCGAGGACTAGAGACATATAATGAGCATCTCACATGTAGTGACCATGACCATGACCATGACCATCATATCAAATATTTGAGCCCCATTTAGGGGAAAAATCTCAATCAAGCTTGTTTTGGGAAAAAAAAATAATGAAAACATACAAAAGAATCTTAACAACTAGAAAATATTCCTACATATATCAAAAGGGGAAATACTGACTTATTTGATCCACTCTTTTTAGCCTCTCTGCCTACATATTGTCTATTTTCAAAGTTCGTAAATCGATATGCAAGGACATTGAAAGTCAGTGAAGGATATTCCTTTGAAGAGATAACAATGACAATATGCAAAATGGTGGTTTTAATACTCATCTTCTTAGATGAGACATCGTTACTGAACAAAAAGAAAAGGGAGGGTTAGGCATCGACATATTTTATGTCACAAACTATATGCAACTTTGCAAATTGTTATGGTGGTTCTATTATGAACATAAAATTTTGTGGAAAAGACTGATTTGGCCAAATACACTCAGTTCTTCTCATGAGATATTCCTACCAATAGGTAGATTTTGTAGTCTTAAATCCCCTTGGAAGTTCATAATCAAAGGAATTGATTGGTTTAAAACCAATATATCTTGGAAGGTTAATAATGGCAAAAATATCACTCTTGGAGAGGAAATTGGAACGATAAGAGCCTCATAGTTGAAAACTTTCCTAGAATTTTTGTCATCTTTCTTATCCTAAAAGTATTTGTCAAATAAACATGGAATGATAGGTTGTTCGATTAGATACCAAACCAAGGAGACCTATTTAAGAATAAAGAGAATATGCAATGGACCAACCTCCAAACAAATCTAAGAGACTCAGAATGACAATACTATTAAAAGTACTAAACTCATTTGGAAGTTTAGTAGCAATGATGTTTTCAATATATCGATGATCAAAGATACTTTGAACAATCTGATGACTAATTATATGATGAAACAAAACAAACATACGCAACATAATTCTGATTTAAGATTCTAATTGAATTAGAAATTAACATGCACTACCCTATTTAATTAAATTAGGGTTTAGTTGATCATACCTTCGAAGCTTTCGACAGCTCGTAATCTTTGCATAAAATCAAGTTGAACCACCATTAGTGTTGACTCGTTATTCTTCAGACTTAAAATTGGATTGTGGGACTCGATGAGTGAAGGATTTGAGGGAGAGAGTGATGGAATTGGGAGGATTATACTTAGGGTTAAGAGTTGTGATAGAAATTTCTTTGGCGAAAAACTTAAAAATAACAAAAAGGAAAAATCTAGAAAATTTCAACCAAGTTCAAAAGTCTTTGAACAATTGTAAAACTTGTTTTTTTTATAAACAATTTACATGCAACTATTGCATGTCGAAATTCACCAAACTCCAACACCTCACAATCCATTAACTCTTAGTAAGCATTAGTGGCCTTGATGTCAATATCTCATGCAATCACATAGATCACTAAAGTTGATGAAATTATTCAACAAAATGTTGGATGTTTTCACTAGCTATAGTCAAAGGGTAAAATGGTCTTTTCTCTATTCTAGTCAAAGTCAAACTTTGACTTTTCAAACCAAAAAGTCAACATTTTGATTTTTTTACCATTTTATCTTTCTTGACTAATTTCGATATCTCGAGCATGAATCTACATATTTTTTTTTGAAAATTCAAATTATATTTGAATATAAAGTCGGACAAAGTTTGACTTTTCGAAGTCAAAAGTCAACAATTTGACTTTTTACAACTTTTACCAATTTCATCATATTTAGCTTCCAAATATGAATCTACATACATATTCTTGATATTCAAATCATATTTAAACATAAAGCTCTATCTCTTAAAAGATAACCAATAACTATATCAAATATACTTGACGTTTTTTCTCTTATTTTCTAATTCGAACTATTCGAACTAATCCAACATACTATTCTAAGTTTATTCCATATGAGCTAGCAGTGGAACCTAATAGACCTATAGATTATGGACTCCAATAATCCAAGATTAAATAACTAAACTCTTTTAGACCAAGCTAATCAACAATTGTTAACTAACGAGTCATTCCACTAAAGTCTCGTAGTTGCACTCCCCTAACTATAGATATATTTTTTGTCTTATATAACCATATTTAGTATGTTAATCTTTAATACATTATTCGTAATCTCTACTGGAACAAAATAATGTTTATACCTAAGGTTATTACATCTTATTCCTTAATTCATATTGATTCACTATTAAATAATTGGTTTAAAGCCCAACCTATAAACTGAATCTCTCTTTCCTATGAGAAAGTGGAGCTCCTTGTTCAAGACTTGAATTTAGTGTATAAGGGATCAATCTATCTAGTGATTCTAAAACAGTTAGGAGTGAATTGTGTCTTACACCTTATGTCCCTAACTATCCACCCGATCTTACGCCTTAAATGTGAGCCTTTTGGGCTAGCGCTGATGATCTGCCATTACCTATGAAAATCTAAGAACAATCTCGTGTGAACAAAAGTTTATAGTTACGTCAGAATTAAAATTAACTTACCTAGGTCATCAATAAACGAAATAGTTAGTTTATACAGTAAACAGTGTTATAGCATAAAAGTGACCATTTTATGGTTCTAGTCTTATGTAAATTCTTTACAAAGGATGCCTCTTTCCGTGTCCCTACATAAATGATTTAGAATCACATCGTTCATACTAACTATAAAGCGAGCTGCATCCACAGTGTTTGTAGAATAAGGTGTCCTACCTTGTTCATATACTATAAATCGTTTAGGCTATATATTCGAACTTGATCCATGTTTATGTCTCTATATAAAGTTCAAGTCTACACAAGATAGCATCAAGATCTTAGTTTATTGGATTTAAGATTATAGTATTCAATTTTACTAATAAGTCCTCAAAACCACTTTATTGAATATAATATGATTATAAATTACAAACTACGAGTTTTAGGATATAAATTCCAACATTATACTACTCCATTAATGAGTAGAGATTTCTACAGAATTCTTTAGAGCTATTTCATCCCTAAATAGGTAAAAGTTCTTCTTATGGACTTTATTCCACCAAAGCATCAATACCATGGAGGTGCTTAAAAAAGCTCTTTAAACAAATGTTTAATATGAATAGGTGCCCTCTGTGTTAAAAAAAAAACATGGGGAAGATATGGACCATCTTTTTATCTCATGTGAGATTGCCAAAGACCTATGGAACCTGAGAAGACATATACACTTAATTGGCAAAAGAAAAAAAAAAGAAGCATTTCCATTAAATTGCACAAAGCACTTTGCTTGGGGGAATTGCATTCACACCCTACACCTTTCCCTTTGGTTTATGGGTGTTTTATTTGCTTATTGACTCAATGTAGAATGGATATTTAAATGTATGTTTGGTGGTATGATGATGTGTCTTGAATACAAATGATTGCATGCAAAATGCTCTCCTATATTCTCTTCATCATGCGAAATGACATGGTCATTAGATGTGAGATGCTCCCAATGTCTCCACCACCTACTCCTAAGTTCGCAAAGTGAAAGTTTTCCTATTGCTTGTCAAAGTATAAGTGAAATAATAGATTTTTCTGGGTGATCTAGGGTCGAACACATGGAATTGATATCAAAGTTTAGTTCTAGGGTCTACTTATTAGATAGGCATTATGGCAAATGAGTTAAAGGAATACAAAAAGAATTAAAACTACCTAATAGAGATGTTGTAAAGTTAATTAATGGAGGTGGTTGTCCAATGAAGGAGTGAGTGAACTAACTTGTATGGGAAAGGTGGTGAAGGAATGTCTAATGCTACCAGGTAAATAAGTTATACGACCACCTCAACGCAATATACCTCGCATAACTAGTTTTTAATTAAGGCGTGCTCCTCTCCGAGTCATTAAATGCCACACTTGATCTCCTTTCAGGATCCAAATGTCTAAACCTAGCTAGGAGAGTTATATTTAACAATGTTCACCTATAATATTCGGAGTGCTTCACATTTAAGGACGAAAACCTCTCAGCGCCTAGTGTCCACACTTATTCACCTTTTGGGATACAAATGAAGGAAGTCATCTCGCAAAGGTTAAGAAAACTCTTTCTTGCTTGTGTTAGCCACATCCTTGCTATTTACCCTTTCACGTAGTTGGCGCGACATACACTAGTCAAGTGTAGTAAAATGTAGCTCGACTAACGCAACAAGTACTATAAGTTAGAGTACTTGTAAACATGAATCGTAAACAAAAGTGCATAAGCATACATTGTATTAAAGAATATAGGTTTTCGGTTACTGTACAATATAAACTAATACAATGTAAAGAAATAATAAAAACAAAAGGTGAAGAAAAGGAAAATACAAGTTAGGGGGAACTCATTTACAGACTAAATGGAGAAGAAAAGAATGGACTTTACAACCGATGGTAAAGCTAATCCTTGCCATCAACTCTCTAGGAATGGTCGTTCAATACAGACGTTTGGTCAGATGGCCCATACAACTTTTGACGGGAAATCTATCATTCTGACCAAGTCAGCACCGAAAGTTATCCATTTCGTCAGGTCACATCATTCCATTTATGGCTTTTATCTTGTAACGACCTTTTCTCGCGTGGTGATTTGTTCTTTTCGCCTTGTCTTTGCGGGGTTTCCTCTATGATTCACTAGCTTATCCTTCTGTTAAAAACATGCGTTTAGACATTAAAAATAGGGGTAAATCAGGCATGAAGCTCCATGTAAAGTGTACTTCTAGATAATTGTGTATTTACAATATAAATCACACGTTTTGTCATATTTATCATGTTTTTTGGTCTCATTACCTAAAAGGCTATAATAACTTGTAGTTATACAAGTTATCACACTTCACAAAGCAATAAAGTGTTGAACCTTTCCTATCTCAAAAATATATTTCCAAACTAGGAACAAAAGAATAAATGAGAATGCTTGAGACAAAGAAAATGATTTATAACTTAGTTTTTAGTAAATATTCTTTGGGTATTCAGTTCTCCATTGTGTTGCTTAGCTAAGTTTTCACGTCTACATAAAAGAAACTTCATCTATATAATTTCAAATATCCTCGTAAGCCTCTCCATGTCAACAAAAAAGGAACATATATCTATATGTATATGTATATCTATATATATATATAGTTGATAGAAACAACTTTCAATGAGGAAAAATAAAAGAATACAAGGGCATACAAAAGATCAATTTCAGATAAATGATAAACACCCCACTAGAGAAAGGGGAACCAATAAACATTGCAAATTCAGTGTTATAATATGGTAGATTTCAAAAGATTAGTAAACATGGTAGATGCATTTCTAAAGTTGATTATCAGACAAAGTAAATAAAAAAAATTGTATTTGATACTTGTTCCTTGAAAAATTGTACCTACAAAACAAAAAGTGGGAAGCTTCAATAGGTGTAACACACATTGATTGTGTTTATTTAAAATAGTATGTAGTGAAAAGCATCATCAAGTATAAAACTCATCTGCACGATTACAATGAGTAACAATATAGATATATAACACGTCAAAAGAAAAGAAAAAGGATGAGAGAATTCCACCACATGGAATATAGTTTATATATTAATCTAAATAACTTCGGTCACATGCTATGAGTTGAAATCCTTACCAGTGCAAGTTGAAATGTACAATGATGATTTTGGAATTTGAAAATTTGACAATTGATTATCACTTGTTCTTATGCCTCTAAAAAACATGGAATAAAATTACTTATTATAAGGTTCAGAAGGAAAGATAGATCATTCATAATATCAAATATAATAATACCTTTAAAAGGAAAGAGAAGAAAATCTACCTACACCAGGATGAAAGGCAAAGGCACACCACCACTGGGGGCATTCTCCAAACTGAATAATTGTTCGTGTTGTTGTATTGGGTTATGAAGATTTACATACTCATAGTCAGACACCGTTACTTGTAGTCATCATTTTAGTGCAATAATTAATTTTAAGTATGAAGGATGCACATAAATTAACGCATTTCCATATCAATAACTTGACTTTCTAATTTAAGATAACTCAATTTTTTCAAGAAAAAAAGTATAGAGGTAAAGTTTAGATAGCCATTGAGTTGACATATGGGTAAAGAATGTCTTCCAATCGACAGAAAGACACCCTTAACTTTGAAGGAACACCTAAAATTTTTATCTTCTTCCTTCTTTACCAAATTAATAGCCTTAACTTTAAAGGAACACTCAAAATTTTTATCTCCCCTAACTGAGAGCCATTATTATTAACATCTCTACAAAACATTTCCCTCTTTATTGTCAAAACAAGAAGATTGTTTTTCAGGTTGAATCTTAGTTAATTCTTCCCTCACTTTAAGAAAAATGACCTACCAAGTCACCTCACTACAACCCAAATTGAAAGGAGAGAAGAAAAAGAATGTCATAAATGTCAAAATCATGTTTTTGAAGGAAAAAAACTTTATTTTTGAATTCCATTTTACAATGGTAGTTATTTGTTGTCATAAAAATGTAAACATTAAATAAACTAATCTATTTTATAGAAATAAACTTGTTTGATTTGAGTTTGTTGGTTATATGTTGTTTGCATATGGTACACATGGATGAAACTCTTAGAATTTGGAAATGGAGGGAGAGTTTGCTTTGAAAATGTTGTGACTTATAGCATTTAACGACCTTGTGGCTATTAAACTTTAGTTTATAATATGTGAATGCTTGCTACTGAGTATGGTTTTCGAGACTTGTATTTCTCTCAACTACTATTGTTGGTGCTCATACTTCCAATGCGATCTCATTTGTCGTCATTTGGACTAGTTAGTTATATGCATTTTTTCCTTTTTTGTTGTGTTCAAAGATGTATACCCCACCGTAGTAGGTTGTAGCATGTGAAAGAATCATTGCAAAAATTTGGTATCTCTGAGCCCTGCAGAAGTTTTAATTAATTTGTTAACAATGTTATCTAAATGATATTGATATTTAATATTGCTAACTGTTGATGCCTCATTCAGGCATATTTTAAGTTGAAGATTTTTTACTCTCAAAGAGGATTTGAGATTGATCACTACTACTTATGGTTATTGTACCTTTCACAAACACATCCTTCTATGTAAACTATTTTAGTTCCCTTCCATTCCCATATGTTCTCAATCTCATTCAATAAAGAGTACTATTATATCCATCTCTTATGTAACCAGGTTTGTTTATAGGCTAATTAAGAAGATTCAAGTTTTCTACAATTACACAATGGACAAATCATGGGTGATGGAAAACAAGGATGTCTAGAGAATATGATTTAGGAGTTGAAAGGTTTATTGAATTTTGTTTGTGTCATGCCAAAGGTTATAATTCTATTAGATATCCATGTTTGAAATACGAGAATCATTTACTTAAGGATGTCTCAATAGTTCAGTATCATTTGTATGCCAATGAAATTGATCAAAATTACCAAGTATGGTTCTAGCATGGTGAGGATTTAAACTCAGAGAATGTTACCAGTAGAATGAAAAATACAGTGGGTAAAAACAATGAACACAATGATTTATTGAATATAGTGAATATGGTTCAATCTGTTCATAACCGATCTTGTAATACATCCAATATCTTTGATACTATGTTTGATGACGCAAAGAATCCCTTATACTCCAAATGTAAAAAATTGATGAAGTTGTCAGCCTTGGTGAGATTGTACAACTTAAAAGTTAGGTTTGGATGGAGTAACACTTGCTTCTTTGAATTCTTATCCATAATAAGTGATCTCCTACCTGAAAAAATAAAATACCAAGTTTCTTATACGAAGCAAGAAAAAACACTAGGTGCCTTAGGACTGAGTTACTAAAAAATTGATGCATGTCCTAATGATTGTTGTTTGTATAAAAAAAAGAGTATGCAAACTAGACAAACTGTCGTAAGTGTGGTTTGTCAAAATGGAAGATCATTAAAACCTCAATTGAAAAAATTAAGTGGTTGTCAAGCAGATGTGGTATTTTTCAATAGTTTCAAGGTTTATAAGAATGTTTAAGAGCTTTGAAAATGCTACAAACTTGCATTGCCATGCGACCAATAGAAAAGTTGATGGTATTATGCGACATCCAGCTGACTCTCCATCTTGGAGGTTGATAGATCACCTATGGCCAACCTTTGGGACAAAATCAAGAAATCTCCATTTGGGTTTGTCCATTGATGGAATTAACCCATTTGGAGAATTATCGACGAACTACAGTTGTCGGCCAAATATTACTAGAATATACAACCTTCCACCATGGTTGTGTATGAGAAGGAAGTATTTGATGTTGACAATGTTAATATCAAGTCTAAAGCAATCAGGATACAATATCAATACCTACTTAGTACCCTTAATTGATGATTTAAAAATTTTGTGGGAAGATGGGATTTGATGTTTTGATGCATACAAAGAAGAATATTTCTCTTTGTGGGTTGTGTCTTATTGTGGACTATCAATGATTTTCCTGCGTACGGTACTCTATATGGTTGTAGTATAAAAGGATATAAGACTTGTCTAATATGTGGAGAGGAGACTAATTCAATAAGACTAGAATATGGAAAAAAAATTTATACATGAGACACAAGAAATATTTTCCAAAAGGTCATCAATACAGAATACAATTTTTTATGGTAAGCAAGAGCATGCAAATTCTCTACAACTCTTGTCGAGGGAGATCATCTACATGAAACTCCAAGACATGATATTTTCATGTGGAAAGAAGTATGACGAGACATTGAATAACAAAGGTGGCAGTGACTATTGGAAAAAAAAAAGATCTAATTTTTCTGAACTACCATATTGGAAAAACTTGCATGTATGACATTGTTTAGATGTAATGCATATTGAAAAGAATGTGTGCTTGAATATAGTAGAAACATTGTCTCATATACTAGAAAAAAGTAAAGATTGGATGAATAATAGGCTTGATCTAGTTGAAATGAATATTAGACCTAAATTGACACCAATAACCTGCAACATTTTGTACATTATCAAGAGAATAGAAGTATCGGTTTTGTAAGACTTTGTCTGAAATAAAAGTTTCAGAAGGGTATTAATCAAATATTAGAAGTCCTCTCTTTGGATGTTCTAAAACTTATTGGCCTTAAATCGCATGACTGTCAATTTTAAATACAACTGCTTTCAATTGGTCTACACTCAGTTCTACCAAATAATGTAAGATATACTATCAATAGACGGTGTTTTTTCTTCCATGCGATTTGTGCCAAAAGTTTATCAGTATTAGAGCTTGATACATTGCAAGAAGATATAGTTATGACGTTATGTAATCTTGAGAAGTATTTCTCACCCTCAATTTTCACAATTATGGTTCATCTCGTCGTTCAACTTATAAGAGAAGTAAAGCTTTATGGACCTATAATTTGTGGTGGATGTACCCATTAGAACAATATATGATAGTGTTGAAAAGTTATGTTTGTAATAGAACTCAACCTAAAGGATGCATTGCAGAAGCACACATATGTAAGAATGCTATTGACACATATGTAAGCATGCTATTGAATTATGTTTGGAGTTTCTTTTTGGATTAGATCCAATTGGACTTTGGTCACTCAATTCATGGGAAGACAAAAAAAAAGCAATAGACCACTACTAGCGAGATCATATGTCGACCTCAATGTACAACAATTAAAGCAAGCACATCTTCACATATTACGGAAGACCGAAGAAGTACATCTATATATAAAGTAAGCATTCTTCTGATTATACACCACTATTAAGCTATCCTTCACAACACATTATTTTAGTTTATGACATCTTTTGTTGAGGACATATGAACTATCTGAAAAATGAAAATCGAAGAAGAACAAAAAATAAGCAATGGCTATAGGTTCAACATAATTGATCATTTGGTTCATGGATACGAGATTAGGTTAATGAACTATCAAATTGCTTGTTATTTTCTTCTTATTGTTTACCAATCACAACGATTGATTGTTGTTTATACTAGGTGATGAGTGATTTGTAAGACGGAAAGGTCGTCTTGAACACCATATGATGGCTTGGTTTAATGACATATGAGGGGTATATGATTAATGGATCCTGTTTCCACACAAAGTCTCATGACAATAATCGAACTGTTATAAACAGTGGGATAGTATTAGTGGTAACGACAAAGCAAGTGTCTAGTGTGAAGGAAAAAATCCAGTCATTGGTGACATGTCTTTCTATGGGACCCTTTAGGAGATTTGGGAAGTTAGTTACAATGAGCTTAAGGTTGTTCTTTTTCAATGAAATTGGGTTGGAAATAAGAATGGTGTTCAAACACACAATTTTAGTTTTATGTCAGTTGACCTTAGTCGAATCAGACATTCTTTAGATTCTTTCTTTATTGTCACATACGAGAGACGAGTTTTTTATGTCTCAGATCCTGTTGATGCAAGATGGTCAGTTGTTGTAATGCCACCACAGAAAAACTTTCCTTACAAATGTGCTAATGATGACCTTGGAGATATGTTATCGGACCATCCCCCAGTCTCAAAATGGATTACAACATGTGACATAAGTGGAGAAATATACACTTGACCTAACTCTGAAGGCACATGAATTACAGTTTGACTTTTATAAGTATCTAAACTTAGAGACTAAAATCGTTTCTTCAGTTTTGTTTAATGTTTACTATTTGTAGTTCTTGTTCATGTTATTGTTTCTTTGTAGGACAATGTAATTTTTAGATGCGACTCCTTTAGAAACTACTGTTATCAAGTTTTCATTTCATGTTCTATTTTTTTTTATAACTTCAAACACTATTATGTCTTAGTTATTGAAAGTACTTTTCCCAAGTATTCAAGAACTATTTCTTGTTTTGTTTCAAAAACCAAAATTTGAGATATTGTTTTTTATTATCAATTTCTTTTTTCAGTTTTGAAACCAACATTGAATTTAATCTTTTTGTTTTCTTATACTTAGATTAGTATTGTTATTAACCATGAATTCTTTTATTTTTGAAACTAGAATTATAAGATACAGTTGATTTACTAGATGTTGATAAGGTATGTGATCATGTTGCGTCACCTAATAAAGGAAGAGAAAGCAGTAAACCAAAGAGAAAATGTGGTCATACGAGAATGAAAGAAATAACTCATGTCAATAGTAAGGGTTGAAGAAGGGTGATTGAGTATAACAAATTTAGTAAAAAAAATAAGTTAAAATGGAGTGAAGTTTAAGAGTTTTATAGGATTGATTGTACGGTTTCAAGTTCCCATTACATCCTGGAATTGGCCTACGATACCGAAAGAGATAAAGGACAAAATTTATGAACTAATTGAGGTAAACATTCAAATCGACATTTCAAGTTTTCTACAATTTCTATTTTGAGTAATATTTAGGATGTGATGTAAATATATAGGATGGTTTTGTAGTTGACACGATATCAAAGAAGAGTCTCATTTAGTGCTTTTGTCAATTCACATCCAGATTAATGACAACATTTGTATTCCCATTTAAGGATAGTCGAGAGAAATTAAATTTTTTGCCAAGTATGACAATTGAGATCATTTTTTTAAACTTTATTTATTTATGTTTAGTTGGATATGTTAATTCATTTGAGTTGGCATAATTTTTGTAAAGAAAAAGAGAACAAGGACAAGAGAAGCGAAAAATAATGAGTACAATCACCAAATGTCTTGAAAGGGGTATGCGAATCTTGTAGAGGAGTTGGTAATTCATGATTTATTATATTTCAGATCCAATTGATCGGTTCATAGTATGGAACCGCTAGGCGAGAAGAGAAATCCAGAAGCGAAGAAGGAAGACGTTTAGACCAAAGTATATCAGTGAGTGATAAAATAAGGTTCAACGTTTATTCTAACGTGTCATTTATTGTTAGGTCTTTTCTCTTACTTGTTTACGAGTATAAATTTGTGTTGTGAATGTTCGTGCCAAACAAAACAAGTATCTTTATAGTAAATGTTTGTTTTGATGTCTTTTCTAACTAGAATTTCTGTGAAACTCCCCTCAGTAAAGGAAGGATTTTAAGAATAACTTCTGTGAATAATTAATGAGATGTTCGAAATATCAATACATGGACAAGGTATTCCTTGGATGACTATATTCTTTTGTTGGTACTTGTTGTGTAATATGCATGTTACTAAAATATTATCTAAGGGAGCTAAGCTAAAAACTAATTGTTCTATTTGCTGTTGAAATGGTTATATACTGAGAGGGAGTGAGACCCATCACAAGACACTGGTGGAAATCCCAGGTAACTCGCATGACACAGGTTGAGTGAGAATCCCAAGTCTAGATAATGGGAGAATCCTAAGTTTAAACGAGGTTGTAATGTGACGTGTGATGCATGCGAAACCCAAGTCTGAGAAAGATGGATATGATGAGGTGCTTAAAGGGATTTATGTCTTAAAACTCATAAATAGTAAATATAATTCATTGATCGTTATTAATTAATAATGTGTTATTATTATAATTTCAATAAAAGTTATTGATTATATTATTAGTTTTGTCATAATAACCCAAATCCAATAAAACCGGCATTCTAAGTTTTTTAATAAGTCTTGAACAGTATGGAGAGACATACACGGATCAATGTTCGAGATCAACTTAAAGGGTCTATAGTATAGGGATAAGATTGAGTACCTTATCCTGGTAACACTATGGATACGACTCAATTTTTATTTGATACAAACGCAATGGTCCAACACGTTTGTGTAGGTGACATGCGAGTGATGGTATCCTATGCAATGTGTTTGCATAAGATCAAACCATGAAATAGTAACCATTGAATGTAACTTCGTTAACTAGTTAGGTTATCTGACTCAATATGCTTATCATTTTGGGGACAAGACCGATTGGGGCGTTAGAAACATAATTACACAAGAAAGAATTCACTCATTCCCTAGTTACGAACACTCATGAAAGGCTAACTTACTGTTATTGGTCTATATCTATGGATACAGAAATATATCTACAATGAAAAGAGTTCAACTATGAGTCTTTAGTAATTATGAGAGAATTTTATATTTGAATATGATTCTAATTTGAATTAAATGAATATAAGATATTTAATTTAACAATTAATTAATTGGAGACTTAATTAATAATTTAATTTGATTTGATTTAATTAAATTTAAAACTATAAGATATTGGAGAGATATTCATTAAATATGATTTAAATGAAATATTAATTAAGTATGATTTAATTAATTATTAATTGATTAATTAATTTGAAATTTCTATTAATTTAATATTTTTTAAATTAATAAAATCTCATGATTCTCTCCTACTCCCTTAAGGAAAGGGAGTTATAAATATACACAAGAAAATAGTTTTTCTTTAAGCCAATGTTTTTGCTCTCTGCAAAGAATAGTTTCTCTCTAAACATTTTTCCATCATAATTGGTTCCGACAAACCATTCTCATCTTAGAGGATAGAAAGGTCTCCGATGGATGGTGTTCCAATTTGGAGTTTTTGTAGATTCAGAGGCATCAAACTATATAGATTTTTTATTCTCGGTATCTTTTAATTTAAAAGCATGCTTAGCCTCTTAGAATTTTGTTTCTAAATATTGCCAATGTGTTGGTATTTTGAGATTCCCAAATTAAATTGAGGAATGGTTCTGTAAAATCTTCTGCCGCCTAGGGCTTTTATCCCTTCAACCTTAATGGTAATCTTAGGTAACTCGCGTGACGCTGGTTAAGATCGAATTCCATGTTCAGGTGAAGGGAGAATGTCTGGACTTGATAATGAGTATAAATGGTCGTATTGTTTGTCAATCGTAACTCATTAAATTGCTAGATGATTTGAGCACGTGGGGCTTGTAGCACTTGTAGTATTGATGATTGAATTGTTTACGGCTTATGTGATGAGATTTATATGTTGTTATTTGACCTTATTGTTTCTACAGTGGTTAACACAAAAAGGTTTTCCAAAACTCTTACTCACTAGGTCCATTTAACTTATGTTTTAAGTGTTTCTCCTCCTCAGGTTGTTAGATGTTGAGGCCATGTGAAGGTTAGCTATGAGGTTGTATAGACAAGGTAAAAAAGGAAGACATAGTGTCTCTCTAGTCTTACATGGCGCGTTGATCATGGAAAGTTCTATTACGCCTGAGGAGTTGGTTGGTAAGTGAATTGCTCCTTTGTGTGATGGCCCGACTTAGAAGATAGGCGAGTGCAATATCCAGGTTGGTGAAGATCTAATCCAGTGAGCTAGAGAGCCCTATCAAAGTACGCTAAGAGAGGTAGTTGGACAACCTAGGTAGAGGAGGAAGTGTCAGATTTACATGTCTAAGTACCCGCCTCAAGAAGCAGCATTGGCGGTGGGTGAGGAAGAAAATAGGCGATAGTCAAGCGGTAGCCAAGTATCAATGTGAAGAGAGTTTTAAGAGTTATATTTGTAATTTTCAAACCCTGTAAAAATGTTAAGATTAATAAAGAGAAGTTTTTGTACTCATTCCACAGTATTATCTGTGTTTGTCGCATAAGTGGATGAAAAATAAAAGAGAACTCAGTGTCAAGGATATGTTAGTAAGAAATTTAAGTGGTTGTATTACGCTTATTTGTCTAAAGAAAGTTTGGCTATTAAGCATGTTACCTCGTTAGAAATACGCAATAAAGGTCTAGATAGCACGCGTCCACTTGGTTTCGAGAAGCGACTTTGAGGTGGGGTGTGACAGAATACCTATACAAAAAAGAGTTTCTTTGTGTATCTAATTCTCCTTGTTGTAATGAGTCGAGGTGGAAGAAGGGTAAAAATTCGTCTAAAGTATAAAAAGAAGGGTCTGCTAAAGTTGCTTGATATTTTCCACCAATTCCACGATTTCACAGGATGTTCAATAGTTAAATACGATCAAATAATTTAACATGGCATGCAAACAAAAGATTAGTTGAAGGAGATCTACGTCATCCAGCTAACAGTCCATCTTGAAAATTGATTGATTATCTATGGCCTGATTTTGAAAGTGAGGAAATGAGCCTTTGTCTTGCTTTATCGACTGATGGCATTAATCCTCAAAGTGAGATGAATAGTAAATATAGTTGTTGGCCTGTGATATTAATGACTTACAATCTCCCACCATAGTTATGTATGAGACGTACTTTTTTATGTTAACAATATTAATTTTTGGGGCAAACCAATCAAGGTACAATATAGTTGTATATTTAGCTCCTTTAATAGATGATTTGAAAATACTATGGAATGGTAGTGTACCTTGTTATGATGGATATCAAAATGAGGTTTTCATGTTAAAAGCAATATTATTGTGGCTTATTAATGACTTTCATGCATATGGTAATCTGACAGGTTGCATTGTCAAAGGATATTGTATTTGTCATATATGTGGCAAAAACATATTTGCTATACATTTAAATTTGGAAAGAAGATGACATATCTTGGACATAGAAATTTTTTGCTACTTAATCATCCATTTAGAAAACAAAAAAGGTTTTCAATAACAAAAACGAGCTCAGAATTGCTCTACAATCATTGTCAGGAGAAAGTATTTTTAAAATGTTTATCAATAATGATTTTTCTAACGATGGCAATTCATCAAGTACTAGAAAGAGATCAGTAGGTTTTTCACATAATTGTTGAAAGAAAAAATTCATATTTTTTGAACTTGAATATTGGAAGAAACTTCACATTTGACCTTGCTTAGATGTTATGCACAATAAGAAGAATGTAAGTACGAACTTGTTGGGTACATTGCTTAACGTTTCTGGTAAGAAAAAAGATAGACCACAGTTCCATCGTTAATTAGAACGTGTAACACCTCAAACACTAAGGTAAATTCTTTTAATCAAATTTCTTTATTTCAAGGTTTAAATATTGATTGGGTGTTATTTATTCCTTTAACTTGTAAGAGGATAGTTTTTTTTAATAGTTGGAAAAGAAAAGAAGAGAAAGGGAAAATTATTGGGGAATAATAATAATAATATATTATTATTATTATTAATTGTTATTATTTTATTATTTAAAAAAAAGAAAAGAATTTCCCTTCTTCTCCTTCTTCCTCGTGCAGCCGCCCCCCCTCTCAAATTTTCTTCTTCTTCTACCCTAACTAAAGCCACCGGCTGCCATCTCCAATCTCCTTCCTTTCTCTCTGTTTTCGTTCACTGACGACGAATTAAGTGCCACCAACCTCCATTCGTGAAAACCCGTCATCGCTGCTATCCTCATCGAAGCCGAAACGTTTGACCCATGTGCACGTTGTCGACGTTCGGCCTTCACTCGCCGACGAAGTCGTAGCCTTCATCTCTGCCCAGGTCTCTTAGTCTGAACCCTACCACGTCGGTCTCCATTTGTTAAGCCAGCCGCCACAATTTGTTCTGCTCGATGCCGCCGCCATTGTACCCGAACTCCTCTTCTCGAAGCCGATTGCTAGATCTGTCTTGTACGGTTTAATTTTTCGTTTGGGTTTCGATCGCCGCTGCTGTTGCCTTGTTGCGAGTCATGGTAAGATTGATATTTGGAATTCTTGGTTTTGCACTGTAAAAATATGGATTCGTTATGTGGGTTAACTAGTTGAAATGGTATTCTTGAAGGTGCCGTTTTGTGGGCAGCACCTAAATCCCTTTATTCTTAAGCGAGTTGGGTACACGGTTCAACTCTCCACCTTTTGGGTAAGTCGTGGAAAATGTGTATAAGCAAATTGAGTAGGTGAAATTGATTATGAAAGTGATCAGATTGCTATTTACATATGTTTAGGTTCGTTTTTGAGGGCGCTAGTTCGATTAAGGTGCTTAGAGTAAAGTGAGGTAAGGGACTTTCTACTAGACTCACATATAGCCTTGAATGCGATGAATTGTGTTGATATATCTGAATTAAGAAAGGGTGATGGTTGTGATATATTTCTGGATGTAAACTTAAGGGTTATTATATGTTATGTTCGATTAAGAAAAATACATATATCTATGTATGGTTGGATGTGGTCTGGGTACTTGAAGGTATAGGTATTTATGTATGGATTGGTGTAGACTGGGTTTTGCGTGCTTGAAGTGACTGACTAGATTATGTATATATTTCTCATACGGATGTTGATTTATTGTAACTCGTTGATGTTTCTGATAGGGG
>JBBPDI010000009.1:9680525-9691298 GCA_037974545.1 Cucumis variabilis | reverse complement strand
TAACTGAATTTTTAAGCCCATATCAAAAAGAAAAAAAATGAAAATTGGAGTAATTTCAGAAATTAAAAGGTTATTTATGAAAATGCCATTAGAAAAATGGAAAAAGAGAACATTTGCATCGGCTGGGATTCGAACTTGGGTGGCTGAGGGGGCGTGTGCGCTAGGATCGCGCCACTTGGCACGCAGACAGCCGTCGGATTGATGAGACATGGATTGAAGGAAATAGGTGGTAATTATTCGCATGAAGAGAGATTCGAACCCGCGACTTCTAGGCTGGGCGCGCGCGTATGAGGAGCTGACGCATGTCCCTCTTCTTCGATATTTACCAAAATGCCCCTTTATGTTGATTTTGCTCGTTCTCCTCCGTTTGAACTCCGATTTAAGTGATTTTTGTGTCATTGAGTTTGTATTGAAGTCTACTTTCATATTCTGTATTAAAAATATAAAAATAGTGAAAGTATGTATGATAAAAATTGAGAGTTGACTATTTTTAAACGAGTCAAAATTTGTCCCAACAGAGAGGATGATTTTTTTTAAAATGAAGTTAAGACAAGGAAATGGACTTGAGAAGTGTCATGGTAAGTGTTTCATGGTAGGTAGAAGGAAGGAAAGCTATGGTGTTTTGGTTTAAACGTGAAAGGGAAATTAGGTTAGAAAGAGAAAAATTTTAGCTAACTCCATGGCCTAGGCGTTTAGCCTTGGTGGGTAACCAAATAATGAAGAAATAACCTTTAAAGAAGTTATTTTAGGCTAGACGACAAGATTGATGTTGTGGTGTGTGGCCGAGGAGGTTAAGATAACCTCTAATTGTTGACATTTTGGTTGTGGCTAGGCGAGAAGAAGGCTTTCTTAAAGGTTAGTTCGACAATAGGACTAGACGAGGAGGCTTGTGTAGAGGTTAGGTTTGCGATGAGAGGCTAGGCGAGAAGAGAGGTTAGTGGCCATGTCAAGAAAAGTTAGTAGGCGTTCTTGGCTTGAGTAAGACACTTTGATGTTTTGATTAGATGAGAGGATGAAGAGATATAGTCAGTTCAGTGGATTCCAGGTGTCATGTTCATGCATAAATTAAATTTCGGCTAGTAGGAGGTGTCAATAAAGACTCATGCAGGGATCAGTATAAATAGGTCACTTCAGATTGTATTTTCTCTCAAAGTACTTGTGCATGTTTGATGAAATTGGTCTCACAAGTTCACAAATTGAGTATATTTTCTATATTGGGGCTGTCGGACGAATTTGAGAGAGGCAATGTTAGGTTCGGGTTGAAGAAAGAAAGAAAGGTCATTCTCCTGAGAAATCTGAATAATATTCACTTTAATAAGGCTATAGAACTCATTTTGAAGAGTTTTTGGCTGAACTTTTGAGGTATGAATTTTAAGAAAATTTATATCAACTTGGAAATTTGAAGCAGCACGGCCCTAAACCCTAAACCCTAAAATAAAGTATTTGAAGAAAAGAGACATGCATAGTGAAAAAAAGAATTGAAATTCTACCCTAAATGCCCATAATTAACATGGAACCCTAAACTAAACAATTTAAGGTTTTAGAGAATATTACCTTTGAAGCTTTCGTAAATCTTTGTTATCTCTTTACCAATTCTAATCGAGACAATCACTAGTAGTCACCTACTATCCTCTGGACAAAGAACCGGGTTGTGGGACCCAATTTGGTGTAGAAAATAAGGGAGATAAAAGGAAATTGAAAGGTAGAAATTTTTGTTTGAGAATTTAGAGTGTAATAAAATAGTAATTTCTAAAATTACTGAAAAATGACAAAAGTTTTTTAACCATTTCAAAAGATCCCTATTTATAACCTAATTACATGAAAAAAAATGCATGTAATTAATTTGCCAAATCTTAACATTTAATATTTCACTAACAATTAATGGAACTTAGTGGGCTATGTGTCTACATCTCATGTAGCTACATATCCCACTAAGTGTTAGTGGGGTTATCCAACAAAATGTTGGTTTTTCCACTAACTTAGTCCAAGGGTAAAATGGTCATTTGACCTTTAAAGTCAAGAGACAAATTTTGACTTTTCCAAGTCAAAAGTCAATATTTTCAAGCATGAATCCGCATTCATTTTTCCAAAATTTAAATCACATTTGAATATAAGGCTGGTCAAAGTTTAACATTTCAAAGTCAAAAGTCAACATTTTGACTTTTTACAACTTTGACCATTTCCATCAATTCCGAACTTCCTAGTGTGAATCCATATTTATATTTATAATATTTAAATCTTATTTAAACATAAAGCTCTATTTCTAATCAGAAGGCCGATGGCTCACTATAAGAAATAATGCTTACGATAGCTAACGAAAAAGACTATAAAAGACCTTTAATAGCCTTTTTCGAAAGTCCTGACAGCCCATGTTATTAAAAGTCTAGGACTTTTTATAGCCTTTTTGTAGAGTTATGGCGGATGCTATAATAGAGTATACATATATAGCTTAAATATGTTGCTATAAATTCATTTGATAGCTCTTTTTATTAAAGCTATAATATATTTACATAGCTAAAATCAGATGCTATATTTGACATATGATGACATTTTTTTAAGGTTATAATATATTATTTGTAGCTATAATTATATTTATAACAATTCTATTTAATCCATTATAATCCCTATAACAATAATTTTTAAATTAATTAGATTTTCATAAATTTTCCTTGAAGTACTCATTTTTAATTGAAATCCAAACACATGAAATACTTCATAACAAACCAAACACCATAACTTCCATTGGTAACATCAACATTACAAAATAAAGTATTGAAGAATTTCCTAAAACAAAGTTGTTATTCAAACTAAACAAGCTAAGATAAAGTACACTAGCTCTCAAAATCCACTTGATTCATCATGTATTCAAGGTTATATTATCAATGTAGTTGAGTTGTAATTGTTGGTTCTCTTTTGCTTTGGTAAGGTATCATTTTATCCACCTACATGAATATATAAAATATATATCAGTGTATGATTATGAAATACTAATAATAGTCAATTAAGCAAATAAATATAGATAAATAAGCTTAGAAAATAACATACTAGTAATTAATTTTTCACCCCTCCCTTCAGAAAAATATTCCACAAACTCAATCAAATCGTTATTAAAACGAAGTACACAAATTCTCCAAGCAAAATATCACAATAAAGATAAATGTTTCTTTAAAACAAAATTTGTGATTACAAGGGCAATAAAGTACTATTAAGTGTTGCAAACAAACCAACAAAGTTGCATTCTCAACAAACTAGAAAAATAATAGCCATATAAAAATTGAACTACACTACTAGCAATTAACATTGAACAGCTATCATTGCAAAGTAATAACCTACAAAACAGTGTGTAACAACACAGACGATGAAATAAAGGTAAAATGCAAATCTTTCATTATAGCAAACCTTGTATTTCTATTTTAGAGTATTCATACTAAATCATTATGCTAGACAAGCAATGAAATTTTAAGATCAAGCATAAACTGACTGAAACGAGCATATTACTACTCAAATGATATTACTCGTGGAGGAAGAAGGCCACAGATTCCTAGACGATCTCTTTCTGTGAGAGGAAGTCCATATATTACCATTTAATATTAAATAATATTAACCAAACCAGCAAAAAGGATTTCTAATTAAACTTTATACCAAACTTGATCTAAAGTTCATTCCAAGATCCATAAACTCAAAACCTTGAAAAGTGAAAAGTGATCATATAAACCTAAAGCAGAGAGCAAGTTGACTGATCATTGCATCAAAGAAAATAAACAAACACTTGGTAGGCATACAGGATTCATCATAAATGATACCTAAGAAACCATTGATGAAGCAAATTACTCCAACATAAAACTTCTTACAAAACTTATTAAAAGCCAAAACAAAGTCATCAAAGTAACAATTTAATGAAGCAAAAAACCTCAAAGGGTATACTTTACTCACATCATAAATTCCAAATTAAACTTTCATCACTCAAGCCATACTTTGAACAATAAAAATCAGTAAGCTTAACTATCGCGGGTGTGAACAAAGCCATCAAATGTACACAAACAAACTAAACTTAACAAACCATGAACAAGATCTGTTAGTAAAAGGTTATTATGTATGAGCAACAAAAGTCAAAAGAAAATGAAGGATTCAAGCACAATAAAAAAATATAGAATGTGGGAGAGAGATGGAATGAAAGACAGAGAGCGATTGTGCAAAATTACCTCTGGTTGCAAATCTCTAATTTAAATTTCATCGAGCAAATGGAGGACTTGCCAATGGAAAGAGAAGCTTTTGCTGTGAGGGATTAAAACCAAGAAATCAATTAAAGAAAAAAAAAACCATAATAAATTTTTAAAGAAAACAAAACCATAATAAAATTTTTAAGAACAAAACATGAAAGGGATTAATGGCAGTAAGAGATTATCAGCATTGGAAACTCATCAACTTTAATGAGCATAGTAGCCACTTTATGTCTAACATATCATCCATTCCATCTCGAATGAAACATTAATAACAGATGAATAATATAGCAAACAAAAAAAAACAAGAAACTATTAAAAGAGGAACACACACACGTTACTTGAATCTTAACAATTTCAAAGAAAGTAAGAATTTTGCTACTTCCATCACCTCCATGAAAAATATATTAACTATACATTTAGAATCAAAATGGAAGGAAGTGTATCATACCTTTGCTGTGGAACTTGACAGCATGAAGAGAATGCTGATACAAATACAACTTACAGTCATCGCAAGTGACCATGAATCGTATAAAATATCTACACATATTCAAAGTGTAAGGAAATAATATTAGTTTGTCTTTGCTGCTCAGGAAATAGCTAAGCTCTCAGACAAATACCAACAGATCATAAATAACCTCATACCAGAAATTAACATGAGTAATATAATTCACAACTCAAACATGCATGATCAACAATAAAAAAGGCATTGATAATTTGACTTGGTCCTTTTACAATATGAACTTGATGATTATTCAGAATAACCCTATAAATGGTTTTGTGAAAGACTGTGTATGGAAAGGGAAAAAAAAAAGCAAAATGAAAGGGTAAAAATTGAGGGAACTGGAAAACTAATGAAAAAATTCATGATAAGATTAAAAAAGAGGTAATATGGAGAAAATTAAAAATTCTAAGTTTCATATTTATACACAGAGGTCTGGAAGAAGAAGACGACATTAAATTTTTCCCCAAAAAGCTGGGAGAAGGAGGAATTTCCAAATTGATTAAAGAAAAAAATGGATGAGATCTGATTTTGTCTGATGTGACAGAGGGAGCTCTGGCGGCAACTGTTGGGCAGACAATAAGCGCAAAAGAGAATGAGAGAATGAGAGGCAGAGAAGATAGATTTTCAAAAAAGAAGAAACTGAAAAAGAAATTAAAAAATAAGGAAGGGGTAGAGAACTCACCTGCAACGTCAAGCGACTGGAAATCGACAGTGGAAGGGAGAAGGAAGCGTCGCCAAGGAAAACTGCGAGTGAGAATTGACGTGAATGCAAAAGTAAACCCTAATTTTCCCTTTGAGCAAAACTCTCTTAAATTCCATAACAAGAGAAAATTTTCAATTAACAAGCCTATTAATAATTGAAGTTGGAAAATGATGTAGAAGAAAGGAAGAAGAAGACTAACCTCGGATCGTTAGCTTCAAGTGTCTAATACCAGTAGAAAGAGGATTTGTCGGTAGACAAAAAGCCCTAAGCGAAACCCTTGTAAACGACGGTGAGTTGCCTTGTAGACGATGACAGATAGAGAGACGACGAACAAAGATAAAAGTTTTTTCGTCGTTAGTTGAACGATAGTCGTGTGAGGGTGAGTATTACAGCAAAAGATGAAAGCGTCGCCAAGAACGATAGTCGTCGTTAGTTGAACGATAGTCGTGTGAGGTCTTTTCGGCGTGGGTGGTTTGCTTGAGCAAAAAAAGATGAAATGGTGAAAGGCTCTAAAGGGGGGAAATATTTAGGCGGGATGATTTTTTTTAATTATTTTTTATTTCCCACTTCTGTTTTTCTTCTTTTCAATAGCCAATTTAAGATGGGCTATCCTTAATAGCTATTGCAAGACCTATTTCTTGTAGTGGCTATATCACTATACTTGTCAGTTTCTCTCTTTTCTTCCAATTCAAACAATTCAACTTATTCCATCACATTGTTCTAAGTTTATTTCATATGAGCTAGCAGGGAAACCTAATGAACCTATAGATCATGAACTCCAACGATTTAAGATTAACTGACTAAGCTCTTTTAAATCGAGTTAATCAACATTCGTTAACTAACGGGTCATTCCACTAAAGTCCTGCAGTTGCACTCCCCTCACCATAGATATATTTATGTCCATTTGATAAAACCATTATCAGTAAGTTAATCTTTCACAGGTTGTTTGTAACCTTGGCTAGGTCAAAATATCGTTTTACCCCTAAGACTACATCTTGCTCCTTAAGTCCCACTAATCCACTATTGAACAATTGGTTTAAGGTCCAACCTATAAACTTAATCCCTCTTGAGCCAATGAGAGGGTGGAGCCCCTTGTTCAAGACTTGGATTCAGTGCTTAAAAGAACAACTTATCTACTAACCTTAAAGCGGGTAGGAGTGAAATTCGTCTTGCACTCTATGTCTCTAGCTATCCACCCGATCTTACCCTTGAAATAGAAGGCTTATTGGACCAACGCTGATGAGCTGCCCTCACCTATACAGATCTAAGGATAATCTTGTGTGAACAGTAGTTCATAGCTAGCTCAAGATTAAGATTAAGTTACCTAGGTCATCAATAATCGAGATAGTTTTAAATAGTAAACGGTGTTATAACATAAAAGTGACTAATTCATGGTTCAGTCTTATGTAAACACTTTACATAAGATGCCCTAACTTTCATGTCTCTATATGAACGATTCAGGATAACCTCATTTGTACTTACTACAAAGCGGGTCGCATCCATAATTTCATTAAATAAGGCACTCAACCATTATTCATATACTCTAGACTATTTAGGCTATATACTCGAACTTTATCCACGTTTATGTCTACACATAAAGATCAAGTTTACTAAAAAATAGCCTCGGGACTTAGTTTATTGAATTTAAGATTATAATATTCAATTTCTCAATAACGCCTTTATTGAACAGAATATGATTACAAATAAAGAGTTTTAGGACAAAATTTCAACAGGTATTTTCATTTGAGTTTTTTTATTTTAAGATATTAAGTTTTAAAGTAGGGTTAAGATTCTGGTCAAAAATGAGTTTCTAGCAATGGAGGTTATTGGTCGGAAAGTGTGTTGTGCTAGGCGAGATGGGCATGCATTATGATGTTCAAAGAGATAAGGGTTGGGTTAGACGCACGACCTATACGCAACTGAGCATGACCAAGGAAGCAAGCAAAGAGGGTTGTGCGAGACGTCAGGCACGCAGTTAAGTGAGGCGTGTGGCATTGTTACGGGAGAGGTTAGCACGTGGGCATGCTCAGCATGCATGGAAAATCTCTTATGAGGTTAGCACGTGGGCAGCCAGTGCACGTGCCAACTTCTTTCGCCCATCCCTAAACACTAACCATGCCAAATAGTGTTTTGGGGTTGTTTTTTTATGTTTTTGGAGAATTTTAAGAGAAGTTCTAATGTTTTTATGATTAAAGGAAATTAAATAGAATTATTCCCATTATTTTAGGTCAAGAGGAGATCAGACAAATTTACAAATTGAGAGTCTAAGCTATTATCCGTGAGTGACAGAATAAGTTTAAAGATTGATTTTTGAACATGATTTATTATCACATGTTTTAAGCATGCTTTTATGTATGAATACTTGAGTTACTCTTAAACATGTTTCCAAAGCATGAGTTAAGAAATAATTGTTAAGCATGTGTTTCTTATGATATTTACGAAACAAGTATGTTTTTTATAAGATTTAAGCTAACGAATGATTTAGAATGTTTTAGACTATACCAACCAATATGTATAACAACCCTTTAGGACATATGGCCTATGCACAAATGTTCCTTTGATGGAGGTGTTTAATAGATACTAGTTTCCTATCACTGGGACAGATTCATGAGAAGAGGGTTCTGTAGATAGGATATCTAGTTTTGTGATCTCTTGAGATGAAGATCTGTAGGTTACCCACCTCATTGTAGCTATAACGAGATGGGGCACTACGGATGCTTGGATTTTGCCTCATAGGTATTATAATTTAGGTGGTATAGCAACTGAAGAATATAGAAAGAGGTTCTATAAAACTTTGTTATCAATGTTATGTTATGATTTATTCATGAAAAAATTGAAGTTTAAAGTTAAAATGTTTTAAAAAGCATGTTTTATAAAACGATCATTCACTAGACTATTTTGCTCATCCTTTCCAAATATTTTTCCACTTTTTAGATAGAGGTCGTGATTTAAAAACCTGACCATTATCTCTAGACTGCTATGCGAAGTTGTTTACAATTTTATTGCTAAGGATCAGTTTAGGTTACTCCTTATCATGTACATAGCTTTGCTTAAGGTTAAGACAATAAAAAATTTTATCTTTCTTTTGCTTAGTGTGATGTCTGTAAACAAATATCATTTAGCCTAAACTTATCCTGTGCTAATATAAAGAAATCCCTTAAAGTATGTTTCTCGTACTTTTCACTGTGTAAGTTTTAATTTACTTAAGTATTTTAGTTTTTCAAGAAGTTTAGTAGTCAAGGTCAACTAGTGTTGTTCAGAAGGAGAATGCATCGATGGGCTTCTCTCCACATCTCAGGCCAAGCAAGTAGGTGCTCTGGGTGGGGTGTGACAATAGTACTCACGGTTGAAATAGTTTCGAGATCATTTCGAGATCACCAATTAAACTCTTTTTTGTCTTAATTCTTGACCAATACAACCTCTAGATCCTTCAAATTTCCTCTAGTAGGACTCATCCTTGAGATGGACTTAGATCTTCTTAGTATTGCTTCTCAACGTTCAATATCGACTGAAATTAGCCTCGAGATTTCCCAAGATTTCTCTAATTTTGTTTCTCTTTTTCTAACATTATAAGAATTTGAGGTTATCCTGACGCAGACAAATGCATCAGGATAGATGACGTTGTAGGAGAAGGGTTATACTAACGTCGTTACCACCGCGTCTACAATAGGGGAAATAACGATGTAGCACCTTGAAGACGTTGTTGATAGACAGTATCAAAAAATATTATTCTAACTTTTAACGATGTCATGCAAGCCAACATTGATGTTTTTCCCCTAACAGTGACGTTAGTAGGAACAATATCAGCAAAGCCATAATATATAATTAAAATTGGAGAGTTATGTCGACGTTAATGGCGATACGGTCAACCACATCGCAAAGGTTTGACTTTTTGCCAGAATGACTGAAAGACGTTTCGATTGATTTGATGAGTACCGACTCCATAAGTGGCAGTGTCAGGATTTAATGGCTTTTAACAATGCCATAGGTGGCTGTATTGTTAGAAGCCTGTTCTCGTGATGCTTTCATTGTACATGTCATGAGAACTCTTGTTCTTTTAATTGTGTTCATTTGAACACAGAAAGGCAGAGAGCAAAAACAGAAGAGGAAGGGAAGACGAACGATGAAAGAGAGAGGGGAAGAGGGAAAGCCTTGTCGTGTCCTTGCCACCGTCATCGTCTGTCGTCACCCACCGACCTCCATTTGGTAAAAAAATGTCATTTTGTATATGTTGGATATTGTATGTGTATTGTATATTGTATGTATATTGTATGTTTAAGGTTTAGGGGAATTATGTATTGTTGTATGTTTATGTATATTGTAAATTGTATGTATGTTTAAGGTTTAGAGGTTGTGTATTAATGTATTTATATTGTATGTTTAGGGTTTAAGGTTTGTAGGGTTTAGGGTTTGTATGTTTATGGTATATGTGTGTATGTATTATATATGTGTAAATTGTATATGTATATATTAGTAAATTGTAAATGTATATATTTGTAACTTGTATGTGTAAATTGTATATGTATATATTTGTGAATTGTAAATGTATATATTTGTAACTTGTATGGGTAAATTGTATATGTATATATTTGTAAGTTGTATATGTATATATTTGTAAAGTTGTATATGTATATTGAAATTGAAATTGTTATTGTATATATGTTTATTGATAGATTTTTAAATTAAAATTGTATTTATATTGTATTTAATGTTCTAAATTGTAAATTGTATATCATATGCATTTTTATTATAAATAATTATAAATTGAAATTGTTATTTGTATGTATGTTTATTATAAAATATAAATTGAAATTGCAGAAATGATGAAGATGATTGCGGAACTCACTGATCGGTCAGCTAGATAACCTTGATTTCTTCATTTAATGTAAGTAATTTTGAATTTTTACGTCATTCTTTCATTTTTTTTCTCTGTGAATATACATATTTATATCTTAATTTTATGTCACTGTAGGTTGAAATGCATGAGGAAACTCCGCTTAGATTAGATTTTGGTTGTTCTATTTTTAGTTTAGGTTTATTGTAATTTTTCTTCAAGCGAAACATATGTTTTTTCGAATACTATAATTAATTTTAATATATATTTGCTTGCTTTTATGTTTTATTAATTTTATGTTACATGTTCTATAATCAATTTCAATCAAATTAAATTGAAATGGATTTAAAAAATATAAATATTAAACTATTAAATTAAAAAAGGAGAAAATAAGGTGGTGAAACCTTTTGTCGATGCATAAATAAGGTAGTGACTTTGTAACACCCCGAATTTTAAGGTAATATTTCTACTTTGTTTTGGTGATTATATCAAATTGTTTTGGTTTAAGGAT
>JBBPDI010000009.1:9644846-9655568 GCA_037974545.1 Cucumis variabilis | reverse complement strand
TTTCATAAACATAGCATTAAATCAGTAAACACAGGCCAATCTCGCACCAACGATTCATTTCAAATGATGCAAAATTTCACATGACTGCTTATTGTTATGTGTTCCATTAAAATCGCCTCCAAAATCATCAGATTTGGAACAATATTAGAACGATTAGGCTGTACTTCATTTCATATTGCCGAATCAATCCAAAACTTCATCACTCATTATTTCTAGCATGTACAAACAATTCTAAGGAATCCTCATATCATAAAAAACAAACATACCAACAAAACACAAAGATCAAACAATGATTCTCAAATCCACTTATCGATAACTTAAATCAATTTTAAAAGAAAAGAAAACAAAAAGCTAGACAGCCAAACAATATCTCAAATCTCATATGATGAAAAAACCAAAACAAAATCAAACACAAATCTCCAGATCAAAGAAAAAGAAGAAGCAACAAGAAACAAACAAATACCTACTTGTGAAAGTCCATTAAAGCAGAAGGAGGAGGAGGAGGATTGCTGAAGTGATTGATCCGTTTAGGAACTTTAATGAGCTTCAAGGCAGAGTAATCAAGATTCAAAACATTTAACAAGTTCATATGTAGTTTGATTTGTAAGAACAAGATATCTGCAAAACGAAACAAGTTGCCACTACATCAAGAATCATAACTACTAAATATAGAAGTTTGTTCAAGACTACTCAACCATGGTGGTAAATAATAGTACCTATGAAATAGAAGCAAGAATAGGAGAAATATTAAGGCAATCAATAAGGTAATCAACAGCAGAATGACAATGACAAAGGCAAACAACATTTGCTCCATCAACAATAGCATCACAATAATTATGTACTTCTAGCCATTCCTTAATAAACAAAACAAAAATAACACGTAAGGTAAAGAGGAAATCAAGCTTTTTTTTTTAATTGCAACAATTTTCATTAAGAAAAAAAATGAAAAATGTGTGTATAAAAAAGACTAGAGAACAAGCATTATTTCTTCTTGTTGAGTAGCAAATATCGGTTTCATAATAAACGCAATACTATTTGGATCACTGTTCTATTGACTATAATGTCCAACTAATTATTATCTACAAGAAGAGATGGATATAAAGTATGAGATAAGATGATCCTAAGAAGTTATAAAGTTAATTTTAATAAGATGATAAAAAGTATAAATAATGTTAGGTAACTACATATCCTTATAAATTACATCATATAATATACCTATGCTTTTGTATCATATCTAGTTGATAAGATCAAACCATATATTTGAATAAATAAGAGTTTTGAGGAACAATACTTACCTAAAGTTTCGAAACAATCCTTAATTATTTGAAAGGTTAAAAACTTAATTTATATAAATCTATCCCACTACTCAGTTTGCACAACACATAACCATAAAAAGGTTGTACATTGCAAGAATAAAACTTCCCTAAAAGAGAAAGAAAAAAGAAAAAAAATAATGAACCGACTTCATTTGCTGCAAATGTATGAAACCGACTTAGAAGATTCATATTTTCAATATCCTCTTTGTTGTTCTATTTAAAACCATATTTGTGTTAAGTCCTCCATAGTGATGAAAATAATGTTTGATGATCAAGAGGTCTAACACTCATGCAAGGTCACCAGAAAATAAACAAAGTGGAAAACATTGTAGCGACATAGGCAAAGTTAGTCATTTCATGGCTTGATCCAATTTGTGAAAAAGAGTCTACTTCAAATTGATACAGTAATATATAAAACAATAATCTAAATTTATTATAAAGAATTAAACTGCATTGCTAACTTAGTTGCAAAGAAGTACCCAATTAGCCCAAGCAAAGCCGTAAAGAAGCATCTACATTAAAAACAAAAAATTTTAAGCATCGAAGAATAAAGTAAACATGAAATTGAATTATTAAAATAATATTCACAACTTTTAAGTCTTCATAAGAGGGGAAGAAAAACACACACACACACAATTCACAACTTATAAGTCTAGAAGTATGAAGAACGTAAGAGAGCTTGCATGAATGCAGTTGAAAAAGAGCCCAACTGAGAGCAGCCTATTCTCTCCTAGAGCAGGAATCAAGATGGGCATTAAAAGTAGCTGGAAGTATAGGTTAGCACATCAACTGTCCAACACACTTGAAGTTTGTTATGATGCAAAATTTGTTCCACAGTAACTCCCTAAAACAATACAAATTTGTTCTAGTGTAAAGAAGAAAATCAAATCAAAAGAGTAGATAATCAAGATGAGTAGCCTCTGTTGTCAAACCATTTCTATTAGCAACAAATTAAGGCACTAAATAGAAGAGAAAAAAACCCATATAGCAACAAATTGAAGGTACCAAATCAATAGCTTTAGAGACCAAATAGATAAGAACATGAAAACTAAGGCACTAAATCTGTATTTTTACCAACAGCTTCAGGCACACATAAATTCCACAATAACTCCTTTTGCTTATATTATTGTTGTACAACACCTATAGAAAAGAAAATGTAGGAATTTGCACAATCTTCAAATTTACCAACATTCCAATGATCTAAAGTTCATCTACCTAGGTTAAGCTCCAATTAGATTTTAGATATCTGAAAGTTTAATTTAACTGTTAAATATTTAACTTTAGATTGGGATTATATTTTGTTAAAAAGACTTGGTTAATTAACAACAACAAGCTCATTACTGTTAAGGAAGCTTGGTCTCCACCAAATGCAATCTGGAATTTCTTTCCTTGCCGTCAATTAAGCGAAAGAGAGATTCTTTATTGGGATTTAGTCTCAGCTTCTTGGACACCCCTATATCTACAGAGGGTACTGATATTGCAAAAGAGAATATTTTTCTACATTAAAAAAAACTAGCAAATTTGTGTAGCATATTGATTAAAAAAAATCTTTTGCTAGAATTTGTTCAGTCACTTAACATAAATGTTGACATAATACAAAAACTATGCCAAAACATATTGCTAGAGAAACAAAAACAAATCATCAAATTTGCATAGATAAAAGAAAACATCTTCAATCAGAATCTGCCTGACATGGAACATGTTGCTAACATATAAAACAAGACGTGCATATATCAAAAAAATAGATACAAATAGACAGAATATCATTTATCAAAGTTTTTTCATTATTTATCACCGATAACATACTACCTATGTATATTTAAGAATATTTTTGACGATTTTATCATTTAAAATTAATATTTTCCTAAAAGAGCAGGATAATCAGTGGAGGCTTGCTTGGAGCCAAGTGTCACAGTAGGTCTTAGCTATACGAAGCCAATAAAAAATCATGGACTAATCAAAAGAGGTTTCTTGACTTTTGATCTATAGTAAACAAAACAAAATAAGGAAGATTGGGCTGTCAATTTTCATGGGTCAGTTGCCCAAGTTTGAAGGCAAGAATTTAGAAGAAACAAACAACAAAATTACAGCACTAAAAGTTGATGTATAAAGACGATAGCTATCCCAATTCCCAAAGCCATATTGAGCAAAAGTATATAAGATGGTCAAAAAGTACTTAAACTGTCTTTAACAACGTAGCGAACCCCAAAATCTCAGCCCCACATTACCAAGAAGAATCACTTGAAGCCCCGACAAAGGTCTCATAATACACCACAAAAAAAAAAAAAAAAAAAAAAAAACATCTAAAATCTTAAAAATTAAACTTCATAAATCATCTTCAGATTTATCCAACCAATGGACAATGTGTTAAGCAAATCCTATAAGCATAAATAAATTCAGAGTCCTAAAAACTAAATTCGAACAAGCTTTAACTCAAGAGATCTTTGAAGAGTGTGCTATATAACCCCATGAGTGAACTTTTCTAAAACAAAACATGTTTATAAATCTACGAGCAATAAATAAACTTAGGAAAGCAAACTCATTTAATTCCTTAAATCTTATCTTTTAAACTTTTTTCTTTTCTTTCTTGTTATACTTTGAACTTTCTATACGACTACGAGACAATACTCTAGGCATCAGTAGTGCTCTATCTCGTTATAGCTACTATGAGATGGAAAATCAAGACGTCCGTAGAGGTCCTCATCTCTACCTATTCTCAGTGATGGACACTCTAGGGGTTTACTAAGCACCCTAATCATTTGAACCTCTATGCACAGAATAACTCTCCCCTTAAAGTTACTATGACTTAGAAGATTTCAGATATAGACTAAAACAATCCTCATCAATCTCATGCTAAACTTTAATTCAACTCAAGTAGCATGCTCATATAAATCTCTTGCATCAATTAGCAAGTTCCAAATTTAGCTTTTCTTAAACAATTCTTTACTTAAATACTTTCCTAAACTTAACATTCAAAATACATATTCATAAATCTCATGTTTTTAAAGAAATGTTTCTTAAAATTGAATGCTTTAGAAACTCAGCTCAAACAATGCTTGCTCATAACTCATTTCTAAATTTGAAACTTAGTTTTGTAAATCATTTATAAATTTAGTATATTTAAAATATTTTAACTCAAAGCATCCTGTAAATATAATTTAGTAAATCAAGCTTAGAAATTCATTTAAAACTCATTTTTGTCACTCACAAACTGTTAGTTAGGTCCTTGGTCTATAGATTTTCCCTATTTTCTCTTCACCTGCCAAAACAAACTATAATCGGATATCAAAATCCTTAGTTTTCCTAGTCGTTCCATGACGTAAAATCTATGGCATACAAAAGTTGTCATTTTTCAACTTCCAACTAAAAGAACATAATTAAACTTCAACAGCTCATAAATTACTCAATTCTTAAATAAATTAAGTGAAATTAGTATTAAGCTCTTCGTTTTCAAGTCTTATACAACTTACATAAAGGATTGAAGACCTAAAATGTAATGCCCAAAAATTAAGATAATTTTGGAGTTAATTATCTTAGTTTTGTTTAATTAGGTTTAATTTATTGGACGTTGTTTTGAATTCATTTAGTGAGAATTATTTAATTTTTTTAGAAATTAGAGTTAATTAAATATTTTTTGGTTGAATATTTAATTGATTAGAGGATTTGGAATTTTTGGTGTTGTTAAAAATTGATTTAAGTGGTGTGTTATTGATTTAATTAAATTGGTAGATTTTATTAAACTTTGGTTAATTATATATAGGTATATGTATAATTATTTATGGAAGTGAATAATTTTTTATATGTATGAAAATATGATTATATAAGGAAAATATAATTGTATTATGGAGGAAAAGAAGTGAACGTGATTGAAGACAGAGAGTTGAGTTTATTTTTGGAAAAAGAAAAAAAAAGAGAAAAAGAGAAATTTCGCTATAGCTTGTAAATATTAGTAATATTATTATTATGGGAAATTTTTTTAAATGGTAGATTTTATAAAATATTTACGACCTATAGCAAATTTTATCACTGATAGTCATTGATATGCTATAGTTATAGAAGACTATCAGTAATAGAGTCCAAAATTTCGCTATAGCTTGTAAATATTTTAATTTATTTTACTATTTTTAAAAATGTCTCTATTATTATTAGATTAATTTACATAAATATAACAAAAGTGCTAAATATTTAATGCTCGTATAACAATTTAAGAAAAACCCATGAAGCCAATTACTTTTTCAAATTTTATATTTACCCTTATTGAATTTTGATTATTGCAGGACAAGTTTTAAGTTTTTGTTATTCTTCTCTTCTTCATATTATTAATTTCTTCAAATTTCCACTTCCTGATTGCAATTTCTTCATTTTCTCTTCTAGAATTTTTTCTTTCTTTATTTCTCATCTTCTTTTTTTCTTATTGGTACAAGATCTAAATGATATTGGTACAGGATTTAAACGATCGTGTACTAATATCTAAATGATCAGTTGTTTATTCTATATAGATAGAGATAGACCACTATCACTAATAAAACGTTTAGATTTAGTACAAGATCATTTAAATCAGATACAAGATTGTTTATATCAGGTACAAGATTGTTTAAATTTAGTACAAGATCATATAGACTAAGTACAAAATCATTTATATTAGTACAAGGATATACGATCGTTTAGGCTGGATATAAGGGTACAAGATCGTTTAGATTTGATACGAGATTGTTTACACTTGCTACGAGATCGTTTAAACTGAGTACAAAATCGTTTAGACTAGGTACAATTGTATAAGATTGTTTAGACTTGGTACAAGCGTACAAGATTGTTTAGACTTGGTACGAGATCGTTTAGACTAGGTACAAAAATATTTTTGTTATTTCACGTTGTTGTTGTTATCAATTGTCGCAATTCAATTCCAAGCTTTCCTGAGTTGGTCTTCTCTTTCGTGTAGAGTTTGTCGTTAGCTGAGTCGAGTGTTACCTTCATCATCTTCCTTCCATCAAGGCAGTCCATCGTCGTCCCCCGTTCCGTGTTTCCCTTTTTCCCTTTTAATCGAGCCACCTACAGTCGTTTCTCCTACCGTCATGCCATAGGTTTCGTCCAGCCAAGTTCGTTCTCCGTTTGTGTCAAGTCCCCATTTTCGAGCCAATTTTCCCTCTCTGTTCGAGTCACCCAGTCTCATGATTCCTTCTCCCTTGCCAAGCTGCACCCAACCTGCGAGCTTCTCATTTCCTAGTCAAGTCGCTACCCTCTTTTCTTAAGTTATTTAGCCATTTGAGCCACTTTGGTCTATCCTTGGTGAGTTTTAATTGGGTGTTGGTTATACCCATCAAGCACTAAATTTTGGCTTGAAATAAGGTTTAATTGGCTAAATTGTGGAAATTAATCTGTGGAATTTTTCCCAATCAATTGGTTTCAGCTCACCCAACTTCGAATTATTAATTAAGTTACTGGTTTTTTCTTTTTTTTTTATTGAAAAGTTTTGACTATCAACTAGGGAATATTTGTTAGCTAATCTCTTAGGTAAGAGATTCTACTATTGCACTCTCAATTTACATCTAAGAGAGACTACATGTGTTTATGGATTATGAGCTAAAGTGCATATTTAGTTTGAGTAAATGTTGACTGATGTAATGTGATGATTAAGCATATGGATACCATGTTTTATGGACAGTTATGTCTTATGAAATGTTATGACTAGTGATTCATGCCATGTTTATGTTGATTGTTACACGGACTGTGGTGTGTCTGTTAACTTTGGTTGTTAACTTTTTACCCCACATGTATTGTGTAAACCTTCATTCCATTCTCCTTTTATTTATATTAATATTTTATAAGTTGTGATAAACAAGTTTGAATCTAATTTATAAGCTCTTTAAAGGTTAAGTCTTTGTGTGATAAGAAAATTTTAGAATCAATTTTTTTTTTTTTTGTGATGACAAAGCAATTTTAATAAGTTGAAAATGTTATGGAAATGACAATTTAAGGTTTAATTTTAAACTGAGGGCAATGTGGTCATTTCTCGTTCTTCTTCTTATTATTATTAGTATTAAAAAATAAAAAAGAAGAAGAAGAAAGAAGATCTAGAGTTTTCTTCTTCGCGCACGCCCCCCCCCCCTCAAAATTTCTCATGCCAAGACATCTCTCCCTCTCTTTCTCACCAACGACACATCCAGCTACCCGACGATAACCAACAAGCCTCATCGTCCATCGTCCTTGCAGATTTAAAGCTGGTAGCCTTTCCAACGTCGTCGCCTAACTCACGTTACACCTACCATTCGCCTCCAACTAGCCACGAGCCGCTTCTTCGACGACAGCACACCATGTCACACCGCCAAGCCTAACGTGTGTGTGTGTGTTGTTGAGCCGTGAAACTACGTTTCCTTCACCATTCCTCAGTTTCTCTTATTGCTGAAAGTTGAACCCCAAGGTCGAATCTCTCTTGTGTTGAAATTTGTAGTTTGTGAAGCTCGATCTTTACCATTAAAGTTATGTGGATTTGAGATCTTGGGAGATTTTTAGTTGTTGTCTAACCTTTAGGATGCTCGAAATTGGGAGTCTTCCCATAACTTAGAGCAAGGTTCTAAGCTTTATAGAGTGGATCTTGAGTACCCACTTAATTTTAGTGATATTATTAAGTAATGCTTGATGTTGGATGCTTGATCTCAAATTTAGAAGGTAATTAGCATGCTGACTGTTGAAGTTAAAGGTATTTTACTAAGTACTTGGTTAGTTTTAGGGTAAATTCGTTATGTTTCCTAGAATTCTTGAATGTCCATTAAGTTTAAATGTTAAAATTGAATTACACATGATACTCTAGTCCTAAAGTTGAATGTTAAAGGTTGGAAATGGACTTTCCATTGTCTTTGGAGTTTGCTTAAGTGTTACTTACATAAGTCTCGAATCAAAAAATGAGTGTAGGTACTAGTTTTGAATTTAGAAAGTCATTAATGTGTTCTCACGGCAATTTCGACAAGCTTTCGTTAAGGTTTGAAGTAAATCTAGTGAGTTCTCTCATAGTTCTTGAATACCCATTTAGTTTTAGCATGAACTTGATTTTAACATATTGTTTGTATGAGAAATTGAAGATTTGGAAAACTTTGAAGCATTGATCAACATGCTTAAGGTCGTTTTAGACAAGTTTGGATAAGTTCCTAAGTTTTTAGCTCATTAGATTAGTGTTAAGATTGTTAATGGATCTAAATCTCTAAGGTAGAAATATTGGAGATAAGAGTGTATGAAATTAAAAGACGACTTAAGTATGGGTGTTTATGGCATTAAGAGTTTCAATTGAAGTTTAAGGATCCAAAAGTGTGTATCTACATAAAAGACCCATTAAGCTTGATGTATCTACATAAAAGACTCATTGGGCTTGAACTAAGTTGGATGCTCATTGGGTTATGTATTTAGATTTCAAGTCTAAGGGTTCGTAATTGAAAATTCTAGTCTATTCTAAGGCGAATTGAAAATTCAAGGACTTTAGAAACATGAAATAGTTTGGGTTGTCCTTATGAAATGATTTGGAGTTTGTTGTGTCGTCTTACTTTGTGAAGTTAACTGATAGAACTTAATTTTTGTTTCAGGCCAAATTAAAATAGGAAAAGCGTATAATTCTAGATGATCGAGTCATTGATAGTAAGTGGTTTATTTTTAAGTATTTTCATTATAATTTATACATGTTATCATAGTACTCGATGATTGTGAGAATTTCCAATGTGATTGTTTTTATAACTATGTGTTAGAAATGTTTGTAAATATGATTTTCGATTTCCATGAACTCTTATATTTTGGAGCATGGTTAAACCCGAACTTATTCATCATGATTTATATGGCAGCTAGTTTAAAGAATACTTGATTTGTTATTAAATGTGGATGTTTTGAATGAAAGGTTATTCTTAAAACATGTATTGATCGCTAAGGATTGAAAATGATTTTATGAAATGTGTTTCTGACTATGTTTGACTTTTAAACGTGAAATATGTAATTTTATGAATATTGATGATTCACCCATAAGCTACGGGAATGTGTTTTCTTAGCGCAACCTATGGTTGTCAAGGAATTTCAGATTTGAAAAAGGTTGTGATCGGAGATTCAAGAACTTGAGCCTAGATGAGGACACGGATGGGAGAGGGTGATTTGGCTTCGAGCCTAATTTAACCCATGGTGGATGGCTTTATGTGCACATAAAAGCGGATATGAAGGTTGTTGTTGTGGTAGGTGCTAAGTATGCATGAGCTCCATTTGGTCGCGTGTTTTCTTGTGGATATGGATCACATGTGAGCTATTTCGAGTCATGTATTTAGTATGCTATCATAGTTGGATTGGATGGAGGTTGTTACTGTGGTAGGTGCTAAGTATGTGTGAGCTCGATTTGTCCATGTGTTTCCTTGTGGATATGGATCACGTGTGAGCTATTGCGGGCCATGTATTTTGTATGCTACCATGGTTGGATTGGATGGAGGTTGCTATTGTGGCGGGTACTAAATATGTATGAGCTAGGTTTGGTAACATGATTCATTGATCATGTGCGAGCTATTCTTGGCCATATATTTAGACACCTTACCATGGTTGGATTGAATACAGGTTTGTTGGCTTGACTCAGTTTATGATAATATATGATTTTAACCTTTTAATTATTATTTTTGTTATTGACACCATATTTAAACAATTTGAGAACTACGAGCTTTTACTATTAAAAACTTTCCACTCAATGAGTTTTAGCTTACATTTTCAATGTTCCCCCCACCCCCTCCAAGTAGCGGTCAAGGATCAAGCTTTGGGTGAGTTCCATGTCATTGATTGTAGACTTTAATTCTCTTTGTGTAAGTTTTGTATTCATTCATGGGGTAGTTAGAAGTTTGGATTCATTCATGGGGTAGTTAGAAGAAGCGAGAGTCCCACCATTATGTATGTTTTGAGATATTCTCATTTGGACTATAATTATTTTGTAAATAATATCTAGTGGATATGAACTTTGCTTGAAAATTTAGAATAGTCTAGATGAGTGTGTGGTGAGACACACTTGTTGTGATTTTCGTGTTTGAAGACTGCATATATTATAGAAGTAAAAAAAAATTTCCCTTTTCAGGTTTGGCTATCCCAAATTTTAGGGGAGATGCTGTCGAAATTTCCATGGAATTTCAATATGTGTTCTATAGAAGTAAGTTGAAAAATGTCGTTTTCAAAAGTGTTTTATTATGCCACAATTTAGGTTAGAGAGGAAAGCCTAGATCGAGTGTGACGTGTTAACTTTAGTTGTTAACTTTTTACCCAACTGTATTGTGCTCCTATCTATGGGGTCACTCGCACGACTAGGGATGTTCCTGCGGGATCACTCACAAGATTAAGGGTGTACCTACAGATCACATGCACAGTTAAAGGTCAGTTATACTGTGTTGATACGGGGTACTCACACGAC
>JBBPDI010000009.1:9605529-9644746 GCA_037974545.1 Cucumis variabilis | reverse complement strand
TAGACTATTCAGGCTATATACTCGAACTTGATCCACATTTATGTCTCTACATAAAGTTCAAGTTTACTATATATAATTGTCTCGGGTCCTTAATTTATTGGCTTTAAGATTATAGTATCAATAACAACTTATTGAATAGAATATGCCTACAAACTACGAGTTTTAGGACATAAATTTCAATAGTTTGGACTTAAAGTGAGTAACTAGCTCTCTTTATCTCTTGGTCTTCAATCCAAATCTAATCTATTCCCTTATGTTGTTGTCATTTTTAATAGAGAGTTTTAGTATTTGATATTAGGGGTTCCCAACTAGGTTTCTAATTTTCAAATCCTAAGGTTTTCATATCAAGCCCAATAGCTCTGGCTTAATAGACCTCTCATTACAGGACTAAGTACATAGCTTAGGACATAAGGTACAAGATGAAATTCATTCCTACCTGCTTATAGGGTGAGTAGAAAGCTTGTTCATGTTGGACAATACTTGGTAAGGTTTTCTCCATGCAAAATTTAATTGTCATATCTTTGGTTAATATCATTGTCTAATAAGTGGTTTCTGGCTTCGTTAATATTAATTATTTGCAATTTCCACACCTAATACATGGACATGACATAGTAGTTTTGTCTCAAGAATGTTTTTGTGCAAACTCAATAAAACTATTGACGCCTTCATATTCTTTAGATATAATTTAGATCCTGATGTAGACTACATTTCTAGGAAACAACTTTTGATGCAAATTTTGATGACAATATGGTTGAAATGGTTGAAGCGGCATAATAAAAAAGTGTAGATGATCCCAAAAAATTTAAAAGTTACAACAGATGTTGAGAAACTTTTATATCCAGGTTATGAAAACTTGACCAATTTGGGTCAACTAGTCAAATTGTATCACTTGAAAGCAAAATTCGAGTGGAGTAATACTAGCTTTACATAGATGTTTAGTCTGTTGAAAAGTATACTACCTAAAAATAATGAATTGCCAACATCGACGTACGATGCAAAAAAAATTTAGTTACTTTAGGAATGATATATGAGAAGATTCATGCAATCTTCTCATATATATTAGGTGGAAGAAGTGTAACGACTGTTGCCTATACAAAATTTTTTTTATTGATGTATCTAATTGTCCTCGTTGTAATGAGTTGAGGTGGAAGAAGTATAAAACCTCGTTTGAAGTACAAAATGGAGTGTCTACTAAAGTTGTTTGGTATTTTTCACCAATTCCACGATTTTAAAGGATGTTCAATAGTCAAATACATTCGAAGAATTTAACATTGCATGCAAATGAAAGATTGGTTGATGGAAATCTATGTCATCCAGTTGATAATCCATCTTGGAAATTGATTGATCATTTATGGACTAATTTTGGGAGTGAGGAAAGGAACCTCCGTCTTGCTTTATCAACTGATGGAATTAATCCTCATAACGAGATGAATAGTAAATGTAGTTATTGGCCCTTGATTTGACGACATGCAATCTTCCACCATGGTTATGTATGAGACGTAAATTTATTATGCTAATAATGTTAATTTTTGGGTCAGATCAATGAGGGTATGATATATAGGTCTATTTAGCTCCTTTAATAGATGATTTGAAAATACTATGGAATGATGGTATGCCTTGTTATGATGGATATTGAAATGAGGTTCACATTAAAAGCAGTATTATTGTGGACTATTAATGACTTTCTTGCATATGGTAATCTGACGGGTTGCACTGTCAACGGATATTGTGCATGTCCAATATGTGGCAAAAACACATCTACTATACATTTAAGATTTGAAAAGAAGATGGCATATCTTGAACATAGAAAATTCTTGCCACTTAATCATCTATTTAGAAAACAAAAATATTTTCAATAATGAAAAAAGAGCTCGAAATTACTTCATAATCGTTGTCAGGAGAAGGTATTTTTGAAATGTTTATCAATAATAGTTTTTCTAACGACGACATTCATCAAGTACTAGATAGAGATCGATAGATTTTTCACATAGTTGTCGAAGAAGAAATTCATATATTTTTAACTTGAATATTGGAAGAAGCTTCACGTTCGCCATTGCTTGGATGTTGTGCACATTGAGAGGAATGTATGAACTTGTTGGGTACATTGCTTGACATTGCTGGTAAGATAAAAGATGGATTATCATCCCGTTGTGACTTAATAATTAGGCATTCATCCTGAGTTGACACCAAAGCTTGTGAGGAATAGGACATACATACCTCTAGCTTGTTATACATTATCCAAAAGTGAGAAATGCACAGTTTGCCAATCATTGTAAAATGAAAGTTTTAGAAGGATATTCCTCAAACATAAAAAACGTCATGTCAATCGACACTCTAAAACTTACTGGGTTAAAGTCTCATGATTTTCATGTGTTCATGCAACAATTTCTTTCGGTTGCACTTCGTGTTGCACTACTTAAACACATGAGAAACAGAGTCACAGGATTCTGTTTGTTTTTTAACGCTTATTGTAGTAAGGTTGTAGATGTTGCACGACTAAGTATCTTGAAACAAGTGATTATAGTAATATTGTGTTGTTTGAGAAATATTTGTATACATGTAGAAAAAAGTAGGAAAATTATCACTGTCAGTCGATTGAGCTATCCTTTGGAAACATGCTCGAGTGGGTAAAGATGGAGAATTCAGGAATAAAGAGGTTGAAGAGATTGCAATGAAAATCGTAAGTAAATTTGATCACCAGCATTTTATAGGTTTGAGACATATTTACAACTTATAACAAACAAATTTTTAATGATTTGTTCAAATTATAGGATAAACTTCAGAAAGATGTCGGTAAAAC
Organism: Cucumis variabilis; assembly: GCA_037974545.1. Taxonomy (NCBI): domain Eukaryota; kingdom Viridiplantae; phylum Streptophyta; class Magnoliopsida; order Cucurbitales; family Cucurbitaceae; genus Cucumis; species Cucumis variabilis. Next base: position 9,641,946 of record JBBPDI010000009.1, on the reverse strand, counting down.
ATATAATGTTTCAGATGATATTTTACCTCAAGCTTTGAGAACACCTGAACATCGAGGACATGCGAGAGGTGTAGGCGGATTGATTACACCTTTATTCTACTTTCACAAACACATTCCATCAGAACCTAGAAAAACTCAGATTACTGTTGATGTAGATGCCAACTGGAAAAAGGAGAAATCACAAATTTTATTAAAAAACAATCAAATATCAAAAAAAAAAAGTTAAAGTTAAAGTCTTTAAAGAGAACTAGAGAAACAAGTTTAGATGCACTTTAGATGCAATCAGAATATTAGTGAGAAATAGTTGATCTCAACGTCCATCCATCACACTTAAAAAAGTTGATCTAGTAAATATTATGTTTAATTTAATTTTATATATTGTATTTCATAATTTCTTTAACAATGATGATAAATTGAGATGTGAATGTAATTTTTCAGGGGAGACCATTTAATCTTTATGTTGGAAAGGTTGACAGCATTGTTGCACCAGGATCTGTTTTCGAAAGATTAATTACGAATGAAATAATTTATGGAGTAGGACTTGAAGTAGGTGATATGCGGGTTCTCGTTCACCTTGCACGTGATAGTCATTCTCTGTTGCCCATACACATTATTGGAAGCACTTATTCGGTAAACGATGCAATTGGTTCACACGTTCCATGAACAAAGCATCTTATAGTTATAGAGAAACAAAATAAGGTAAGGTTTTAATTTCATAATATGCATTTTTCGTATTAGCATGTTTTTATTTTAATTTTTGACATTTTTTGTATAGACATCTAGTAAAAAGTCTTGTGAGTCAGAATCTTTGAAAGGAACAAAATAAAAAATTAATGAATTAAAATTGCCAGTGGCAATAAGGTTCGTGATGAATGACAACATTAAACAACTTTGTTTGATGGAGGAATTAGGTTTTTCGGGGATCTTGAGTTGTATGATGTAAGTCCGCAAGTTCAAAATTTTGTTTTTATTACTCTTTTAAATGCTTGTTTCTAATATCAAAAGTTTTTTTTTTTATAATGTTATATGCTTATATGAATCTGATCCAAGTATTCTAGAGGAATATGTCTTCATGAATCTTGGACAAATTTGAAAAGGTTCAAGTACTAACAAACATAGAGCTTGATACTTGGGTAATAAATTGGTATCGATGAAGAATAAATTATTGATATGTCTAATTAATTGAGGGTAATTTAGAAAACAAGTATTGTTATTTTTTATATGTTTTTTATTATTAATATTTTTTATTAACTTGATTGAAACATATGTTTATTATATAGATATCATTGGATATTATTTATTATCTCATTACAAACAAATACGGTGTATGCACTTGATTCGTTAAAACATGATAGTGTTCGAGACGAGTTGAAATCTGTGGTCAACACGTAAGTATTTAACAGTTATTTCACATTAAGTGTATATTTATTATGTAAATTGCAGTTTGTTATATTTTTTTTATTCTTTTTAATTCAGAGCCTTAAGAATGTTTTATGTTGAAAGAAACACAATAGCTCGACCTCTTACTTAGGTTTCTGTTAAGGAATGAGCACTTAAATTCTAAATAAATGATAATGTGCGTTCGGTTTAAACATGTGTTTTTATTTTAACATGTGTTTTGAATATGTGTGTGTATAGTGTGCTCAATAGTCGGGCAGTATTGAATGTGGGTACTATTGATGAAGTTTATGCAAGACATAGTAAGGCAAAAGAGCGTCACAAATACAGATTTGGTATGCATTTTCTTGCACCATCTCTTATAGCTATTATTCTTAATTACGCTTAGTACAATCTAGTTATTAAATTACATTTATTTCGTTTACTGCTGACAAGACAAATTCCTTACAATTAATCAAAATTGGATGTGGTGAGAGTTTAATATTGTGACTTTCTAGGACAGTACATGTGATACATGTTTTTTAATTGCAATGAATGAGTAGTTTTTATATTTATAGTTCAGGTATATCGCAATACGATGTCAATTTCTATAGATCAGTTATATCTTATATGATCCTATTTGTTAAATACTGATTTTGTAGCAACATTGGTTTACAATTGATTAATGAAAATTAATTAGTTTATTTGGTGGATGTCTAGTAATTTTATGAAATATATGTTACTTGCGTTTCAATTATATGGTCTGATGGTATGGATTTCCTATTTGTGATTGTTGATATTTTTCATGAGTTGTTCAAAATTGTAAAGTTAGAAGTTTCAAGTTGTTGGAGTTTTAGAGTTATGTGAGTTCTGTAGTTTTGGAGTTGTGGCAGAGTTCTGTAGGTTATGTAGTTGACACAAATTTACAAGAGTTGTTCGAACTAGTTTGTAGTTGTATTTTATGGATTTTGCCTAAGTTGTGAAGTTAGAAGTTTCAAGTTGTTGGAGTTTTGGAGTTATGTGAGTTATGCACTTTTGGAGTTGTGGTGGAGTTATGCAGGTTGTGTAGTTGACATGAATTTGAAGGATTTGTATGAATTAGTTTGTAGTTGTATGTAATGGATTTTGCATAACTTGTGAAGTTAGAAGTGACGAGTAGTTGGAGTTCTGAAGTTATGTGAGTTCTGTAGTTTTAGAGTTGTGGGGGAGTTCTGTAGGTTATGTAGTTGACACGAATTTGCAAGAGTTGTTTGAACTAGTTTGTAGTTGTATGTAATAGATCTTGCATAAATTGTGAAGTTAGAAGTTTCGAGTTATTGAAGTTCTAGAGTTGCATGAGTTATGTGGTTTCGGAGTTGTGGTGGAGTTGTGCATGTTATGTAGTTGACACGAATTTGTAGGAGTTGTTTGAACTAGTTTATAGTTGTATGTAATGGATTTTGCATAAGTTGTGAAGTTAGAAGTTTCAAGTTGTTGGAGTTTTAGAGTTGTGGAAGAGTTCTGTAGGTTATAAGGTTCACACAAATTTGCAAGTGTTGTTTGAACTAGTTTGTAGTTGTATGTAATGGATTTGCATATTGTGAGACTTTGGTATTTTCAAGTTTTTTAAGATTGATTTTTTTTCTAAAGCTGTTATAGTTGAAGGGTTCGAAACGTCAAGAATAAACTTTTGTTGATGGACAAAATCCGTTAGTAGAAGGGGCAGTCTTAATGAGCAAAATCAGTCAATAGAAAGGCTATTTTGATGAGAAAAACACGTCTATAGAAAATGTTATCTTGATGGACTGATCCAATTTCTTGATGGACAAAAGACGTCAAAGTCCCCTTTCTTGATGGCCAATCCCATCATCAATAGCTTTTTGATGACATGTTTTGGCCATTAAGTAAATCATATTCAAGACTAACAAAATAGTAAAAAGTCAAAATGTTGACTTTTGAATTCAAAAGTCAAGGTTTGACTTTAACTTGAATGGTCAAATGACCATGTTACCCTTGGACTAATGTTAGTGTAAAAATCCAACATTTTGTTGAATAATCCCACTAATGCTTAGTGGGATGGATAGGTGGATACATAAGATGTAAACACCTAACCCACTAAGTTCCACTAATAGTTAGTGGAATGATAGGTGTTGAGATTTGGCCAACTAATTACATGTAATTTTGCATGTAATTAGGTTATAAATAGTTTCTTTTTTCAAATTGTGAAAAAAAAATTTACTAATTTTTTAATTTTGAATTACAAAATATTTTAACTTATTTTTATCTAAAAAAATCTCAACTCTAAGTATGGTCTCCTTCCAATTTCCATCTTGTTCTCCCTATTTCCTTCCCTTAGATGTAAGTAGAGTAGAATTGATCCTTAATTCCGCTGTGCATGTATCATATTCCTTCATTTACATATGAGAATCACTCACAAGTAATTATTTTTTTATAAGGATCACTTACAAAATACTCAGCCTCCACTTTTTCCTTCTCTGCTTTCAGTTTCCTCTTCTCGCCTTGTGATTCCGTCAACTAGCCGTTCAACACTCAGAACTTGCGTTTGCTATTTTCATCAAAATGTCTAGCATCTCATACATCCCTTTTTTTTTAACCTTTGGTCCTATTTATAGAGACCTTTCACATCCAAGGGTCATCTCCACACTTTACATGTCTGATTTTTCCATTTTGCCGCCTTATATAGCCAACCCAAACTCGACACGTAAGCCAATTTCAATTAGTAATAGGCACTTTCCTTGAGATGCCAACCTTATCTCCTTTGAAAGCCAAACTTCTTATCGTCTGACCCTCTTCTTGAGAAGCCACAGAAAATTTACTTCGCCTTAGAAGGTTGTCCAATCACCTCGTACAGACGTCCAACCTCTTAACAGAAGTCCTACTTCATCGTGACCATACTTAGGTGCAAGCACTTCTTCGTGCATCACTACATCCAATGCCTAGTTCTTTGCATTTATCGTGGTTCTTTCTCGCCAGCTACTCTTATCTTACTTTAATGCGATGGTACTTAGACTTGTGCGCTTCTATTTGCATTATCATTTCTCCAAACGCATCCTTCCTTGTTCTACCTGTTTTTATACTTAGTCAAAATTAGCCTTTTCCAATGGAGCTCCTCCTCAACAAAACTCCCTTTTCTGGGATCTGAGTCTCACAACTACTCCCTCAACTTTGGAATTTTGTCCTCAAAATTCTACTCCATCATTTTCTTTTCTTTGTCCAACGTAATCCCACCTCAAAACTTGGTGAGTAGAATGAGAAGCTACTTTTGTTCATGTAGGTTTCTTGCGTACCTTGACCTTTTCTCGATAATTATTTGGAATATGTCTAACTCGTCCACACTAAAAACAAATATTTGTTATCTCTTCAAACTCCCAAGTTTCGTTTACTACACTCTAAGCACTTAGGACTCTGATCACCGTCCCAATGTGATCCTTCACTAAAACCAGATTTAACTTACTTACTAATTATCCTTCATCACTTCCTTTTCTTTCACTCATCTTCGTGCCTGATCTTTTTTCCTTAGAACTCTTTCTTTTCCCAGCCAACATATTCTTAACACACATCACTGCCTATACCATCTTTAGAGAAGACCGTCCAATTCATACTTGTCGTCACTGGTACTCGAATCACTGCTCTTAGCCTTCCTCAAAACACTTGCACTTATCTTCCTCGTCCATTATAAAGGGTATCGCGTACTTCACAAGGTTAGTAAAATTATTTTCATATTCTGCGACAATCGTATCGCCTTGTTTTAAGCTTAAGAACTCTCTCTTTTTTGCATCAACAAACGAACGAGGGTAGAAATTGAATACTATAATCTTAAATCCAATAAACTAAGGGCCTGAGAGTATTTAATGTAGACTTGAACTTTATGTAGAGATATAAACGTTGAATTAAGTTTGAGTACATAGTGCAACAGTCTATAGTGTATGAATAAGGATGGACGCCTTATTCTGGAGACACTATGGATGTGGTCTGCTTTGTAGTTACTACAAACGATGTGATCCTTAAAGGGATTAAAGTCCTTGGCAGCGAAAGATTTACAGAGATCTTAGATCAATTTAATTGGGAACTTAAAATACCGTACATTAGCAAACAAATACAGAAACAATATTTCTTATAATTTAAACTAAGATTAAGCATGCTTAAACAAATTATAGATTAGAGAATTACATAATAGACTAACTTACTCTTTTTCATGTCTCTAAATCTACAAATCATTGAATTGGAGACACCACCCGTTGGAGACCTTCCTATCTTATAGGATGAGATTGGTTTGTAGGAACCAATTGGAATGAGAAAAGGTTTTTCAAGGAATTTCTAAGAGTGTTTGCAGATAGGCAAAAGCTTAGGTTGAAAAACTTGTTTTCTTCTATGTATTTATAACTCCTTCTTCTTCAGTGGATAGGAGAGAAATCATGGAATTCTATCAATTTAAAGTATATTAAATTAATAGAAATATTGAATTAACTAATTAATTAAATCATATTTATTTAATATTTCAATTAAATCATATTTAATGAATATCTTTCCCATATTTTATAGTTTTAATTAATTTAATTAAATAAAATTTAATTAAATAAATTTAAACTAAACTATTAATTCATTCTCAAATTAATTAATTGCTAAATTAAATATCTTATATTTAATTTAATTCAAATTTGAATCATATTCAAATATAAATTTCTCTCATAACCAATAATTTTAATATGAATCAAATTCACATTAGTTGATATTTAAACTCATTCAAATATTTAATCTCTCATAAATTAATTTTGAATCATATCCATTAATTTTATACAATAAAATTTAATTAAAATATAAACTTTATATTGTATTGTATCACCATACATTATTTTAATTTCCAATGAGAATTTGAACATTTCAAATTACAACCAATATAAATAAATCTCGTTACCCTTTACAGCTAGGAAGGGGACCTAATGGATCTACAAATCAGAAACAACAACGATATGAGATTAGTTGTTTAAACTCATTAACTACATTAATAAATATTCGTCAACTGTGTACACTCCATTAAAAACTCACAGCTGAACCCTTCTCACTGTAGATATATTTATGTGTCCACGGATAGAGACCAATAACAGTAAGTTAGTCATTCATGAGTGTTCGTAACACCAGCTGGGTCAAACCATCGTTTTATCTCTAGGTTACTTCTAGTCCTTAAATATCAGTGCTCCTCTAATGAATAACCTGTGATCCAACCAATAAACAGAAACTCCTCTCATGCCATAGAGAGGGTATGACCCTTTGTTCAAGTTTCAAAGACACCATTTAATGGAACACTCATCTACTTACCCTAAAGTCGGGAATGAGTGAATTCTATCTTACGTAATTATGTTCCTAGCTCTCCACTCAATCTTGTTTCCAAAATGATAAGCATATCGAGTCGACAACCTTACCACTCTCACCCATACAAATCAAAGAACAGTTCGTCATGAATAAAATTTCATAATACACTCAGGATTAAGACTAAGTTACCTAGGTCATTCTAATGAATAGAAACCAAACTAGTTAGCAAAGTTACATCTAGTGGTTACTATTTCGTGGTCTGGTCTTATGCAAACTCATTTCATAGGATATCCTCTCTCGCGTGTCACCTGCATGAACACGTTGGATCATTGTATTTGAATCAAATACAAAGTGAGGTGTATCCATAATGTTACCAGGATAAGGTACCCAGTCCTATGCCTATATTATAGACCCTTTAAGCTGATCTCGAACACTAATCCCTGTATGTCTCTACATACTATTCAAGACTCATCAAACAACTTAGGATGTTATTTTATTGGATTTGGGTTATTAAGACAAAGCTAATAATATAATCAACAACACTTATTCAAATAATAATAATAACATTTTATTAATTAATAACTATCAATGAATTATATTCACAATCTACGAGTTTTATGACATAAATCCCAACAATCTTGAATCGTTCATGTAAAGATATGGAAATGAGGGCATCTGATGTAAAGAGTTTACAAAAGAGTAGAACTGTCGCACCTTAGTCTGGAAGACAATCAAAATGCAGGAAGTATTGCGTATAGGACGCGATTTAGCTTAAACTTTGCATTTGATCTTTTCGCTAAGCTTATTTTTAACTCCTTTTAAACTATCAAACTAAACTTAAAATGCAACGGTAGTCAACCTTAACGCCAAATGCAATAAATAACTTATCCAAAAAGTACACTTTATTAATAACAAGCGTCCCATAAGAATATACAATTATAACACTTTTACCAAACATAATTAACAACTCTTAATTGTCTGGTGGCTTTCTCAACTCATTGCAAGCCCTTCAACCTTCTTCTCTACTTGGCTTAAACACCTGTTCCTGGAAGATGAGATTTTTAAAATGTAAGTCTAAAAGATTTAGTGAGGTTTTATGAAATCCTTTTTGCAATGCCTTTTGATAAATCCTTTTTGCCAAATCATAAATTCGAACACAAATCAGTTTATCAATAAACACTTTATTTCACAAAACATATCGATATACATCTCGAATAAACACCCATTAGTCAATTTTTCTTTAACTAAACTTTTTTGTCTTTGTATACTCTATGCCGAGGAAAATTTAGTTAAGATAACAAAGCACCTTCGATCTTATTATCCCATTAGACCTCGATCAAACTAGTAGAGCACCTTTCGTCATGCTATTACATAATAGATTCGATCAAGATAGCAAAGCACCTTTAGTCTTACCATCTTGCTTGGACTCAGTGGTAGCGACTAAGTGGTCCACGTAGTCTTATACCCCTGTGTGTACATTGACTATCAAGAACTCGGTATATTGAGTACCATGATTTTCTATTTAAAACCATTCTATTTAAACTCATGCTTTTAAACAACTTTCTAAAATAATGAACTTTTCTATTTTAGAAATTCCAACATGCTCGTAAATCATGGCTTTGCAAATATCCATAAACTTAACACTAATTACATGCTCTGGTATCATTTCTCAGTAACATACTTTAATATTATTGAAAACATGCTTATAAATCAGTAAACTCAACATTCAATCATCAAAGTTTTCTTAAAACATTTGATACATAAATGGATTTAGAAATCAACTTCAAACGCATTTTATCACTCACCACACTTTACCAAAGATCCTCCTCTTCCTTCTCTTGTTGTGGAGTCTTCTCGCGGAACAAACCACAACACTTAAAACTTTGTTTTTCTCCTTCTCATCAATGCAAAACAACAGCACTTTAGCCCCCCTTTTTTTAATAAAATCTTTGTGCTTACTTAATGACCAAATCCTCCATTTGTAGAACCCTTAAACTTAGTCATGCTTTAACTCTTCTAAGTTCGCCAGCTCCTACTTAAACTTTAACACGTGTAAATCTAATATTTAACCCAAACATTCTTAAATCCTTATTCTTACACATTAACCCTTGTCAAACCAAATCAGACATTTTCTTTGCCAAACCTTTCTTCTCGCCTAACTCCATTCTGCGAATAACTTCAACCACTCAACATAGTTTTAGAATAACTACGTTTTTTGCAAAAATTCATTCTCTTGTGAGCGTTTATACTTATAGGTCCTACCGCAAATTCTTTTTTTCTCAAATTTCTTTGCGAATTAACTTCTTAATCACAAAACTTATACTTAACTATAAAAGATTTTATCTCTTAATTATTTCCACAGATTAATTAAAACGTCAACTTCTTATCGCGAAGTGTTACTTCAAAATGCATCCTCTTATCTAAAATGAAAATTTTCAAAACTCTTAACCAAATTTTAAATTCTTTAACTCAAATTAGAAATGAGTCTTACAAGAACCATAAAATAGCCACTTTTAAGTTACAACATTATTGACTGTATAAAACTAACTATTTCGATTATTGATAACCTAAATAACATAATCTTAATCCTAAGCTAACTATGAACTTCTGTTCAAACAAAATTCTCAGTGTAATGACCCAATAAGCCTCCCATTTTAGGGGTAAGACCAGGTCGATAGCTAGGGACATAGGGTACAAGACAAAATTTACTCCTACTCGCATTAAAGTTAGTAGATAGGTTGTTTCCTTAAGGACTGAATCCAAGTCTTGAACAAGGAGACTCACCTTTTCATTGACTTTAGAGAGATTCGATTTATAGGTTGGACCTTAAACTAATTGTTCAATAGTGGATCAGTGAGACTTAAGGAGCAAAATGTAGTCTTGAGGGTAAAATAGTATTTTGATCCAGTCCAGGTTACGAACAACTTGTGAAGGATTAACTTATTTATTTTGGTTATATCATATGCACACAAATATATTTATAGTGAGAAGAGTGCAACTACAAGATTTTAGTGGAATGACCTGTTAGTTAACAAATGTTGATTAGCTCGATCTAAAAGAGTTTAGTCAGTCAATCTCTGATCATTAGAGCCCTATAGGTACATTAGATTTCCCTACTAGCTCATATGGAATAAACTTAGAACAATATGATGGAATAATTTGAATTGTTCGAATTAGGTAAAAAGAGAGAAACTGACAAATATATGTAAAATACCTACTAGTTATCAGTTTGATATAAAGATTTATGTTTAAATGTGATTTAAATATTAAAAATATGAATACAGATTCATATTCAGAAGCTAAAAAAATGATGGAAATTGTCAAAGTTGAAAAAAGTTCAATTGTTGACTTTTAACTTTGAAAAGTCAAACTTTGACCAACTTTATATTTAAATGTGATTTGAATTCTAAAAGAATAAATGTGAATTCATGTTCGAGAGGTCAAAATTAGTCAAGATGGACAAAATGGTAAAAATTCAAAGTTTAACTTTGACTTGAATGGTTAACTGACCATATTGCCCTTCGACTAAAGTTAGTGAAAAAACCAACATTTTGTTGGATAATCCTATTAACACTGTAACATCCCAAACCTATGAAGTTAACTTTAATTTCTTTTATATTGAATTTTGGGTGTTATGTATGAAAATGTTTGAATTGTAGCAGTTAAGTGTTTTGGAATGATATGTGGTTAATTTTGAAATTTGGGATTCCATTATTAAAATTTTGATTTTTGGATTGATTGGTTGGTGAATTAAATTTTGCAAAGTTAGAAGTATTATGCGTAATTACTGTATGTGTTTATATAAAGTTATGGAGGAATAAGGATAATTATATAAGGGTATAATATAATTATTAAGAGAAGTATATTATGATTTTGGGAAAAAGAGAAAAAAAATTAAAGGTGATGGGATGGGTGGTTAATGAAGAGAGAGAGGACATTAATTGGAATAGGAAGAAAAAGGAAAAGAGGAGTTATTTGGGAAAATTAAATAATAATGATATTATTATTATTATTATTACCATGATTGTATATTTAAAGCCACTCACGATGCGTGCCAAGATTATTATTCATCTTCTCCCTAAAGAAAAATCCTACCTCGTCGTCGCCCCCTCTCACGTCTGTCGCTGCCGTTTTGGTCTCATCGGCGACGCCGCTACTCAATCCATGACCAGACCTAATCGTGCATCCTCAGGCAAAGAACAGTCAAAATGCATGCTACCTTCACCGGTCCAAGCAATCAAGCATCATGGAATGCAACCCAAGCCACGCCGTCTCTACTCCATCACCTTTCGTTCACGATCAACGTAGCTCAGTAGCGTCCCTTATCGGAGATTGTCTGTCGTTCGTACGCGTGATTTCCAGCCAACTCAAGCCGATCCTTCTTTCTTCATGAGCCACATGCAATCGAGCTATTTCTGTGTAAGCCGTACGCAAGTTAAGACCTGATCCGAAGCCTTGGCTAGCTGAGCCACCTTTAATTTTAACCTTTTACAACATATTTGAGACCTTTAGTGAGTTTTGCTTAGTTCTCGTTCGGTTTAGTACACCCAAATTAAATATTTTGGATCATAAATAAAATGGTATTTTGAATAAATTGATTTATGTTTGCTTGAAGGTTCAACTGTAAATTAAGGAGTTGAGGCTATGAAATTTTTCTATTTAAGGTTATGTTGGACTCAACCTTAATCTTGGGTAAGTTGGATAAGTTGGGTGCCTAATTAAACAGTAAGGTGATAGTTGATAAAATTATTGATTTTAATTTTGTTCATGTTTAGGACTGAGTATTAGGAGAATCTGACTGTCAACCAGGGAATTATTATTCTTTAACAAATCTCCAAGTAAGAGATTTTCCTATTAGACCTTACTTTGAACGTATGTTCTGTATTATTACTGTATTACTCAATAGTGTTCTAAGAGAGATATATTATGACTTAGGGTATATTATGACTATTTGAGATGACATTATAAATGCAATATGAATGAGGCATGCTATGATTAAATGTACTATGTTTGAGTTATGTCTGAGTGAGTTAGGATATTGATGATATGATATATATGTATAGGCTATGGTGTTTTGTTACTTCTACCTGTTAGAATCGTACCATATGGGTGTTCCATGGGATCACCACCTATGTATGTCTGTATGGCTAGTTTGATGTGTGATTCAACGAAGTCACATACAACCTGACTCTTCTTTAGAGTGATTTCTTTGGATTCACCAAGAGCCCAGATGTGTCCCTACGGGACCACTGGATAGCGTACGTACGGGAGCACAATAGTAAGAGGTATTTTATTATTGGACTCTAAAGGGATGTAACAGACACATAACGAGACTAATAGTAGGTCCCTTACTAAGTATAAATTTATACTCATTCTTTTACATGTTTTATTTTACAGATAAGGGTAGGGGTAAAGGCAAGCTGGCGAATGACAAGAAGTGACCGTGGTTCGCCGTAGGGATAGTTCCAGTTTTCTTCTGCACTTAGACTCCAGTCATATATATTTAGAAATTTTTTAGAAACTCATGGTTATTTCAAGTATTTTCTTTACTTTCTTTTTGGGCCCCAAACTAAAATTTTAATTAGCTATTTTTAATTATTTCATTTTCTCTTTATATACGTTTTACTATTTGTTCAACTAAACTTCTTTAAATATTTCATAAAATATTAGTACTTTGTGGTTTCTAAAGATAAATAGACTGTATTTAATTTAAATGGTAATGACTTCAGCGTAGTAGAAGAGTTGGGTCGTTACAAACACTTAGTGGGATAAGTGGCTACATGAGATGTAAACATCCATTAAGATTAAGTCGATTGTGAGGTGTTGTTCATAGTCGAAGGTTTTACATCCATTTTGCATGTTATTTTTATAAAAATGTTTAGAAAAATCAAAGTGGGATAAAATAACATTAAATTTAACCGTGATATAATAAAACATATGAGTACAATAAACATATGAATACAATAAACTAGGGCATATACCTAAATATTACATTTTCCCACTTGTCCTAGTTCATAAACTTTGTAGACCTAAACTCTTTAGGTGACCCTAAAAAACTTTAGTTGTGGGGACCTTTGTAAAAGGATCAGCAATATGTTGCTCAAAAGGTATCTGGGTTACTACAATGTTACCACGATGTACAATTTCCTGAATAAATTGGTACTTGTGCTCTATATGCTTTCCTCGTTTATGGCTTCTTGGTTCTCTTGAATTTGCAACTACACCACTATTGTCATAATACAAAGTGATAGGCAAATGCATATTAGAAACAACTTCCAAATCCGTCAAGAACTTCCTTAGCCATACTGATTTCTTTGCTACTTCGCAAGGAGCTACATATCCAGCGTCCATTGTGTAGCTGACAATACAGGTTTGCTTTACGGTTCTTCACACTATTACTCCTTTATTTATAGTGAATATTGATTCCAATGTAGACTTTCTATCATCTTTATTAGTTTGGAAATCAGAATCAATATATTCAGTAAGGATCAAATCCTTAGTACCATACACGAGCATGTAGTTCTTTGTTCTCCTAAGATACTTTAGAATATTCTTAAAGGTAGTCTAATGATTACGTTTGGGATTGGACTAATACCTACTAAAGATCCCTACTGAGTAGCATATGTCAGGTATAGTACATAACATTGTATATATCAAACTCCCAACTGCGGAAGCATAGAGAATATGTCTCATAACCTCAAATGAATCTTTTAAGTATCTTAGAACATTGTTTTTTTTACAAATGAATTCCATATCTGTAAAGCATCAAACCTCTTTTCGAATTCTCCATCTTATATTTGACAGCATTTTGTCTATATAAGATGCTTGAGACATGATTAGAATTTTATTCTTATGATTTTGAATACTTTGGATCCCGAGAACATATTGTGCATCTCCCAAATCTTTTATTTGAAATTGTGTAGCTAGACATTTCTTGACGTTAGTCAGATAACTTACAACATTTCCAATGAGTAAAATATCATCGACATATAAAACGAAGAACGCTACGATGGAATTGATGACTTCTTTGTAAACCCAATGTTCGTCCTCAAAGTCATACTTGATCACAGTATATCGAATCTTATATTCCAGAATCTAGATGTTTGCTTTAAACCATAAATGGATTTTTTAAGCTTTCAAATCTTTTTTTCTTGACCTTATTCTATAAACCCCTCTGGTTAAGCCATATAAATACTCTCCTCAATATTACCATTCAGAAATGTTGCATTGACATCCATCTGTCAAATTTCATAGTCATAAAAGTAGCAATAGACAAGAGTATTCTAATCAACCTTCGCATGACAACAAGAGAGAAAATTTCTTCATAGTTCACTCCCTCTCTTTGGGTATAACCCTATATCACAAGTCGAGCCTTAAAAGTTTGAACTTTATCGGCTTGATCTTGTTTTCTTTTGTAAATCCATTTACAACTAATTGGTTTTAAGCTATTTGGTTTATCTACGAGAGTCTACACAGAATTACAGTACATTGACTCTATTTTGAGATCCATAGCTTTAATCCACTGGTCACAATCTAAATCATTCATTGCCTGCTTATAGGTCAATAGATACTCCATGCCATCGTCAGGTATGATGACTTGAGTTTGAGTTAAACCTAAGTAACCGTCAGGCTGATCAACAACTCTCCCATAACGTTGAGCCACTCTCAAGTTATGAGAAGGATGTGACTGAACAGATTACTAGTTTTATCAACTACTTTAGTGGATGAACTAGGTATATTTGTAGCCTCTTTGGAAATTTCTTTTAATACTAATTTACTGTGAGGTTGATGATCCTAAATGTGATCTTCCTATAAGAATATGGCATTTGTTGATATAATTAATACCTTGTTTTCATAAGGATCATAAAACATACCACATTTTGTTTCCTTTAGGTAACCTACAAATAGGCACAATTTTGAATGACCTTCTAATTTCCTAGGATTTTGCACCAACACATGTGTCGAGCATCCTCAAATTATAAAGTGACGTAAACTTCTTTTACGTCCTTTCCAAAGCTCATAAGGTGTTTTAGAAATACTTTTAGAGGAAATGTTATTCAAAATATAGATAGCAGATTCCAGTGTATATCCTTCAAGGAATCAGGCAACTGAGTGAATTTCATCATAGAGCGAACCATGTCCAACAAGGTTCAATTTCTTCTTTTTGATACACCATTTTGCAGAGACTTACTAGGTGCTAAGAGTTGTGACTGGATTTCATGTTCTATCAAATAATCTTGGAATCGTAAGCCCATATACTCTCCACCTCGATCTAATCGAAGTGTCGTTGTAGTTTTACCTAATTGATTCTCAACTTCAGCCCTATATTTTTTTAACTTTTCAAAAGAATCAGACTTATGATTTATTAGGTAAACTAAACCAAACCTTAAATAATCATTAATGAAATTGATAAAATATTTATAAGTACCCTTCCCACGCTTTGACATTCATTGGTCCACATAGGTTCGAATGTAGGAGCTCTAAGGGTACTTTTGCTCTGAGACCTTTTGTAATAGAAGATCTATTGGTCGTTTTCCCTTAAAGACAAGATTCACATGGGAGGTAAAGAGTTATCTTCTAACTGACTTAGAAGTTCGTTCTTAACCAATCTCCTAATCCTTTTAAGATTCAAGTGACCAAGTCTTAAATGTCATAAATAGCATTAAAAGAAACCTTTTGTCTTTTATATTGAGTTTCAATTATTCTAAACATCTAAATATTTAACACAAATTTTGTTCTAGTTGGTCTTAACTTATATAAGTTGTTTTTAAGTATAGCACAACAAATTTGAATACATTCACTGAAAATGAATACTTCAATTCTTCAAAAAATATTCTATACTTTTGTTCTAAATTATAAGAGATAGATATCAAATTCCTTTCCATTGACGAGCATACAAAACATCTTTAATTATGATATATCTATCATAAAAAAATAACTTTGAGTCTCCCATTGTTTCGCCCGAGACAACCACACCAGTTCCAACTTTGAGGGTAATCTCGCCTTCTACAAACTTTTTCCAAGAACTAGTTAAAGGGATTAGAGCCCTTTGCAACAGAAGATTTTGAACAGAGATCGTAAAACTTAAATTTAATTAAATCGGATTAAACTAAAATATTAATTAATTCTCTAACTAATTAATTGCTAAATTAAATATCTTATATTTAATTTAATCTAGATTTGAATCATATTCAAATAGAAATTTCTCACATAACCTATAGTTTTAATGTGTATCATATACCTATTAAATTTTAACTTATAGTATTAATATGAATCTAATTCACATTGAATTAATACTTGAACTCATTCAAATATTTATCTCTCATAAATTAATTTTGAATCATATCCAAAATTAAATTTATATGACAAAGATTAATTAAAATATAAATTTTATATTATAATGTATTACATACATTATATTAATTCCCAAAGTAAATTTGAACATTTCAAATTACAACCAATATAAATAAATCTCATTACCCTTTACATGCTAGGAAGGACACCTAATGGACCTACCGATAGAAGCTACAACGATATGAGATTGATTGGCTAAACTCATTAATCACATTAATCAATATTTATTAACTATGTACACTCCACTAAAAAGTCACAGCTGAACTCTTCTTACTGTAGATATATTTCTGTGTCCATGGATATAGACCAATAATAGTAAGTTAGTCCTTTACAAATGTTTGTAACACTAACTGGATCAAATTACAGATTTACCCTTGGGTTATTTCTAGTCCTTAAATATAAGTGCTCCTTTAATGAACAACATGTTTATGATCGCTAAACAGAAACCTCTCTTGAGCCAAATAGAGAGTAGAGCCATTTGTTCAAGTCCTAGAGACACCATTAAAGTGAACTCTCAACTACTTACCCTAAAGTTAGGAATGAGTTAATTACATCTTGTGTGATTATATTTCTAGCTTTCCACTCAATTTTGTCTCCAAAATGATAAGCATATTGAGTTGGCAATTTGCCTACTCTCATCCGTATAAATCAAAGAGAAATCCCTCACGAGCAGGAATTCATAATACACTCAGGATTAAAATTAAGTTACCTAGGTCATCCTAATGAAATAGAAACTTAACTAGTTAAAGGAGTTACATCTAGTAGTTACTATATCCTGGTCTAGTCTTAAGCAAACTCATTGCATAGGATACCCTCACTCACATATCACCTACACAAACACGTTTGATCATTGCGTTTATATCAAATACAAAGTGAGTTGTATCTATAATGTTACCAGGATAAGGTACCCAGCTTTATCCCTATACTATAGAACCTTTAAACTGTATCTCGAACATTGATTCTTGTATGTGTTTATATACTATTATTGAAGACTCATCAAACAACTTAGGATGTTAGTTTATTTTAATGAGGTTATTAAGACAAAACTAATAATATAATCAATAACAATCAATGGATTATATTTATTATTTATGAGTTTTAGGACATAAAACTCAACAAATCTTCACTTAGACTCAAATTCTAGTGGCATGTACATAATAAAGTAAACCTCAAACATTGGAAATGGTAAAATGTAACAGTATATTACCTAAAACTTATATATACAAATACAATAAAGTAGGGCATCCTTATACCCATTACACATCTCCCATTTACCCTAGATTATCTAATGTACATATCTCGCAGACCTAGACTTTCTAGATGACCCTTAAATACTTTAGCAGTGAGTGTCTTTGTAAATGGATTAGCAATGTTGTGCTTCGAAGCAATCTTGGTGACGATCACATTTTATCATTGCACAATCTTCCATATCAGATGATAATTCCTCTTTATGTGTTTTCCTCGTTTGTGGCTGTGAGGATCTTTAGAATTGGCTTTTGTCCCACTGTTATCACAATATAAAGTGATGGGCATGTTCATGTTCATGTTTGGAACAAGTTCTAAGTCATGCAGGAACTTCCTGAGTCAAACTGCTTCTTTTACTTCTTCATAAGCAACGATGTAATCAGCCTCTATAGTAGAACCTGCAATGCATCGTTGCTTGATGCTACATCATACCACAGCTCCCTCGTTCAAGGTGAACATTGATCCTGACATGAATTTTCTTGAATCCTTATCGGTTTGGAAATCAAAGTTGGTGTATTCTGTAAGGATCAAATCCTTAGCTCCATACACAAGCATGTAGTCTCTTGTTCTATTAAGATACTTGAGAATAATTTTAACCATCATCCAATGGTCGAACCCTGGATTGGACTGATACCTACTAACTATTCCCGCTGTATAACAAATGTCTAATCTAGTGTAAAGCATAACATACATTAGTTGCCCACACCTAAGGCATAAGGAATATGTCTCATATCCTTAACCTCTTAAGGTGTTTTAAAACATTATTCCGTAGACAAGTGAACCACATGCCTGAAAGATAATAAACTCTTCTTAGAGTTTTGCATCGAATATCGAACCAACATTTTATTGATATAGGTTGCTTGAGACAGTGCTAGCATTTTTTCTTATGATCGCTTATGATTTGAATCCCAAGAACATATTGTGCCTCTCCCAAAATTTTTGTTTGTAATTGAGCTACCATCCAAGATTTGACGTCAGTTAGGTATCCAAAATCATTTCCAATGATAAGGAAGAAAGCTATTTTACCTTTGTTGATTTTCTTGTATACACAAGGTTCATCAACGTTTTAGTCAAAATCGTAAGATTTAATCACAGTATCAAACCTAATGTTCTAAGATCTGTATGCTTGTCTCAACCCATAAATGGATCAATTCTGCTTGCAAACTTTTTGCTCTTGACATTGGGTTATGAACCCCTCGGACTGAGACATAAAGATACTCTCTTCAAGATTATCATTCAGAAAAAGCAGTCTTGACATCCATTTGCCATATTTCATAATCATAAAATGTGGCTATGGACAAGAGAATCCTTATAGATTGTAACATAGCAACAAGGGAAAAAAATTTCTCATAGTCAACCCCTTCCCTTTAGGTATACCCTTTTGCTACAAGCTCCCAGCTGAATCTCTCTTTCTCTTAAAGATCCATTTGTACTCTATAGGTTTCATCCCTTTAAGTAGATCTACAAGCTCCCACACTGAATTTAAGTACATAGACTCCATTTCAAGGTCCATGACTTTGACTCATTGGTTCTTGTCTACTTCATTCATTGCCTATTTATAGGATGACAATGGATCCTCAACGCCATCATCTGGTATGACAACTCGAGTTTTAGTTAAACCCAAGTAACGGTTAGGTTGTGATAAAATCCTTCTACTGTGTTGAGGCATTCTCAACGATTGAGAAGGACGAGACTGACCTGATGTATTGGTTTCATCAACTCTTGATGAGGGACAAGCTTCATCAACAATCCTTGTTGAATCATCAATAGCTTCATATAATACTAATTTGCTTCGTGGTTTATAATCTCTCATGTGGTATTCTTCCAAGAAACTAGTATTTGTCGATACAAACACTTTGTTTTCTTATGGATCGAAGAATATACCACCTTTTGTTTCTTTAGAATAACCAATAAATTTGCATAATCTTGAACGAGGTTCCAACTTCTTGGAATTTGTCACTGACACGTGTGCTGGACAACCCCAGATTCTAAAGTAACTTAAACTAGGTTTACGTCCTTTTCATAACTCGAAAGGTGTTTCAGAAACACTCTTCAAGGAAATATTGTTGAAGATATGAATTGAAGTCTTTATTGCATACCCTCAAAATGAGCTAGGCAATTAAGCATAGCTCATCATTGAACAAACAATGTCTAACATGAATCTATTTCTCCTTTTCGATACACCATTTTGTTGAGGTGTACCAGGTGTTGAGAGTTGGAATTAGATTTCATGTTCTATCATATAGTCTTGGAATCTCAAATTCATGTACTCTCCACTTCTATCAAATCGAAGTATTTTAATCTTTTTACTTAATAAATTTCCAACTTCAACCTTATACTCGAACTTTTCAAGAGCTTCAGACATATGCTCTATGAAGTATAAATAACCATACCTTGAATAGTCATCTATAAAAGAGATGAAGTATTCAAAACCTCCTCTAGCTTTTTCATCAGACACAGAGGTCTGGATGTGTAAGTTTTAGGGGCACTTTGGCTCTATAATTTTTTTCCAGTAAGAGGTATTTTCGTCATTTCTTCTTCAAGACAAGATTCACATGAAGGTAATTAATTATCTTCTAATTCATTTAAAAGTCCATTTTTTACCAATCTCCCGATCCGATCAAGATTAATGTGATCTAATCTTAAATGCCAAAGATAAATATTGTTATTTGGAGAAATGCTTTGCCTTTTATTTTGAGTGTTAACAATTTTAAACATCTCATGATTTAAAATTATTTTAGTTTCATTAGATCTTAATATGTATAAGTTGTTTTATAACTTAGTTGAACAAATATGTACACCATTCTTAAAAATGAATGCTTCATTTAAATAAAATATATACAATAAGATTGTTGAAGTAAACAAGAAATAGATACAAGATTCCTTTTAATCTTAGGAACTATATACAAATTTTCTAAGATTAAGTATCTATTCTTTAAAAACAACTTCATGTTTCCTACTGAACATGCTGAATGACGTCTCTCGTTCTAACCTTAAGCTTCATCTCACTCCCCTCGAGCTAATGGAAGGAACTAGTTTCTTGTAAAGAAGAATAAACATAGTTAGTGACTCTTAAATCAAGTATCCAGGCTTTTTGGTTATTTTACATTAAACAAGTTTCTAAAACAAGTAAATCATATTTACCTTCCTTTTTCTTCTTCTTCCCAGCAATGTACTTTGGACAGTTCCTCGTCCAATGTCTATCCACATTGCAGTGGAAGCACTTCCCCTTGTCGATTACCTTAGCCTTTCCTTTGCTCTTAGCAGCAGCAGCAGGACCTCTCCCCCTCCCTCCTTTCTTCTTCTAAATTTTCTTTGACGTAGAGAATGAGACTGCAGACTTGGTTCCATAGGATAAACCCTTCTGAAACCTTCTAGAATGAGCAACATTTGCCTCTCCTTCTTTTTGTCCCTTGTTTTTCATAAGAGACTGAAAAGTTTACAACTCACTTAGGAGGATAGTCATGTTGCACTTTATCTTGTTCATTACCACATTGCTACATAATTGAAGGAAGCTCTTCGGAAGATATTTCAAGATAACGGACACTTGACTCTGCTCGTCAATAACCATCCCGTTCATTTCTAGCACGTTGAAATGGACCATCATGTCAAGAACATGCTCTCTAATAGATTGACTCTACTTCATGTGAACATTATAAACGTATTTAATGGCCTCATGTCAGATTTGAATGGGTGGTTGCCTAAACATCTCCTAGAGGGAGTCCATAATCTGACATGTAATGACCATGGACTCATGCTTCTTGCTTAGCCCGTTAGATATACTGGCCAAAATATAGACGTGAGCCTTGTCAATTGCCTTTGTCCAGCGATTATATGCATCCCTGACAGTCTAGGATGCATTTTGAGCAGAAAAAGGAGAACATTCTCTATTAAGATGAAGCATAGATGAACGACTACTAAAATTATATTCAGGTTTGACTTTCACGTTGCATAGTTCTCACTGGTTAATTTTTCATTTTCAAGCAGTGCAATAATTGCAGAACACATGCTGAACACATGCTGAAATAACAAACAACTATATTAGTTATCTTTGTCTTAACCCATTATACAAAATAATCCAATCAATTCAGCAAAAACAAACAATCAAAGAACCCTAATGTAACACTCCAAATTTTAAGGTATTCCTCTAAGCTTAATTGTCAATTTTTATTAAAATTTTAAGGATTTGGAGTGTTATATTAATATAGTTTGGTGTGAAAGAGAATTTAATTTGATAGAGAGAGAAAGAAGTGAAAAAGGAAAAGGAATTTGAAAATTGAAAAATAATAATAACTAAAATATAATTATTATTATAATATATTATTATAATTATTATAATATATTATTATTATTATTTTAAAACCCTTCATAGTTTTACGTGCCTTCTTTTTATAATCTCTTTCTCTTCTTCGTTAACCTACAGGCGACGGTCGCCCTAACTCTCCCTTCTCTTCTTTTTTGTTTGACTTCTTTGAGGACCACCAATCGTCTCATTTTTTCCCTTCATTTCGATCGACATTAAGTCGACTGCATCATTGTATCTCTATTTCACATGTTAACGAGATCGATCGGCCAAGCCAGTCTTCGTTCATCTTTTGTGGTGTGCCAGCCAAGATGCTCTCATCCCGTCAAAGTTAAAGCCTCCACGTTGTGACTCCTCCTCTTTGAATCGTGAGATTTCAAGCCGCATCCACCTTCAAGCCATCCGTTCATATCTATTTTTTCACGCGTCTATTCTACCTATACAGAGCCTCTGCCTCTGCCTTGTTAACTATTGTAGTTGTGGTAAGGATGAAATTTCTGGATTTGATGGTTCTGTAGTGTATTTTACCTTGGAGTTGTAGTGTTGAATTAATCGATTGGTTTGATATTGTTCCTTGAAGGTGTCAATTGTGGACAGTACTTGAATTTCTTGGGTTCACGAAAGTTTGGTTGGAGTTCAATTCTCCATTGAATTGGGTAAATTGTGGAATTTACATTGGTGAGTTAAATGGATGTTATTGTGTAAGAAAGCAATGATTTTCTGTTTACTTATGTTTAGGATTTGGATTGTTGGACTTAGTTTAATCAAGGAGCTTAAAAAGTTAAGGTAAGGGATTTCTACTAGTGGGCTCTACATTGAAATTTGAATGTATTGACAGAAAGGATTTTATTGCTATATGTATATTGAAGTTTGAATGTATTGTCTGAATGGATATATTGAAGTTTGAATGTATTGACTTAATAAATTTTACTAAACTGAGGTGGTTTAACTGTTATGTAGATTTAAATGGGATGAATGATTATTAGAATGGTTGACTGAACTGTGATGTGTACTAGTGTTTATTTTTTACTAGTTATGTGTAGACAATGGGGATGTTGAGAGTTTTATTTGTACCTTGATGTTACTGTTATGAACTGTTTTGATTGAATTGGGAAAAATTGTTAGCTTTATCTAGGGGGTAGTGTACCTTGAAGGTGTCCTATGGGATCACCACTTGTATGTGCATCATTTGGAAGCACTAGACTGATACGTGCATCATTCGAAGTACTAGACTGATATGTGCATCTTTCGGGGACGCTAAACTGATTATGTGCATCCTATGGGATCACGAGACTGTTATGATGCACGATACCTCTAAGTTTTTACCTCTAACAAGACCAGTAGTGGATCTCTTATTGGGTATATTTTGTACTCACCCTTTTATGTTTAACTTTTTCAGGCAAATGTAATACGAGAGGTGGACCGACGAGGGACAAGAAGGGCTCGTAATTGTCATATGGGAACACTTTTTTTAATGCTTCCGCTTAACACCTTTTACTTTTTTTTTTTTTGTTAAATTTTGAAGATTTAAATGAGGTTTATGTTTATAATAATTATGTCTAAGTGAATTAATGAACGATACTTTTGACCGTGTATTTTATTTGAAATGGGATCCAAATAAAGTTTTCTTTGATTTTTATTGTTTCAAATAAAGTTTACTATGTCTTGTGTCAAACAAACTGTCTTTGTGTTAAAGTAATGACTTCAGCTTAGATAGAAAAGTTGGATCGTTACACCTAAACAAACAAATGATTTAGTTTTTACAACGATACTTCATAAATTTAGAGCAACAGTCACCGAAGGGTGATCAATTATTCCTCTCTTAAACTGAGACAACCTCAGCTAGTTACTAGTACTAGAATAACTCTTATTTCTATAGTTCTTAGCTACCATCGTTCGGTCGAGGATTTATCAACTAACTTAATCCATCTCGTAAGTGTGACCCTACTATTTTAAGATTTCAGAGGTACGCTTCAACAGGCCACTGAAAGGAAAGACAACTATTGAAGATTAACCTAAGAAATCCTATCCATTTCAAGAGTTTGCATTATTCTGACTTCTATGATCAGGCCCTCCGAAGGGATTGTTGCTCTAGGACGACTTGCAGGTGAATCATAAAAATCTCACAGTGCAATGTTCTCCCACTTAATATGAACATTTCTCCTATCCACCTTGTTATTGACCCATACAAACACTTTTCGAAGGGTGGCCGCCCTAGGACAACATGAAACGAAGTATGGATCTCACGTGTGAACTCTTAGGGATGTGAAGCTATAAATTTGATACATCATATATACCATTTTTCTCCCAATAAAAGATTCTATTAATTTAGGGTTTGTTGAACTTAGCTAAATTCCGGCTAGATGAATCTAACAAAGTCTATTCTTATTATAACTCTTACAAGAAAATACTTTACTCTAAAGTTTCTAGGTGTATTAAACCATTTAATTTACCTAGTGACATCTTATGCTAATAGAAATAAGGTTAATTCAACGTCATCGGTTTTGAGTCAGTTCCCAAGTAAAAGGTGTTTCGTAAACCGTCAACTTAAGTACCCTAGCCTTAGACAAAACTTTATCGGTGAAGTTCTCTTATAACCTTAAATCCTATTTGTCCTACTTACTTTCATTAAACTAAAATAAGACTTAATTCTAATTCTATTAGAATTAATGTGATCTTATGTCTATTTAATTTTAAACAATTTAAAATTAAATCAAATTAACCCTAAGATAATATGTTTGCATGCAACTCTTTATTATAAGTTGACAGTTTCTAATTATCAAACTTTAAAACTATTATAAAATTAATTAATTAGCCCTATAATATGCATACTATGGTTTAATTAACTATAATTAAATAATAAACCATGCAACATATAAAACTACATTAATATAACAATTATATTAAATTATGGATGTAATATGCTCAATGCAAATTGATTTTCATCTTAATTAATATAACACTTATATTAAAAATATTTCATGAAAATCAATCAAGCATACAAGACATTACTTTAAATATAATAAATTATATTTAACTAAGTAATGTCATGCATCATGTTTTTCTAATTTTACATATTTAAAATATCAACATACTTTAAATAACTCATGAAATTCATTATCATGCATTAATACCATACATTATAACACTTATAATATATAAAAATGCATGAACATGTTTAACCTAAGGTGGAATTTATCTAACTGACACCCATAAAGCATTAAAATAGCAATTGAACCTCTAAAATTGGCCCCTAGGATAAAATAAAGCAATAAATTTCACTAATTAAGCCTTAAAATATCCTAAAACAACTTCCAAAGCTCCAAAAAAGGAAGAACCGGTCCAAACCAAGTTGAACCAATGCCAATACATTGAACCTGCACTAGAAGTTGAACCGCGCAGAACTAGAGACAACCGCATGAACCAAGCCGAACCGAAGTCAACCACGCGTGAACACACGCCACACCAAGCCAAGCTGCTAAATATGTTTAACCTAAGATGAGATTTATCTAAATGACATCAATAAAGCATTTAAATAACAATTGAACCTATAAAATTGGCTCTTAGGATAAAATAAAGCAAAAATTACAATAATAAAGCTTTAAATTTATCCTAAAATGCTTCCAAAGCTCCAAAATCGGTCTCAAAACCTTCAAAAAAGCTTCAAATCGAGCCTAAAAACCTTGAACCAGCCCAAAATTGGAAGAACCGACCCAAACCAAGCTGAACCGACACAAAACCATACGCCAGATGTGAACCGAAGTTGAACCTCACGCTAAAAGCAAAACCGCGCCAAATCGACATCAACCACCATGAACCGTAGCCGACTGCACATGAACCCATGCCAAGCTAAGTCGAGCCATCTCTCGCATTCGAGTTGGTTGTCTGGTGCTACTGACGTGAGGCTGACATCATTGTGACATCAGCCCTTCTTCTCCCTCCAAATGCTTGGGTAACTTTTTTTTTCATCTTGGTTTCTATGTAGTCGAATTGGAAGCCTTCTGGTTATTCATTTTAGACGAAATCGGTATCTAAATTCTCAAAAAAAATATCAAGAATTTAAATTTGGATTCTAAATAACAAAATTACAAATTAAAATGCCTAAAAATGCAGGGGCTTTACATTTTGTTCCAATCAAAACAGTAAGTCTATGAAAAAAATTACAGAATACATCTAATTGCAAAACCACATTCACAAATTCAGAAATCCTACCAAACCAATACAAATTTTTAAAATTCCCAATTAAAATTGAGATGGGTCTAATACCAATTGAAGGGATGAGAGCTTTTCACAGCAAAAGATTTTAACAGAGACTATAAAACTCAATTTAATTTGGGATGATCTTAAAAATACCAAATGCATTGGCAAATTAAAGAAACAAATTTTCTAAGGCTAAGCATGCTTTCAAAAAATTAAAAGTACAAAGAACATAAACATATTTACTCATGTTGAAGTCTCTGTATCTACCAATCACCAATGGGCACCACTAATTGAAAATCTTTCTGTGCTCTGGGAATGAGATGTTTGGCAGGAACAAAATTTGGAAAAGAATTTTGCACAATAATTTTGAGAGAATTACTTCTAAGAGAGCATACACCGAGTTTTTCCAAAACTCTTCAAGAACTATATTCCTCATTACGCAAATATCTTCCTCCTCTTCAGCTGTTAGAAGGAGAAGTTGAGAGAAAAATTGGAAATGTGGGAAACAACATTCCCTATTAATTTAAAAAATATATTAAATTATTAAATTAATTAATTAATTAAATCATATTTAATTAATATTTCATTTAAATCATATTTAAATGAATATCTCTCACATAACATACAGTTTTAATTTAATTAAATCAAATTAAACTAAATTATTAATTAATTATCTAATTAATTAATTACTAAATTAAATATCTTATATTTAATTTAATCCAAATTTGAATCATATTCAAATATAAATTTCTCTCATAACCTATAGTTTTAATGTGTATTATATACATATTAAATTTTAACCTATAGTTTAATATGAATCTAGTTCACATTAAATTAATATTTGAGCTCATTCAAATATTTTATTTCACATAAATTAATTTTGAATAAATCCAAAATTAAATTTATATAATAAAGTTTAATTAAAATATAAATTTTATATTATAATGTATTACATACAATATATTAATTTCCAAAGTAAATTTGAACATTTTAAATTACAACCAATATAAATAAACCTCATTACCCTTTACATGCTAGGAAGGAAACCTAATGGACCTATATATCAGAAGCGACAACTATATGAGATTAATTGGCTAAACTCATTAACTACATTAATCAATATTTATTAACAGTGTGTACACTCCACTAAAAAGTCACGGCTAAACTCTTCTCACTGTAGATATATTTTTGTATCCATAGATGTAGACCAATAACAGTAAGCTAGTTCTTCACAAGTGTTCGTAACATCAGTTGGGTCAAATTATCGTTTTACCCTTGGGTTACTTCTAGTCCTTAAATATTAGTGCTTCTCTAATGAACAACCTGTTTATGGTTCAACCACTAAACTGAAACCTCTCTCGAGCCAAAGAGAGGGTAGGGTCCTTTATTCAAGTCCCAGAGACACCATTTAAGGGAACACTCATCTACTTACCCTAAAGTTGGAGAGGAGTGAATTCTATCTTGCGTAATTATGTTCCCAACTCTCCACTCGATTTTATCCCTAAAATGATAAGCATATTGAGTCGACAATCTTGCCACTCTCACCCATACAAATCAAAGACAATCTCTCGGGAGCAAGAGTTCATAATACACCCAGGATTAAGGCTAAGTTACCTAGGTCATCCTAATGAAATAGAAACCTAATTAGTTAACGGAGTTACATCTAATGGTTACTATATCTTGGTTCAGTCTTTTATGCAAACTCATTGTATAGATATCCTCACTTGCATGTCACCTACACGAACGTGTTGGATCATTGCATTTGTATCAAATATAAAGTGAGTTGTATCCATAGTGTTACCAAGATAAGATACTCAATCTTATCCCTATTGTATAGATACCTTCACTGTATATCGAACATTGATCCTTGTATGTCTTTACATACTATTCCAGACTCATCAAATAACTTAGGATGTTAGCTTATTTGAATTAGGTTATTAAGACAAAACTAATAATATAATCAATAACACTTATTGATTACACGAACGCATTGGATCATTGCTTTTGTATCAAATACAAAGTGAGTTGTATTCATAGGGTTACCGAGATAAGGTACTTAGCCTTATCCCTATACTATAGATCCTTTAAGTTGTATATCGAACATTGATCATTGTATGTCCTTACATACTATTCCAGACTCATCAAACAGCTTAAGATATTAGCTTATTGGAATTAGGTTATTAAGACAGAACTAATAATATAATCAATAACACTTATTGAAATAATAATAAACATTTTATTAATAGCGGTCAATAGATTATATTTACTATCTACAAGTTTTAAGACATAAAATCCAACACTAGTTTCTTGAAATAAGAAGCAAATATGATTTACTAGTTGTTGAAACATGCTTAGTGGAATTTTATATTTCAACCTGAATACTAGATTTAGAAGCCACGAAATTCTTATAGTATAATGAGTGGAAGTTCTTTCCATAGGCAACAAATTAGACAATTGAGCTTTTTTCATTAATACATGAAAGCGATTTAGCACACTTCAAGTCGACACAAATAAATTGGAGATGTTTAACTATATTATGTCATATGCTTAAAACGAATGGCAAACTAGGAGGCACGCCAAATGTAGAAGTTGAGGAGATGGTTGTAATAATTTTACATATCCTTGTATGTGATGTTAAAAATAGAATTATATGTCGATTTTTGCACGTTTAGGAGAAATAAATAGCACAAACGTTTTAATATAGTTATGAACTCTATTATGATTACATGAGTTAGTTAAAATTTCCCGTTAAGTGAATTTTAAAGTTATTTGAATAATAATTTTTAAAATTTTTAAAAGTGAATCAAACAAATAGATAAATGAAAATTCTTGGTGTTGTGAATTAAAGCAAACCTTTAAATATATAGTTGTTGAATAAGAAATTTTGAGACCAATCACAAATTGCCACATCATTTATTAAATTAATGATGAAAAGTGCAAATAATTAAATTTAAGACTAATTAAAATTGACATGTGTCCCAGATTAAAAATTGAAAACATAAATTGGCCAATTCTGATAATGTCACTTGTTTTCATCCTAACCGTTGGATCAAGTTAATTATTTTGGTTCAATTAAATATTATTTGCGTATGCTAGGTTTAGTTAAGCCCAAAAAAATAAGCTTAATTAAGCCCACAGACTAAATATAACTCAAATCTATGTGGTTAAGCCCATGGGTTTGGTCCACGGACCAATCGAACTCAAGCCCATAAAGCCCACCAGAGAACTCTATAAATAGAGGAGTTCTCCTCATTTGTAAGGGTGGAAAAATTTTTACTCCAAAAGATCTAGAGAGAATTCTTCCAAGAACTAGAAGACTCCTTAACACCTGAAGTCGACCACCCTCAAAGATTGAAGCTCCTTGGAAGATACAAGCTTTCTTCCAAGACTCCAACTTCATGAACATCACGTGCTCTGCTTCCTCCAAATCAAGCAGAGACATTCAACCAACTTGAAGAACATCACGTGCTTCGCTTCTCCAAATCAAGAATAGACATTCAACAAACTTCAAGAACATCACGAGCTTCGCTTCCTCCAAATCAAGCACAAGCATACAGTCAAAAGAGAATCAGAGGATCAAATTCTAGAGATCAAACTACATCGAATCAAATCATCAAGAATACAACATCAACACTAGTTCAACTCCACGAATCAAATTTCTCTGGAAATCTTGTGGGAACAAATTGGCACGCCCAGTGGGAAAATCTCTACCTCTCATCTCTCTCTCATCATCTAAATCTACAAGCAAACCAATGGCATCAAAGAAAGCTGCAAGCGATACCTACACAGGACCTATCACCCGTAGTCGTTCTAAGGAGATCGTCCAAGAGCAAGATCAAGGTTCCACCATCGCGCAGAGCATCCTTAAGTAATTGATGGAATCTCCTAAAGTTGGAATTGTCTTCAAGGAAAATCCTCTATATAATGATTCTGATTTTGCTTCTAGAAAGTCAAAGAAAAAACCACACCCTGATGTGATGTCTGTCATGACGGCTAATGTAACGATCGAGACTGTCATGGTAGAGATGGAGAGGAAAATTAATCTCTTGATAAAGGTTGTTGATAAGCAAGACCATGAAATCGCAGCTTTAAAAGAGCAGATGGGAACTCGTGAAACTACTGAGTCAAGTCAAACTCCTATTGTTAAAGCTGGTGACAATGGGAAGAATGTTGTACAAGAAAATCAACCACAACAACAATCAAGTTCTGTGGCTTCTCTTTCAGTTCAACAATTACAAGATATGATCACAAACTCTATCAGAGCTCAGTATGGAGGCCCGTCTCAGACTTCTTTCATGTACTTTAAGCCGTACACCAAGAGAATTGACAACTTGAGAATGTCGCTTGGGTACCAGCCTCTAAAATTCTAGTAGTTTGATGGAAAGGACAATCCAAAACAACATGTTGTTCACTTCGTCGAAACATGCGAGAATGCAGAATAAAGAGGAGATTAACTAGTTAGACAGTTTGTTCGAAGCTTGAAAGGAAATGCTTTTGAGTGGTATACCGATCTAGAGCCAGAAAGCATTGACAGTTGAGAACAACTGGAAAATGAGTTCCTCAACCGCTTTTATAGCATCAGGCACACAGTGGCATGATGGAGCTTACAAACACAAAACAAAGGAAGGGAGAACCAGTAATCGATCACATCAATCGATGGAGAGCTCTAAGTCTTAACTGTAAAGATCGACTAACCGAACTGTCATCTGTAGAAATGTGCACCCAAGGCATGCACTAGGAACTTCTCTATATTTTGCAGGGAATAAAACCCCATACATTTGAAGAATTAGCAATTCATGCTCACAACATGGAATAAAGCATCGCTAATAGAGGAACTAAAGATTTCTTAATCTATGAAGTAAAAAGGAGGCAGAATGAAATCAACGACATTAGATATATCATAAATAGTGTTATTGACGAGTCTATGGTTGTTCATGAGTCTCCATTGAGATCTTTCTCCAAAAGAAAAGAAACAAAAATTGAAAGAAAGAATGATGGAAAAGAGAAGCATCGACCAACTCTTAAAGAAAGACAAAAAAAAAGTTTACCATTTCCCAACTCTGATGTTGCAAACATGTTAGAGTAGCTGCTAGACAAACAACTCATTCAACTGCCAGAATGTAAACGATCGGAACAAGCAGGAAAAGTAAATGATCCTAACTACTGTAAATACCATCGGGTCATTAGTCATCCTGTTGAAAAATGCTTCGTTTTGAAGGAGCTGATTCTAAAGTTGGCTCGTGAAAAGAAGATTGAGCTGGATATGGATGAAGTAGCTCAGGCGAATCATGTTGCAGTTGAGATGACTTCAAGTGTTCCACCATAAACACAACTTTATGATCAAAGGAAAAGCTTAATTCAATTTGGGACTTTTGAACCTATAGTTGTTCAATTCCAACAAAGGATCATGACGACTGACTCCCAAAACAAAGAAGAGCCAACTGAAGATGGTGAAGAAGGATGGATAGTTATGACTCGCCAAAAAGGAAGACAACCAAATTCCATTCAAATGGAATCGTCATTCTGTTAAAAGTATGCAAAAGGAAGCATGTCCCATAAAGAAGGGGAAAAGAAACAAGAAGATATGGAATCCTAAGCCTATGCAAGAGGAGGACAATAATCTTCTCCAACCTCAACGGCTGGTAACTTTGTTAGAATTTCTCCCAAGAAGCTTCTTTGACCATCACTCAAAGGAAGTATTAGAGATCACTACATGTCATGCTATCAGTATAGAAGAAGTCGACAATTCAAATGAAATTAAGCAAAGGACTTCTGTCTTTGATCGTATCAAGTCTTTAACTACTTGATCTTCAGTATTTCAAAGATTGAGTATGGCCACAAGAGAAGAAGAAAACCAATGTCCAACGTCTACTTCCACTCGAACCTCAGCTTTCAAAAGGCTAAGTATTTCCACATCGAAGAAATATCAACCTTCAACATCTATTTTTGATCGACTAAAGATAACAAGCGATCAACATGAAAAAGAAATAAAAATTTTGAAGGTAAAATCATTTCATGAAGAAAACAATGACGAGAAGATTCACAGTCGTGTCCTATCACGCATGAAGAGGAAGTTGTCTGTCGACATTAACACAGAAGGTCCCTTGATCGTGAAGCCAAGACTTATTATATTCACCAATTCTACAAACGAAGAAGGTGAACAAATTTTTATGAAAACATAAATTGTTAAACGTGTAAAGCTCCTTATCCAAGAGCCTAAACTGCATGTGCTCCTAGTCCACAAGAGCTTAAAAGGTGAATGACAAAAAAAAAACTTGAACTACGTTATGACTTGATCCCTAGATTATAAAGGGTACGTAGGCAATTTAAAGGAAACTTTAAGTTCAGTTCAGCAAACAAAAAAAAAACTTGAACTACGTCATGGCTTCATTCTTTTCTTCAAATGATGTTCATCTCTACTAAGGAATTATATCAAATTGGGGGCAAATCCTTAAATTCAAGATATTCATCCCTAGTAATGATATGATGCAATAAATTGAAGATGTACACAATTTGTGCAAAGACTATATACAAGTTGAGTGCATGTAAAAAAAAGTGTCTCAAAATCAAGCTCAGGGACTTCATCGATGATTCCTTATATTCAAGCTTGAAGGTTTCATCGATGTTGCAACTCCACCTCTTTGAAAGGATGACAATGGTACAACTATAAGAGGACAAAGATCGTGCAGCTCTAAGAAGATGACGATTGTGCAACTTCGAGAGGACGACGATCGTGCAGCTCTACCTTCACCTCTCTAAGATTACGATGATGGTGTAGCACTACTTTTACCTCTCCAAGAAGATGCATACAATGCTAAAGCTTCAGCTTCAACTTCATTTTCAGTGTGTTGCAACCGAAAGGATTCATCTTTATCTTCTCTCAAGTGTTTCAGCCGAGAGTATTCATCTTTATCTTCTCTTAGGAGCTACAACCGAGAAGGTTCATCTTCATCTTCACTTCTCTCAGGTGCTGCAATCGAAGAGGACTCATTTTCATCTTCATCTTTTTCAAGGTGCCGCAACTATGAGGAATCATCTTCTTCATCTTTAATGTGCTGCAGTCGAAAAGATCATCATCTTCATCTTCTCTATGTGGCAATCGAGAGGATCATCATCTGCATCTTCGAGGTGCCGCAGCCATCATCATCTGCATCTCCAACGTGTTACAGTTGTCATCATCTGCATCTCTGATGTGCCACAATAATCATCATCTGAATCTTTGACGTGCGGTCATCATCTACATTTTTTACGTGCGATTTTCATCTGCTTCATCAACGTGTTGTAGCCGTTATCATCTATATCTTTGACGTACCATAAGTGATAGGATCTTCATCTCCATCTTCGATGCGTCGCAACCAAAAAGAAAGAAAGATGAAGAAAAAAGAAAGAAGAAAGAAGAAAAAAAGAAGAAGAAAAGAAGAAGAAAAGAAGCAACAAAAA
Organism: Cucumis variabilis; assembly: GCA_037974545.1. Classification (NCBI taxonomy): domain Eukaryota; kingdom Viridiplantae; phylum Streptophyta; class Magnoliopsida; order Cucurbitales; family Cucurbitaceae; genus Cucumis; species Cucumis variabilis. Next base: position 9,608,717 of record JBBPDI010000009.1, on the reverse strand, counting down.
AAAGAAAGAAAAGATGAAGAAAAAGTCGAAAGGAATAACAAAAAAAGAAAGGAAAAAAAAGGAAAAAAAACGTGAAAAAAAGAGAAATTTGAGAGAAAAAAAAGTAAAAGAAAAAGAGAAAAGAAGAAAAATGAAAAAGCTCAATCACTGGCAACGAAAAAGGTCGATCGCTCCTACTAGGACGATAGATCTGACGGCAAAAGCCCAATCTTCCCTAGAAGAAGCTCGACAACGAAGAAGCTTGATTACTTTTACTAGGACGATAGATCTGACGGCAGAAGCCTGATCGTCCTTAGAAGAAGCTCGACAACGAATAAACCAGACGACGAAAAAGTTCGATCACTCCTACTAGGGCGGTAGATCTGACGGTAAAAGTTTGATCGTCCCTAGAAGAAGCTCGACAACGAAGAAGCTCGATCACTCCTACTAGGGTGATAAATCTAACGGCCAAAGCCCAATCATCCCTAGAAGAAGCTTGATGACAAAGAAGACAAACAACGAAGAAGTCTGATCGCTCCTACTAGGGCGGTAGATCTGACTGCAAAAGTCCGATTATCCCTAGAAGAAGCTCCACGACGAAGACGTCCGACGACAAAGAAGTCCAATCGTTTCTACTAGGGCGGTAGATCTGACGGTAAAAGTCCGATCGTCTCTAGAAGAAGCTCCACGACGAGGACATTCGACGACGAAGAAGTTCAATCGCTCCTACTGGGGCGGTAGATCTGACGGCAAAAGTCTGATCATCCCTATAAGAAGCTTAACGACGAAGAAGCCAGACAACGAAGTAGTCCAATCGCTCCTACTAGGATGGTAGATCTGACAGCAAAAGCCCAATCGTTCCTAGAAGAAGCTCGATTACAAAAAAGAGAGAGAGAGAGAGAGGAAAAAGGGAGAAGAAAAGTTTTCTATACCTTTCTGTTGTTGGATGTGAAATAAATGATCAAGGTGTAGATCTATTTATAGACCCAACAAATCCAATTCCTAAAAGGATTAGAAATGATATTTAATCATTTTTTTAAAAACAAACTCAATTCCTAAAAGGAAGAGGAATTATTTTCTAAAATAAAGAAAAGATAATCTAATTATCTTATCTTATTTTAAATTATTTCATTTTTTTTGGGATAAATCTCGAATTTTTGTTAATTTGACCATATTTAAATATTTCAACACTTTCAAAAAAAAAATCTCAATTTTATAATTAAAATTTTGGTTATTCAAAATTCAAATCAAAGTAATTTGTATACATCTGTCTCCTTCTTATCTCAAATTTAAATCGGAGCCATAAATCTAACTTTATCTCAAGATTGAAGGCATTATTTTATCTCAAATTAAAATTGGCCATTCCAAATTCTTATGCATCCTCAAGACAAATTAAAGTACGGTAAAAAAAACTTTATTTCAAATTAAATTCTAAAGTCAAATTAAAATTTTTATCCTCAAATCAAATTAAATCGCGGATAAAACCTTGAACTTTTCTCAAATTAATTAAGGGTTGGAGTAGATTTGGCTATACTCCAACCCTTATTTCAAATTTATATCAAACTGATGTACTAAATTCACGGTTTGATTAATTTGATATGTTAAACTGAGCAAAAAAACAGCAAAAAAAGCTCGTATTTTGACTTCAAATTTATTTTTTTCGAGATTCATTCACCCATATATGTGCATAAATCTAAAAAAGGGGGCATTTGTTGAATAAGAAATTTTGAGACCAATCACAAATTACCACATAATTTATTAAATTAATGATAAAAAATACAAATAATTAAATTTGAGACTAATTAAAATTGACATGTGTTCCAGATTAAAAATGAAAACATAAATTGGCCAATTCTGATAATGTCACTTGTTTTCATCCTAACCGTTGGATCAAGTTAATTATTTTGGTTCAATTAAATATTATTTACGTAGACTAGATTTAATTAAGCCCAAAAAAATAAGCTTAATTACGCCCAAATACTAAATATAACCCAAATCTATGTGGTTAAGCCCATGGATCTGGTCCATGGACCAATCAAATTCAAGTCCATAACAACAATTATTATTATTAAAATGTTTATTATTATTTGTAAGGGTGAAAAAATTTTGACTTCAGAAGGCCTAGAGAGAATTCTCCCAAGAACTAGAAGATTCCTTAACACCTGAAGTCGACTACTCTCAAAGATTGAAGCTCCTTGGAAGATACAAGTTTTTCTCCAAGATTCCAACTTCAAGAACATCACGTGCTCCGCTTCCTCCAAATCAAGCGGAGACATTCAACCAACTTGAAGAACATCACGTGCTCCGCTTCTCCAAATCAAGCGTAGATATTCAACCAACTTGAAGAACATCACGTGCTCCGCTTCTCCAAATCAAGCATAGACATTCAACGAACTTTAAGAACATCACGAGCTCCACTTCCTCCAAATCAAGCGCAAGCATACAGTCGAGAGAGAATCAGAGGATCAAATTCTAGAGATCGAACTACATCGCATCAAATGTTCAAAATACAATATCAACACTAGTTCAACTCCATGAATCAAGTTTTTTCGGAAGTCTCGTGGGAACAATAGTCATGAAACAATTTCCAAACTGAAATGGATTGCTGACCTTGCATATCTTTCAAAGTACTTTTTTTTAATTATTATCATTATTTTTATTAAAAGAATTATCAAAAATAGAACATTTTACAAAATATTTATCCTTCACAGATTTCTATGAAGTGTAAAATTTACAAATGAAGTTGGTTAGTGATTGAATGGGTTTCGTTGCCTAAATTCCTATCAAATAATTTAGACCGCATCACACACCAAGAGCTAGTTTTAGTGGCAAGTTCAAGTTGAACACATGGAGCACAAATAATGATACGAACCAAGAAATGGAAATTGAATCAAATGAAGAAGTTGAAGAAATGCAATGCTTGGAAATTGAAAAGTTATTTGGACAACCCAAAAATCGTAAAATTAAATGTTTAAATTAGATTTATGTATGTATGTATGTATTTAATGCGTTTTATTTATTATAGTAGCTAAAATGGCATAAAATTAAATGTTGTGACCTTTCATTTATTATTTTAATTAAGATAAATAGAGTTGTAATTTTCACATTTTTAAAGCAAAAATTTAGATGAAAGAAATTTGAAAATTCTAAAATATATAATTTTGTTCTTGTGATAGAAAATACGAATACTTTGAACATTCAAGTAAGAA
>JBBPDI010000009.1:9556953-9587461 GCA_037974545.1 Cucumis variabilis | reverse complement strand
AATATAAAATATAAAATATAAAATATAAAATATAAAATATAAAATATAAAATATAAAATATAAAATATAAAATATAATGTAAATAAAATAAATAAATAAATAAGAAATTAGAAAATCTTAAAATTTCTCAACTTTCTCCCTCTTTTATAGAATTCTCTCCAATAATATTCACACTTACAACTCCACCAAACGCCACTATTTATAGGCAACTTGACAAGTAGGATATGACATTACATGGCCACTAAGAGGCCGTGTTTGCTTGACACATGATAGATACTTATGGATAATGGACATCTATATTTTATATTAATATTTATAATACTCCCCCTTAGATGTCCATTACATATATGAAATAATGCTCGTTAAAACCTTACTCAGGAAAAACCAAATGAAAAAAAAAATTCTAGTGAAGGAAAAAGAGTACATATTTCATATATAATAATAAAAATTACTCTCCCTCGTGATAACATCACTTGAGATCTCTTAGATGCCACATTCTAACGTTGTGCACTAATTTTTCTAAGGTTACGATATGTAGTGATTTCTTAAATAAGTCTGCTAATTTATCCTTTGAACAAGTTTATTGTACCGTTACTACAAGAAATCAGAGGATTCTTAACGCTGAAACGGACGTCGAGAAATAGTACGTCAGGAATTTCCTATTATTCCCAATGCTTGAAAATTACCGTCGGTATAGGGGTGAAATCTTGACGTCTTAATTATAACGCCGGGAATGCTCCTCTAATTTGATTTTTTAAAATTTATTTTCACGTTTTTCCGAAGCCATGAAAAAAAAACATCGACGAAAGTAAAAAGATAATCTAATTATTTAACTTCGTCCAACGCCAAGGTAAGACTCGTTGGGGAAACTAAAAAAAATTATTTAATTGTTCAACTTTTCCTAACGTCTAGGCAAGATTCGTCTGAAAAAAGTAAAAATAATTAATTTAATTGTTTAACTTTTCCCAACATCTACGTTGACTACGTCAGAGAAAATTAATAATTAATTAAATTGTTTAAATTTCCTCGACGTCAAGTAGGAACATTAGGGAAAGATCCAATCAATACTGACACCATTAGTGAAACGTCGGCATGGATTGGAACTATCTCCGACATTTACTTTATGGAAGTTAGGGATAGTGGGCGTTCCCAACGTTTCCAGGATGCATTGGAATATCCTTTATTCATTTCAAGTTTTGTGTTCACAGAACACAGAACACAGAACACAAACACAAAGAAAAGAGAGAGAGGAGCCTCATCGTCCACTGTTCTCCCTCTGTTGTTGTTGCTGTCGGAGTTGTCCCCCGCCCACCATCATCCCTCGTCTTCCTATTTGGGCGCAACAGCTCTCAACTAAAGTTTGTTTTTGTTTTTGTTTTTTTTTTCATTTTGAAATTAGAGAAATGTATGTTCTTTAATAAATATGTTTTAGTTTTGGTTTAGTTAACTAGTTTTAGGATTTATTTTAGAATTTAGGTTTTAAAAATGTTTTAGGATTTATATTTTGTATTAGTTTTAGATATTAGTATTGAATTTAAATTGGTTTTAGGATTTAAGATTGACGTTTATTGAATATTATTAAATTTGAGATTGATAAATAATTTTAATATGTTGAGATTTAATTTGTGGGTTTATATTGAAGGAAAATTTCATCAGATGACAAAAAAACATAAAAAAAAAATAGGTCATGACACCTATTTTTTGCATATGGCGAATATGACAAAATTAGTGATATCAGAAGGTCATCAGAGAGCTATCAGAGGGTTATCGGCTTTTAAATTTGTTATTTTTGCAATTGAGAAAATGTAGTGACATGGACTCTGTTGCCATAATTTTTTTTTTTGCTATTTTTGCAAGCGTCCCTATATTGAATTTGGGGGGGGGGGGGTGTTTATTTAATTTGAGATTGTTATTTAATTTGAATATGAATTTCAATTCCAATTCCAATTTAAGTAATTGGAAATGTTAGATAGCTTCTAAAAAGAATTAGTAACTTGTAATTGATTTGTTTTATGGTTAGTCTACAGTTATGGTAGCATTTTTATGTCAAAATTAGTTTCAAATTGTTAGTAGTTTTGGAGTTCTTAGGTAGCTTTTAATTAAGTATGTTGGAAGTGTTAGATAGTTTTAAACTTAACTTTAGTGAAAGTTGGGGGATTGGCATAGTGTATTCATTGAGTAAGTTCGAGTAAGTTGGAACATTTGAGAGGAGAGATATAAGACTAATAAAACATATTTATATTTTAGGACTTTTAACAATGGACAAGAGTTAGATAAAACTTAGGAATAAATTTTCGATTGAGTACAGAGAGGGAGTGTCCCAACTTTTAGAGCTTGCAAAGTATCAAGTCAGTGACGATAAGGTGTCCATGCAAGAGATGTATGAATTCAAATTGAGACTCATTAGAGGGTGTGGAGTGACATCTATTAACCATTGGAATATCCCTTCTATACAGACTGGGTGTATCATGACGAGCCCGTGAACTTGCATAGAGGTATACAAAGATTTGATGAAGAAACTAGTAGTTGTAACCATTTTGCTAAAGAAAATGAAATGTTGGGGTATGCTTCATGATCTAAAATATTCAATTGAACATGTAGAAGAAACGGAGGAAGGTTGGATAATGAAATGATGCTTAATAGTGGAGTAGATATAGAACAAGAGACAACAAACATATTTCAGGACTTATTGAATGAAGCACGTAATGAGCTATACTCCGGTTGTTCTTGTCACATCCCAATCCGTAAGACAACCAAAACGCAGGAAGTAGAGCGAAAAGGATGCAATTTAGCTTAAAGTTTGCTATTGGTCTTATCGCTAACCTTATTCTCAACTCCTTTTAAACTATCAACAAAACTCTAAATGCAAGAGTGTAAACCTAAACGCCAAGTATAATAAATGCACACCAAATGTAGACTTTGTTAATAAGAGGCGTTTGATACATAATTACAACACTTTGACCAAATAACTAATGCTTAACTATTTTCAAAATGTCTGGAGTCATCTCGCCACAAATTTTTATACCTTCTTCTCTACTTCGCCTAAACGCCTGACCCTAGAAGATGGATTTTGAAAACGTAAGTATAAAAGACTTAGTGAGGTTTTATGAAATCCTTTTTGTAATACCTTTTCATAATCATTTTTGCAAAAATAATATCAAGTCATTTAAACACACTAACTACTCATTTCATATCGCATAAACCTTTCTTTATGCTTAACAAATCATTTCATTTCGCCAAGGATCCCGAATCACTCTTTACGATAGGTCATATAACTTTGTGTTTAGACTACTGTATCATCGACATCTGAGAGTATCCTGATTCGTCTCTGTTGCTCAGGTCGTTAAGCATTATACGCTTCTTTCAATGCATAAGCCAGCTTTATCACCACGTAGTCCCCTACACTCTTGTTGGCTTTTAACTCTTTAAGTGCACATAAAAGTTAGCTTATTCAAATGAAGTAACTATTGGTTTGCAAACTATATCATAAACATTAAGATCAAATCATGCTTTGAACATCATAATACTTTTTCATATAAATCTCTTTTAGAAATCAATTTGAATTGAAATCACTAACTCAAATCAATAGAGATTTATAAGAAAATATTTGACATAAAATATTGTGCAAACACTCACAAAACTTTGAAAGAAAAGCACTCGTCACACTTTACCAAAAAACCTTCTCTTCCTTCTCTTGTCGTAGAGCAAACAACAGTTTAGTTCTCTTTTTTTATTAAAAAACTCCTTTGCTTACTTAATGACCAAGTCCTCTATTATAGAGCCCTTAAACTATCTTAGTCATGCTTAAGCTCTTCTCAGTTTGCCAGCTCCTACTTAAAACTTTACACGTGTAAATTTAATATTTAACCCAACCATGCTTAACTTCTTAAACTTACACGTTAATCCTTGTCAAATCAGATTTGACATTTTCTTCGCCAGACCTTACTTCTCGACTAATCCCATACTGCAAATAACTTTAACCACTTAACACTTCTTGTGAATAACTTTATTGCGTGATTATATTTTTATTACAAGAAATCTTCCTCGCGAACTAGCCAACTTCTAGTTGCTTAGAACTCTTATCGTGAACTTAAACTTAGAGGCTTAAATAGTTGGTTCTTATCGTGAAGACTACTCAAATGCCTTGTCTAACACTTAGTCAAAACTTCACTTCTTAACTTACTCGAAGACTTTCTTTTTGAAGCGTTTAAACTTATAGATCTTACAACAAACCCTTCTTTTCTCAAAACTTCCTCGCGAATTAACTTTTATATTGCAATACTTATACTTAACCATAAAAGATTTTATCGCTTAATCCTTTTTGCACATTTATTCTAACGTCAACTTCTTAATAGTTAGCCAAATTTTACTTCTTAATGCGAAGTCTTATTTCAAAACGCCTACTCTAAACGTAAGATTTCAAAACTCTTATCTTAAATTCTTATACTCACTTTAGAAATAGGTCTTACAATTCTAAATTTTTCTCTCTGAATTTTTTGGCTAAGATAATGCATGTAAAGGTTCTGAATGGTTGGAGTAACAAGTCCTTCGACTTGATGTTAGAGATATTAAAACATACGTTTTCAATGTGTGGTACCAATATCTCTAGTTTATTTTACAAAGCCAAACAAAAATTGCATGACTTGGGTCTCTGATACGAGACTATTCATGCTTGTAAGTACGACTGTGTATTGTACTAGAAGAAGTTCAGAGATTTACAACATTGTCCAACTTGTGGTGAGTCTCGATACAAGGTTAGTCATAATAGAGGAAAAATTTTTTTGTAGAAGGTATTGAGCTACTTTTCGTTGGTGCCGAGATTACAATATTTGTTTGTATCGCAAGAAAACTCATTTGACATAAGATGGGATAAAGATAAACGTGTGGAAACAGAGGATGTGTTGAGACATCCAACTGATACAGAGAGATGGAAGCCCTTTGATTCTAAATTTTTGGAATTTTCTTTAGATTTAAAGAATGTTCATTTAGGGATAGCTTCAGATGGATTTAATCTGTTCGGTCATATGAGTAACTCATATAGTACGTGGCCTATAGTGTTAATTTCTTACAATTCGTTTCCTTCGAAATGCATGAAAGAGTCAAACTTCTTCATGTCATTGCTTATTCCCGATCTAAGATCTTCTGGTAGAGAAATTGATGCGTACCTACAACCATTGATTAAGAAACTGAAAGAGTTATGGACTTTTGTGTGCGTATGTATGAATGTCTTATGGATCAATTTTTTTAATTGTATGCAACCTTGTTGTGGACAATTAATGACTTTCCAACATATGGTGTCCTATATGGGTGAAGTACGAAGGGGTATCAAGCATGTCCTATATGCATGGAAGATAAATTGTCGTTCTAGATAAGAGAAAAAATAGCTTTAATGGGACATCGGTGCTATCTTTCAACGTTTAACACAAAAGTAGGTTACATGATGGAACAGTAGAGCATAAGACTTCTGTAGTGGTAATGAATCGACATGAAATCTTAGAACAACTAGATTCGTTGGAGTTTCTAGTTATGAGTAAGTATCCTTTGTTAAAAGATAAGAAAAGAAAGAGAGCTCTTAATTGGACTAAGAAAAGTATTTTCTTTGATCTTCCTTAATGGTTGAGACTACTAATTCGTCACAAACTTGATGTAATGCATATTAAAAAGAATGTTTGTGACAACTTGTAGTGTTCGTTGTTGAATATTAAAGGAAAAACCAAGGATACCACGAATTCTTAGTTGGATCTACAAGTTTTAGAAATAATAAAAGATTTACACTTGATAGAAATTGGTAACAGATTGGTGAAGCCACATGCGAGTTATATGTTGACTAGTAGCGACTAAATTGAGTTTTCAAGTTCCTAAAATTAGTTTAGTTTCCTAATGGATTCGTTTATAATATTTCATGATGTGTGAATGAAAGAGAGGGAAAAATATCAAGTCTCGAAACAGAAGACTATCATGTTTTACAGCGACCAAATTGAGTTTTGCAAGTTCCTAAAATTAGTTAAGTTTCCTAATGGATTCGTTTATAATATTTCATGATGTGTGAATGAAAGAAAGGGAAAAATATCAAGTGTCGAAACAGATGACTATCATATTTTGCTACATCGAATTCTACCTATTGGTGTTCAAGCATACTTACCGAAAAATGTGTACACTGCTGTTACTGAATTGTATAGTTTTTTCTAAGACTTGTATTCAAGATTGATACGAGTAAGTGATTTGGATCGATTGTAAGCAGATATCATAATCATACTTTCCAAATTGGAAAGAATATTTCTACCTTTTTTCTTCAGCGTAATGGTATACCTTGTCATTCACCTACCATAGAAAACCAAGGTTATTGATTTGGTTTCTTAAAATTGGATGTATCCCATTGAAAGAAGTCTCTTCATATTAAAACAGTATGTTCGTAACAAAGCACGTTCTGAGGGGTCTATTACAGAAGGATATTTGATGAACGAATATGGGACATTTTGTTCGAGGTATCTAAGTGGATTGAGACCCGATTCACTAGAGATGAATGAAATGATGGTAGCATTCTAGTGACCAGGCGATTAATGAGTTTGAAGTGTTTGTTTACAAAAAAACAACCATTGAGAACATCAAGTTTACGAAGCATATCACAGAAAGAGAAATGACTATTTCATTGGTACATCCTCAATAATGTAGATGAAATAGTGAACTACCGAAGTACGCATTCAATATCTTAAGTCTTTGTTATTGTTGTCACACAAACTTACAATTATGTACTTTAGAAAACAACTGAGGTTGATACATCGTTAGGGTCAAAGCGTTTCTGACATTTTAAAAAGACATCAACGAGTATTTTCTGATTAGTTTAGATCTCAAGTATATAGAGGAGATGAATTCAAAAATCGGAAGATGCTTATTTGATACTTTATATATAATTCATTTACATCAATTTCAGGTTATAGAAATGTGTGAGAGAGAAAACCTTTCTCAAGATTTCTTTTCACTTGTAATGAGACCTTCACTTAAGGTTTGCTTTTTCAATGGATGCATTGTTGGTGGCGTACGATTTCATACATTGAAGCATCATTCCTGATGCACAATACAAAACAGTGGAGTCATGGTAATCGATGAAGGTAGTGGAGTCATGGTAATCGATGAAGGTAGTGGAGTTGCCAACAACAATTTCTACAGTGTTTTAAACGAAGTGTTGCATGTTTAATATCCATTTGGACAATGTGATTGGCTATTCAAGTGTATATGGTTTGACATAGACAACAAAAAAAAATCATAGAACACATGTGGAACTAGACTACAAATCAATTAACACGTCCCTTTTTTAGTTCGTTGAGGATTCGATGATTCTCGCAACCCAGGCACAACAAGTGTTTTACCTTGAGGACCCAAAAAATGGTAACAATTGAAAATTTGTTTAAGTGGTACAAAATAAACGTGTATAGGATGTGCGTCATGTTGCTAACGACTTCATAGACGATGATGATGAACAGTTATCATTACCTCAAAGTGGATCAAGCGACAATGAATAATAATGTCTTCTTCATGTATACACATTAGTCATTCTTCTATACATTTAGTTTGAGATATTCACATTTGTTTAACGTTTGTGGATTTTTATATCTATAGAAATTATGTCATTTCCCAGCAATCTTAATAAGGCAAATATGTACTTGAACTTGGATGTGTTAGATAACACAGAAAGGTCGTCTTCGATGGATGGCACTTCATGTTAGTCTCATTACATAAACACTTGGATTGGTAATTAAGTTTTTGGATCTGATTGTGTGTGTTTTTTTGTAGATGCCCCTCAACCCACTCGCACTCGCACTTCGAGGAGACGTCAGCACTCTAAAAAATTGGAGTTGGATAGGTATGTACAGCAAAATGAGAAGATCCCCATTTTAATACCCCTAGGAGGGGACGAGCCTATCTCGCCATACGTAGTTCATTTTAACTGCAAGATTGGTGTGTTAGCGTAATACACATTTTTGATACACGAATTCAAGTGGGCTGATGTACCTCTAAAGTACATCGAGGTCGTGAAGGGTGGCTCATAGGTAAGTTTGTAAATTATTTAACACATATGTTAAAGCTACATTTGTAGAAGACTAATCCATATGTATTTTTCTTTTATACCAATTGTCCGTGCTCGATTTCGAAGATCAAACACTTACTTGTTTTGTTGAGCATCAAATGCTTAGTATGTGGAAGGAATTTAGGGAAGATAACTACTAATATTTTGAGCAGTACAGTGACCCTGAAGAAGCATGTGTAAACCGACCGTCGATATTGGTGATTTTTTAAGGAGCAATCAAGGGTCAACAAGGCTACTAGAGCGATATTGGTGTTTTTTTTTAGATGTAACATTTTGATCATTGTTTGAATATAGGAGCAATCAAGGGTCAACAAGGCTACTAGAGCGAAACAAAATTATGACCACAAGAGTAGATCCATGTCGTTCCTTCAACAACGACACAAGCTCGTTGAAAAATGCAATCACTCGTTGATCGTGTTGTGTTATTTCGAGAAAAGCATGCTATTAGGACTAGCGAGTTCATTTCACTGGTAGTAGTGTATGCACACACTACAACAAATAGGGTCTTTCCCAACGCATCTCCATGTCAGCAAAAACCCCAAAACACGTCAGGGAAGGTTACCTCGACGTCTCAGTCGACGTCGACATGTACGTTGGGAAAAGTCCATTAGGGATACTTTTCCCGATGTAGATCGTGTTGACAATGAGAAAACGTTCATCGATGCATATTGTCAGCATGTCGGAGAAGGGTTTCTGCGATAGCACATCGAGGAACCCTTACTTGACATCACGTCATGAAATCCTTTCTTGACGTCATGTCGGGGAAAACCTAAACTTTGTTTTCTTTTAACTTTATGTTTTAGTATGGATTCATAAACACATTTTACGGTGTTCTAGATTCTACCTCTGCTATAATTTGAAAGGGTACAATGAAGCAAAAAAGTTGAAATGAAAAAGAAAAAGAGAAGAAAAGAGGAGACTCACGACGGTGGTGGTGGCGAAGACGGACGCTGACGGCAGCACAACTCTCCTCCTTCCCTCTTTCTCGGTTGATTTTGGGTTTATTTTCGTTTTACATTCTGTTATGTGTTGAAGGGAGAATAAATAGTGTGAACTTTCTTTGACGTCTTCTAAGACGTCGAGGAAGGTACCTTTTAACGATGTATGAAAAACAAAAATTGGAAAAAATTTAAATAATAAATTCATTATTTAAACTTTTCCCGACGTGCTCCTTGCCACACGTTGGAAAAAGGTGACCATTGTTACTTCAATACGGACACTTTCCACGATGTGTGGTAGGTTGAACGTTAAGAAAAGGTTAACAGGAATTATTATTAAAATTTTCCCGACGTGCCCCTTGCCATACGTCAGAGAAAGTAGAAGTTTATTGTTACAATTTATACTTTCTCCAACGTTTGACAGGTTGCACGTCGGGGAAAGTCTAAAATTAAATTTAATACATTCACTTTCCATGACGCAAACAATGTTACGTCGTAAAAAAAGATTTTTCACGGTGTAGAGGAACAAGACGTCGCAAAAAGTCTAAAATTAAATTTTATAACTTTCCGCGATGCATGCAATGCTACGTCGCGTAAAGCCTCTTTTCGCAACGTAAACGAACGAGATGTCGCAAAAATTCTAAAGTTAAATTTAATGCGTTCACTTTTTGCGACATTTGGCGTCCCTTTTCGTGACCCTTTTTGCGACGTAGAGGAACAAGATGTCGCGTAATATCTAAAATTAAAATTTATAATTTTTTGCAACGTTTGACAAGGTGATGTTGGGGAAAGTGAACAGGTTAAATTTAATTTTAGACCTTTCCTAATGTCTTGTTCCTCTACGTCGCAAAAAGTCCTTTTCCACGACATAACATTGTGTACATCGCAAAAAGTGAATGAATTAAATTTAATTTTAAACTTTTCGTGACGTAACATTTCGTGTGTCGGTGAAAGGTGATAAATGGTGACGCACCTTTCGCTGACGTTGTTTCTGGTGTCCCAATTGTTTTGATTTCTTGTAGTGACATGTAAGTTTATGAAAACTTTTTTTTGTACTTTCTATTTTAATTATGATCATCTCGCAACATATAACTTGTATTATGCAAAATCAAATGCTGAAACTTCAGTCCTAGCCTACCCAAAGGGTTTTCAACCATTCTCTTGGAACGATATATACAAGACTGTTTTGGATAGATGATCGAGTTACTCAAAAGGTCTTGGTTGGGTCCCCAAGCCCGTCCCAAAAGAGTACTATTTCTAGTTCTTCCTTTTATGACCAAGAGATACACTTCAGAGAGTTTAGCAAACTAAAGGCTAACCTTGAGAATGCTACCCGCCAAATTGAATAACAATGAATAAGAGAGGAGGAGTGTGATCGACAAATTGCGAAGATAAGAAAGATGATCAAGGACATGAGTCGAGCACAGAGAGGACCGTGAACACGATTGAAGTACGTATTTTCTAACTTCTAATTTATTTAGTTTCTCATCTATGATATATATTTAACTGTGCTTTTATGTCATTTATAAGTTTGGAATTCTTTCTTTTGGCGTCCTTAAGCTGAGATTTTAGGAGATAAGTGTAGTTTTTTTCTTTTTGTATTGTCATTTTGAACAATTTGAACAACAAATTAATTGTAATTTTTATTAAACGTTCAAATTTTGTAATTGTAATTTTTATTATATAAATTAATTTTTGTATTTTAATAATTTGTTATAAGTTTTAATTATTTCCTTTTGATGCGGAATTGAAAAAAATAACTCACGATAACAAAAATTAAAATAAAAAATTATCCCAACGCATAACATACGTCGTCATAAGGGGTATCCCTCCGATGTCCTTTTCATGATGTCATGGATATACCTTTACCTGATGTCGCATCGAGACACCATTATCCCTGACATGCAGAGGTAACATCAGGCATATCCCATTGCTGACGTCATTTACATGTTGGCATTGACTGCATCGAGGATAAGGCATGCTCGATGTCATCCCTTTAGCGCGTTAGCCAAAGTTCTCCTGACTTAGTATTAGAGGTGTAAGAATATGAGTTGAACTCGAATAACCCAGCCTACCTAACCCATATTATAAGAGTTGGGTTGGGTTAGGTTAAAATGTGGATTGAGTTGGTTTAAAAAAATTAGATTTTTTCGAGTAGGGTTGGGTCTCAGGTTAGAGGGTTAAAATTTCGGTTCAACCTAACCCAACCCGAGTTAATATAATATATATATATATATATATATATTATTTATTTAATAAAATAAAATCTAAAAATTTGGTCTTCCTCCTTCTTCAATCTTCATCCCCTCCACGCAGCTCATGCTTCTTCACTGTGTTCATCCGTTTGATTCTTCTCTTCCGTCCTACCTTAGTCTCTGGTCTTCCAAACTTCTCCCTCTTCGGTCTTCTCCCTCATAATTGTGTTGCATCGTCCACCTCCATTTTTGATAGCTAGTCATGCTTTTCTGTTTCCACCTTGCACCGTCAGATCTCATTTTCGGTCATGTTCTGCTTCTCTTCCATCCTAACAGATTCATAACTATTGGTATACTTTTTGTGATTTTGAGTTCTTTGTTGACAACATATATAAACTAAGGTAGATGCCAATATTTTTTAGTTCTTGTTGCCAATATTTTCTATCCTATCGCAACCGAACTTAACAAAGAAATTGAATAACATGACTAAATGATCACTAAACTAATATTTTGAGTTCTTTGTTGATAGCATAAATGATTGTCACTAAACTATTGGCATCCTAACATAACAATTGGCATCCTAACAGTTACGTTACTAAAAGATTGTCACTAAAAATATTGACAACATAAATTTCAAGTTCTTTGTTAAGTTCGGTTGTGATAAATTTATAGACAAGCTATTTGGCTAACCAATTGTAGAAATATTAACAATAGAATTGTTGGTTAAATTGTTAAGTTTGGTTGAATTCTTCGTTGAGTTTTTTGTAGCATAGTATTGACAACATAAATTCCAAGTTCTTTGTTGAGTTCGACTTTGATAAATTTATAAACATTAGCTTCTAAGTTCTTTGGTTAGACTGCAATTGTGATAAATATTGACAATAGCATAAATATTAGCATACTTTTTATACTTTTTGTAATTTCATTGTTGGTTGTCTTGCTGTGATTCTGATATTGTGTTGTGAGTGATTGTGTGGGTGATCTGACCTTAGTTTTTTTTATAGTTTTTGAGATCATGGAGACAAGTAGTGGACAACATAGTGAAAGTATTCCTAACCTTAGTCCTAGTCCTAGTCCTGCCCCTTCCACTAATAAAGCAATAGCACTGTATGTTCAAGTAAACCACCACTACCTGATAAGAAGAGAGATAGAGCCACTAAGAAGACAACTTCTAGTGTATGGGATCACTTCACAAAGTTGGAAGAAAATAGTTCTAGGTGCACATGCAATTATTGTGATACTTCCTCATGTGGAACTAGCACATTATGGAATCACGTAAAAAATCAATGCGAGAAGTACCCATATAAGCAAGCAGAAACAAGACAAACTATTTTGACTCTTCAATCTTCCACTGGAAGAAAAAGTGGTAGCAATTTTGTGACTACTATTTTTAGTCAACAATTATATAGGGAAGCATGTGCTAAGATGATAATTGTTGATGAGTTGCCATTTAAGTTTATGGAGAATGAGGGATTTAGACATTTTTGTAAAGTGGCTTGTCCTAGGTCTGACCCTCCTTCAAAAGTAACACTTGCTTAAGATATATATCAATTGTACCTTGATGAAAAGAAGAAATTGAAATCATTCTTAGTTAGAAATTCTCAAAGGGTATATTTGACAACTGACAAATGGACTTCCTTGCAAAATGTTAACTACATGATACTCATTGCACACTTCATTGATTTAGATTGGGTTTTGCATAAAAATATTTTAAACTTTTGTCAAGTTGCTAACCACAAGGATGATACCTATGGAAAGCTCATTGAAAACATTTTATTAGAATGGAAGATTGATAAAGTCTTTTTTATAACTATTGATAATGCAAGTTCGAACAAAGGAGCAATTTTGTATATAAAAGAAAAGACTTACCAGTTGAAAAACCTTAATCTTGGAAAAAGAACTATTACACATTAGGTGTTGTGCTCACATAATTAACTTGATTGTAAATGAGAGATTGGAAAAAAATGGATAACTCCATTGCTTGTGTTCTTAATGCTGTATGGTATGTTAGATCATCCCCTAAACGATTGACAAAGTTTAAAACTTGTGTAGAGTAAGAGAAAATTGATTGCAAAGCTCTTGTTTGTTTGGATGTTCCAACAAGATGGAATTCTACATATCTTATGCTTAAGCATGCACTTAAATTTGAAAAATAGCTTTTCAAATATTAGAGGAAGAAGAGTTGGATTATCAAGACTATTTTGCAGAAGATGAACATGGAAAGAAGAGGATTGGGTCACCAAGTAATTCTGGTTGGAAAAATGTTAAAGTGTTTGTCATGTTTTTTAAGGTGTTCTATTGTGTCACTAATAAAATTAGTGGTTCTTCATAAAATTCTTTCTTTAATGAAATGTGGGAGTTTAATGATCTTTTAATTGGTTGGAGCAATGAACATAACTTCATTTTACGTAATATGATTATAAATACGAAGTCAAATTATGACAAGTATTGGGATTCAATTGAGAAAATTAACAAGCTTGTATTTTTAGCTGTGGTGTTTGACCCTCGATATAAATTGGACTATGTTAGCTTTTCCTTTGAAAGTATACATAATCATGTTATGGTTAAAGTTCTTGTTGATGGGATTGAAACTTATTTGATGCGTTCGTATAATTGTTATAAATCACAAGTTGATAGCTTTACGTTTCGTAATGATTTGAGTGGTCAAGATGTTGTTTGTGAAAAAGTAGAATCAAGTGATAGTTTGAGACTATTGAGTATGAGAACTATAGTAGAAACTGACGTGGGTTGTAGAGTATTATCACGATACAAGAGAAGAAGATAAGAACAAAATACTTTAGAATCGAGGAATGATGTTGATCGATATTTATCTGACCCATATGAGGAGCTAAATGGTCAGTTTGATGTTCTAACTTGGTAGAAATTGAACGGGGTTAAATACCAAACTTTTTATAAAAAATTGCTCAAGATATTTTTGTTGTTCTAGTGTCTATTGTGGCTTCGGAATTTGCATTTAGTACTGGAGGAAGGATCATGGATTCTTTTAGGAGTTCCTTATCACCTAAAACAGTAGACGCTTTGATTTGTACACAAAATTGGATTCGTGGCAAAACAACCTTATTGGATCTTTGTCCAGAGCTTGAAGAAATGGAGATTTGTGAAAAATTGAAAACGGTCAGTGTTGTCTCTAACTTTTATTTTTTTAGAAAAAATTGTATTCTTATATAGTTGTATGACACTTTATAATTTTATTTTGTGTTTTTAGATAATATCAAGTCCTCCATCATATCACAAACATGATCTATGGGTTGACAATTTGCATGGTAAGTTACTAGGTTGAATACTTGTATTTTCATCATTTCGTTTATTTTATATATTTAAACTACTTACTTGGTATGGTTTTTGAATTTTTAGGACAAATTTGAATGCTTGAATGGACTTCAATTTTATATTTGGCTTCTCTTTTATTCCTTTTATTATTAAAATTATTCGTTGAATTTATTTATGTTTGTAACTTTGAATCTATGAATGCTTCAAACTTTGAGTTTATGGTATGTTTGAAATTTGAAACTTTGAATTTTGTATGTTTGAAATTTGAATTGACAAGAATTTTGTACATTTTTTTTTCAAAGGAACTATTTTAAACTTTATAACCATTAGAAATTAGAAACGAAAAAAAGAAAAAAACAATACAACCCGACAAGACAACTCAACCCATATATTTACGCATTAGGTTGGGTTGGATTGGAAACTAAATTCGAGTTATTCAGGTTGCCAACCTATATAACCCAGAAATATGGATTGGGTTGGGTTGAGAATATCTCTCAACCCAACTCAACCCAACCCGATTACATTTCTACTTAGTACATATCACGTTCTTGCTGACGAGGTTTTGACGTCCAAAGAACCTTTGCTGGTGTGTTTTTCTATTTTTATTGATGCACTACGACGTCAACAATACCCACTATCCTTGTAGTGCATGATGTCACCATTTTCTTCATGATCATGAGTATAGAAAAGCTTCGGTGAGATGTGCTTTATTATATCACCTTTAATATAACCTCCCTTTTTTTGAGCTATACATGTCGTTTTGTCTTTGTATAATGTTGTTAGAAGGAGTTTACTAGAAGAAAAACCACATGATTCTCAAATGTGTTGAGTCATCAATCTTAACCATATACATTATCGACTAGCCTCATGAATTGCAAGAATTTCAGCATGATTTGAGGAGGTGGTTGTTATGGTCTGTTTTATTGATCACCAAGATATAGTAGTTTCTCTACTTGTGAATAGATAATCTGTCTAAGATCTAGCTTTGTGTGGATCAGATAAATATTCAGAATTAGCAAAACCAACTAGGTTAAAATTTGATTTATTTGAATAAAATAATTCCATATCAATTGTTCCTCGGAGATAATGAAGTATATGTTTAATTCCATTCCAATGCCTTTTTATTAGAGAGGAATTGTATCTAGCTAATAAATTTACTGAAAATGCAATATATGTTCTTGTATTATTAACAAGATACATAAGTTCACCAATTGAACTAAGATATGGTACTTTTGAAACAAGCAGTTTTTAATTATCATCTCGAGGTCAAAATATATATTTTTTCACATCTAGTGAATGAACTTGCATTTGAATGTTCAATGGATGTGCTTTATTCATATAAAATCTTTTCAAAACTTTTTCTATAAGTTGATTGATGAACAAATATCACATCCGTTAGATGCTTAATTTGCAAACCAAGACAAAATTTCATCTTA
Source organism: Cucumis variabilis (assembly GCA_037974545.1). Taxonomy (NCBI): domain Eukaryota; kingdom Viridiplantae; phylum Streptophyta; class Magnoliopsida; order Cucurbitales; family Cucurbitaceae; genus Cucumis; species Cucumis variabilis. Next base: position 9,571,515 of record JBBPDI010000009.1, on the reverse strand, counting down.
AATTCTTTCGAAGTATTCTACTGTCTTCGAAAGCTCTTTAGGAGTTCCAATTATAGTTAAATCATCAACATATACGAAGGAGACTAAGATCTGAGATCTGACAAACTGTGAAGATCGAAGATGGAGAAGATGTGAGAATAAAAGGGATGCGACGCACGAGGGAGGACTGAAAAGAGGAATGTCGAATGAGGGAGGGAGAAGACCTAATTTTCTTTAAGTTTGATTAAATAAATAATACATATACATACATACATATATATATATATATATATATATATATATATATATATACACACACACATACACACATACATTTATCTATAAGAACATTTTAAAAAATAGCAAAATAAATTAAAATATTTACAAGCTATAGCAAAATTTTAGATTCTATTTATGATAGCCACTCATAGACTTCTATCACTGTCTATCAATGCCACTGATTGAATGATATCAGTGGCTATCAATGTCTATTATTGATAGAATCTGAAAACTTTGCTATGACTTATAAATATTTTGTCAAATTTGCTATTTTTGACAATTTTCCTATATATATATGTTAATTCGGATTGGGTTAGGTTGAATCGAAATTTTCAATCCTCCAACCCAAGACCCAACCTAACCTGAAAAAATTTAATTTTTTCAACTAAACCTAGCCCACATTTTAACCTAACCCAGTCTAACCCATATAATATAGGTTGGATAGTTCGGGTTGTCGGGTTACTCAAATTATTCTTACACCCCTAGTTCAGAATCCTCAATTTTGGATATAATATCAAGAGCAACATTATATGCAAAAATGTTGACAACAACTACATTAGTTCGTTTCATCTTTTTCTTGTCATGACATAGTTTATCGAGATCTCATTATTATCTTTCGTTGTTTTATCTTCTTTTGGATTTCTGTTAGAAGTCAAATTATGGATTTCTTTTGGAACATCCATATCCTTAATCGAGTTATTAACTCGATTCCTTTTTTGATGATTTTTATTTTTTGAACCTATTGGTCTACCATACGTCTAGAGTGTTCCAGATTCATTAATAACATGTTGTGTAGGGATATCAATCTTTGATGAGACATTTGCAGTTGCTATATGTGATTTAGTTACTTTTTCTTTGCATCTACAAATGCATCTGGTAACTAATTTGCTATATTTTGGAAATGAATTATTTTTTGAACTTCAAGTTCACATTGATCTATACGAGAATCTAAATGAGACAATAATGATGCATTCCATGTAATTTATTTTTTCAATTTCTTATTTTTTCCCCTTAATGTTGGAAATTTTTTCTCATTAAAATGACAATCATCAAATTGTGCAGTAAATACATCACCCATCAGGGGTTCAAGTTATTTAATAATTCATGGAGAATCAAACCGAACATATATTCCTAGCCTCCTTTGAGGATCAATCTTAGTATGCTATGGTGGAGTAATTGGAACATATACTACACATCCAAAAGTTCTCAAATGAGAAATATTTGGCACACGGCCATATGCTAATTGTAATGGCAAGTATTTGTGATAAGCTCTTGGCATAATACGCGAAATATCATGTGCCCATACAAATGTAGGGAGTTTAGCTCTGATAAGCAAGGGTCTAGAAATTAATTGCAAACATTTGATAATTAATTCTACTAAACCATTTTGTGTATGAACATGAGCTACAAGATGTTCAACACTTATCTCGATAGACATACAATAATTATCAAATGTTTAAGATGTAAATTCACCAGCATTATCAAGTTGAATATTCTTAATTCTATAATTAGGAAACTGTGTTATTAACTTAATTGTTTGAGCAATCAATTTTGCAAATGCAAGATTTCAACTTGATACTAAGCACACATGCAACCATCTGTTGGATGCGTCTATTAAGACCATGAAATACTTAAATGGTCCACTTGGTGGGTTAATTGGTCTACAAATATTACCATGAATTCTTTTAAAAAATATTGGTGATTCGATTTCAACTTTAGCTAGTGATGGTCTACTTATTAATTTTCCTTGAGAGCAATCATGATAATTCATTAAATTGAAGAATCTTCTTGTTTTTTTAATGGATGTCCATGTGAATTTTCAATAATTCTTCTCATCATTATGGATCCTGGATGACCCAATCGATTATGCCAAATTGTAAATATGTATGGATTCATGAACTTCAGGTTTATTGTTGCATATATTTCAATTACTTTTATATGATTATAATATAATCAGAAGATAAAGCATGCAACCTTTCCTAATATACGTTTTTCATTTGAGACAATAGATATAATATAAACATATTCTATCTCATTCTTTCTATCAGTCTCAATATGATAACCATTATAATGTATATCTTTAAAATTCAATAGATTTCACTTTGAATAACTAGAGAACAATGTATTATCAATTGTGAATTTTGTTTCGATAGGTAAAATAATATTTTCTTTTTTAAACCCTTTAATCAAGTTTGCAAAACCTAATATTGTATTGACTTTTGCTTCCAACATTGTCAGTTTGGAAAAATATTTTTTACTTGTAAGTATTGTGTGCGTAGTTGCATTGTTTGCCAGACACATAACTTCATTGCTCATTTTTAAGTTATTCAGCATAAGAAAATTATCTATGCTTATTCATTAAACAAAATAATTACAATTAGAAAAACTTAGAATATATATAAAAAATGAAAGATAAAAAAACATTGAGATTCAAAATTTTACGGCATCTAAATTTGTCATACTGGATGGACTAAATATATTTTCAGTTTGATGTACAAAATCTATTTCCACATTTTTTTTCCTTTTCTTGTGGAGCTTTTCTTTTATGATTATCATTTCATGTGCTTCTTTTGAGTTTTTTATGATTAATAACGACCAACGACGAAAAAATAACTACTTAATTTAATTTTTTTATAACAATCGTCAAATTCACAACATTGACTTCAGGGAATGTGATTTTTCCAGTTGGTCAAGATTGATTATTTTCATCCACCACTGCTAAAATTTACAACATTCACTTCAGAAAATGTTGTTTCTTTAGTCGACTGATATTTATGATTTTTCAATCAATAACTCGTTATATCATTCAACCACGAGAAGAAACTACGATAAGTACATAATATTATTCAAAATATTTCTCTTGATATTGCTACTGTGTAAAAGCATATTCGAAATATAAAATAATTGCTTTCTGATGATTATATTCTTAATGACATTTCAGTATATCAAACTTCCATTATAAATAATTATTATTGTTAGTATCAAATAGTAGAGATTTAGTATGTATAAAATATGTAAAATAATATTTATTTAATTAAATATAACGATTAGGGAAAAATCGACATACCGTTAGGACGACTGAAGGAAATGACTTACCTTTGGCAGAGGAGACGATCGGAGCTTGTGTTGATAACATGTTGTGAAAACGAGGCACAACCAGAATACGAAAACCGAGAAAATATAATATTAAATAATAAAATATAATATATAAAATAAATAAATAAATAAGAAATTAAGAAAAATAAAAAATCTTAAAATTTCTCCACTTTCTCCCTCTTTCCTAGAATTCTCTCCAATATTGTTCACACTTACAACTCCACCAAATATAACTATTTGTAGGCAACTTAGCAAGTAGAATGTAGCATTACATGGTCACTAAAAGGTCATATTTGCTTGACACATGGTAGACACTAATGTTTAATCTTTGCTTGACACATGATGGACACTAATGAATAATATTTGCTTGACACATGATGGATACTAATGAATAATGGACATCTATATTATTTAAATATTTGATAACACAAAAAAAAAAATTAAAATCAAACCTAAATTTGATTGCTTAAAAACAAAATTTATAAAATCTACTTGATCTAAAATTTCTTTTCGTAAAATTAGAACTATACGTAGCGCCCAAAACATATTCTAATTAACTATCACTTAACTGATTTTATTATAAATTAGTCAGAGCATTGATAAATTCAAATCTCATGTCCAACTTCTCATTTTTTAAATATTTGTTCCTTCTAAATTTCGTTGTCAATGACTATTTTTTTCTAATTATTTGATAAGAAAAAAATCAAAATAATGTGCATTAATGTATATGTTTTAAGTGTGACGATGAGTTTAGCTTGGTTTAATAGTAAACTTGATGAGCAGCCTTTCTAACATATTTGAAGTTAGAATTTTAATGTCCATCCCAATAAAGTACTTGCACAAGAATAAATATAATGTTCATTTCAGCAAAAAGCTGCAAAGTACTCATAAAATTTACAAACGTGCTTAATAACAAAACATTTTCATGTATAGTTGGCTTTTCTACACTTTCATTAGTGTTTTTCTTTTCTTTTTGTGTGGAAGCAATATTCAACCATATAAACAAATCTACAATTACATTATGAAAAATATGGTGATCTTCAAGACATCAATTTTGTACGTTCTACTAAACAATTCAATTATATCTTGGTATGTTACAAATTATTATTATTTTTTTTATATAATATTTGAATTCTTTTTAAACATGTATAATGTGAATAAAATGTATAAAGATCTGTCCATCTTGAAAAATATTTTTGATCATGCCAATAACAAACACTCCCAAGTCCAAAAAGCATTAGGGCCTAAACAAAGTATAGAAATTGAACCACAAATTATAAAAATGTAATAACTGATTTAACTAGATATAATCTTACATATTAGTTCACGAAATATCAATTAATAAATTATTGATATTACTCTTACTCAAAGATGAAACCTAAATATACAATGAAGGATTTTATTCTCTTCATGTTCACATGTAAATTAATTATCATCAACGTAAGTTTTATTTTTATAATTACACGATAAAATCCTAACATGGTATATAAAACAATAAATGTCAAAATCTTTCAACTAGACTATTTTAACAAATTATTAGTAAGAGAATCACATACCTTGAACCTTGATCCACGAATAGTCTTCTAAGGGATTGTGTGTCTCTCACTTGACCTTCTTTAAAACTTAATTAAGCTTCTTGATGGGAAAGAGTGAACTATTTAATGAGGTCAGAAGAGAACCAATCCCTAGGATTTTATTTATAGACACACCATCTCATCATGGTGTTTAATTAAGATATTATTTTTTATTTATTAAGTCTCAAATCTATAAATCAGGCTTTCCTTAAATAAATCTTAAACTTAAATACTTAAGAAACTCAATATTTATATGCTTGTCCATAAATCAACTTTATTTTCTAAACTATAAACTCATGCTAGGAAATATATTTTTAAATTATGTATAGTTCAAATATTTTAACTCAAAACATGCTACAAATATTTGCTAGTAAATTATGTTTAGAAATCAACTTGAATTCATTTTTGTCACTCATGGGTGGTAGCTAAATCCTCGACTATAAATTGTTCAAATCTCTTTTACTTGAAATTAGAGAATTTAAATCTAATTTAATTCTCTAAATTTAGAAATTAACCAAACTTTTCTCAATAATTGTAAAAACACACACACAAAAAAAAAAGACTCAACATAGCATTTAAGAATAGGTTGGCACTAGACTTGGGTGGCAGACAACATGTGGGTGCACAGACTTCCTAACATGCCTAGCTGCGTGCTAACCTCATGCTTGGCTTTTCACATACCCATGGCCACATGATACCACACCGCATCCTGTATACCCTTGGGCACACATGGCTTGACGCACATCCTTGGCGCACGTCCATGCAGCTTGGCTGTGCACTGGCCATGTCGCATGGGTGCAAAAATTTAGAAAATAACCTTTGTACATTTTCTTTGCACGCATACAAGCCTTGCGTCCTGATGCTCTACCCACACTCAATTTCTTCCCAGAAAACCTGTTTGAGTCCAAAAACTTCTATCAACTTCCCCAACTAATAACTTCAATCTAGCCATCAAGATGGAAAAGTTGCTTCATAAAAGTCTAGTTAGCTTATCTTCAAATTTCAGCTTCAACTTTGGAGTAATGTGTTTTATAGACTTAAAAAACTCAACATTGCTCAAATTTTTTTAAAAAATGACCTCTTTCTTGAAACTGACGAACACCTTCATCGCATCCTCTTCATCCAGTAACCCTATCTCACAAACTATGCTCCTTTACAGTTCTTTTGAGACAATAATGAAGGAATCATAAGTAGTTTCAGAGAACTAATCGTTTGAACATGACCTATTTGTTCTAGGCTTTGTATGGCCAAGGGTGACACCTCCTACTTACCGTATTTTGAGCGTTTTCATGCTAAACACACTTGTTTTCCCCTCCACTAACTGTCCTTAAACGTCTAGGACATTCCTTGGTGGCATGGCACTTTAAAATCTTCTTATAAAGCCTTTCATCAAAGCAATTCATGTTTCAACATAGACTCCCTTGCCGCCTAAACCTTGACGCTTGAGATTTCTTTATTATCCATGCCACAAAACTATCACGTGTGGGCATGCCTTGACGGCTAGGGCATCCTCGCGTACCTCATAATACATGCCACCTAGCACACCAAAACTTTGGAAAAATTCTTCTTTTCTTCCTTTTGATACCCAACCTTGAACTCTTAACACTTAAGCAATATATCTTCAACTTTTCCTTTAACAAAGCAACCTAAGCAACATCAACAAAAAGAAAAAAAACAACGTTTAACTTCTTTAGCTTTCTTTCTAACTTAGAAATTCTAAAGGAAAAATAGGTTTAGGATTTATACATAGGCCTTTGAAAAATCTTCCAGATCCTATCATTGGTTCTCTAAAGTTCTCCTAAGTTCTCTCCATGGGTCGTTTGAGCTATTATAAACTCTTCTGTCATGAGTCCTTTAAGCTCTCTTGGGCTCCCTTCATGGGTTTTTTGAGCTCTCTTAAGCTGTTCTTATGGGTTCTCTAAACTCTCACAGGCTTCCTTATGTGTCCTATGAGTTCTCTTAGGCTCTTCCCATGCATTGTTTATAAGCTCTTTTAGGCTTTTTCCATGATTTCTTTGACCTCTTTAGGCTCTAGGGCTTTTCCATGGATTCTATGTCGAATCTTAGGCTTTCTCATATGTCACACCCCCTCATGGAGTCCTTTCTCTCTACTTCTAACCAGATCCCAAAAGACGGTAAAGGAGCTGAAAAGCATCGCCATACTTTGACAACGCTCACCAACCATCTAACCTATTTGACTTAATGAAGAATCTCAACACAGATGCATGCTATAAAGAAAGAGTCAACACAAGTTAAATACTTTGTTAACAAAACTTGGAAAACTAGCTGAAACCTTAGTGGTACTTTAGCAGAAACATAGACTTGAACGCCCACTTATTATCTAGGCCCATAACCTGAACTCATACTAAAAACATAACATGCTGACCATGAGAACATAATTACCTCAAAGTCACACAAATAGTGACTAGTTGCTATATAGTAACTGGAAAGTGAGAAAACATTTGAAAGAATAAACCGAAAGGCTTTTTGAGTGACAGTTTTATAACACATGTTTTTCTAAATAGTTATACATAAATTATCCTTGACTTTAGAAATATTCAAATAGTTGAATAACATCTCATAAACATGAAACTTGAGCTTTCAAATATTTGAAAGAACATATCTTAAACTTTACTTGATCATTACACCATAACCCATACTTAACACGAAACATGGATGTTGGTTCACCACACCATCAATGACGTAATTCTCTCAATATTGGTACAGTTCTAACTATATCCTTCTCCATATAGGCACAACGAATTGCACCTTCACTAATGTACAAGGAACATAGGCTCGTTAACCTTCACATCGTAACAGAAAATCACTATGTGCATATAAGGTTATAAAGAGTAATATAAATCATAGGAGCATAAATTCATGAAAAACATGCTTGAAAACTTAGCTTGAAACACATGTTTAATTTAAATATATATCAGATCTCTTATTTGTAAACATGGTTGAAATAATTTATAAATTATGCTTTGCTAAACACTTACTAAATCAGTAAGAAAATTTCATTTTAGAATAATCAAACATGCTTGGAAACATTTAGCTTTAAACTTTTGTTTATAAGTAAACATTGAAAATTATTTTGTCACTCACAACCTATTGTTTGTGCATATTGAAATTCAATTTGAAATTCTTAAACATTTAGGTAAATCATTCTAATTTCTCTTTTCTTGAAATAATCATATTTAAGCCTTAATTAATCTCTTTACCTTAGAAAATATCCAATCTTTACTAAAAATTGGCAAAAATATCAAAATAGTTAAAAAAAAAAACTCTTTTGGCATGGTTGGTGCGCTGAGCATGGACGACAGGGGGGTTGGCATGCGTGAAGAGCTCTGGAAAGCCTTGCTGTGTGTTAACCTCGATACTGACACGTTGCACGCCACATGGTCACCTGCGTCACACATTATGTACGTTTAGCAATAGGGCATGCCGCATGGCCTAGGCGTGCGCCTCCTGCTGCCTAGCCGCGCTCTGGCCTTATCACTCGTGTGCTCGAAAACCCAACTAACCTCTTTTTACTTAACTTGCACACCTAGCTCGCTTTGCCCTCCTTTACACTTGGCCAACCCTCAACTCTACCCAGAATTTCCTTTCTCCTCTGGAACTTAAGTCCAATTTTGGAGTTCAATAACTCAAAATACATAAATGAGGAAATTAACTTCCTTCTATAAATTTTGTTATAATCGTTTTAAGTATATCTTACCGGTAAATTATAGCTTAAAACTCCAAGTAATTCATTATTTAGCCCTCCAAAGTCAACACTGCTTCAATTCACTCGAGAGATGACCTTCGAGGCTTTTCTTCAATAGTTGAGGGTCCTCCTTGCATCCCTTTTGTATGGCAGCCTAATATATCTAACTAGACTTATATAGAGGGTATTTGCAATTGGAATTAGCCAAAACATATGAGTGAATTGTGAGAACTTCCACCTCAAAGTTTCCTTAAATACTGGCTCTTGCATGAAAATTTTAAGCGACCTCGAAAATCAAAATTCATAGCTCGCTTAGCCTACTCACATGGGCCTCAATGCATCATGCTCCTTATCCTTGACACATGGTACCTTACCTTAATCGCTTGGGGCAGTTTACCTAGCACATCTTTCTCTTCTAACCACACTTACCAACCTAAATTCCTAGCCAAACCTTGTCCTTAGAGGTTCTTTTTTACAAGTTGGCCACTTAGCTAACTTCAAACGCTTATCAAGCCTTGGCTGTCCATCATTGCATGTCACCTAGCAACTACTTTGGCCACTTAATCTTATCCTTAAAGGTTTCCATGACCTAATTGGCCACCTAAGAGTATGTCTAATGCCTGACTAGAACATTTTGGCCAAATCTCATCTTGCTATTGTTGAGATTTATGTCATAAAACTCATAGATAGTAAATATAATCCATTGACTGTTATTTATTAATAAAGTGTTATTATTATAATTTCAATAAATGTTATTGACTATATTATTAGTTTTGTCTTAATAACCTAAATCCAATAAACTAACATCCTAAGTTGTTTGATGAGTCTTGAACAGTATGTAAAGACATACAAAGATCAATGTTCGAGATCTGCTTAAAGGGTCTATAGTATAGGGATAAGGCTGAGTACCTTATCCTGGTAACAGTATGGATATGGCTCGCTTTGTATTCTATACAAACACAATGATCCAACGTGTTTATGTAGGTAACATGCAAGTGAGGGTATCCTATGCAATGAGTTTGCATAAGACCGGACCACGAAATAGTAACCATTAGATGTAACTCTGTTAACTAGTTAGGTTTCTATTTCATTAGGATGACCTAGGTAAATTAGTCTTAATTCTAAATGTATTATGAACTCATATTCGCAAGGGATTGTCCTTTGATTTGTACGGGTGAGAGTGGTCAAATTGCTTACTCAATATGCTTATCATTTTGGAAACAAGACTGAGTGGGGAGCTGGGAACAAAATTACACAAGATAGAATTCACTCTTTCCTTATTTTAGAGTAAGTAGATGAGTGTTCCCTTAAATGGTGTCTTTGGAACTTGAACAAAGGGCTCTATTATCTCTATGGCACGAGAGGGGTTTCTGTTTATTGGTTATACCATAAATAGGTTGTTCATTAGAGGAGCACTAGTATTTAAGGAATAGAGGTAACCTAGGGGTAAAACGATACTTTGACCCAGCTGGTGTTACAAACACTCGTGAAGGACTAACTTACTGTTATTGGTCTATATCCGTGGACACACAAATATATCTACAGTGAGAAGAGTTCAATTGTGAGTCTTTAGTAGAGTGCACACATAAGTAACGGATATTGATTAATGTGGTTAATGAGTTTAGTCAATTAATCTCATATCGTTGTAGCTTCTGATATGTAGGTTCATTAGGTCCCGTTCCTAGCTTGTAAAGGGTAATGAGATTTATTTATATTGGTTGTAATTTGAAATGTTCAAATTTACTTTGGGAATTAGTATAATGTATGGTGATACATTATAATATAAAATTTATATATTTTATTCAAACTTTATTGTATAAATTTAATTTTGGATATGATTCAAAATTAATTTATGAGATATAAAATATTTGAATGAGTTCAAATATTAATTTAATGTGGATTCGATTCATATTAAAACTATTGGTTATGAGAGAAATTTATATTTGAATATGATTAAAATTTAATTTAAGTTAAATAACTATTAATTAATTGGAAAATTAATTAATAGTTTAGTTTAATTTGATTTAATTAAATTAAATTTGATTTAATTAAATTAAATTAAATTTAATTAAATTAATTTAAAACTATAAGATATTGGAGAGATGTTCATTAAATATGATTTAAATGAAATATTAATTAGATATAATTTAATTAATTATTAATTGATTAATTAGTAGAATTGAAATTTATATTAATTTAATATTGTTTAAAGTAACAAAATCTCATGATTCTCTCCTACTCCTTCCAGAAAAAAGAGTTATAAATATGAAGAAGAGAAACATTTTTTCTTAATAAAAAATCAAGCCAATGCTTTTGCTCTTTGCAAAAATAGTTTTTCTCTAAAAATTTTCTCATCTCAATTGGTTCCCACAAACCAATCTCATCCCAGAGGATAGAAAGGTCTCCAACAGGTAGTGTCCCCAAATTTGGAGATTTAGTAGATTCAGAGATGTCAAATTACGTAAGTTTAACATTTTTTGTATCTTTTAATTTAAAAGCGTGCGTAGCCTTTAAGTTATAATAAGAAAATTAGTTTTTGTATTATTTTTTCAATGTATTGGTATTTTGGGATTCTCAAATTAAATTAAGGAATGATTCTGTAAAATCTTCCGCCGCCTAAGGTTTTTACCCCTTCAGCTATAACCTCTCTATAGCCATCTACCACTCACACTTGTACAAAAATCCTTCTTCAAGGTCACTTTTGTTTACAATGACACTTATACCATGTCACTTGGCTATCAACCAATTTTCTTCGTCTTTCATTACTAAGTTCTTGCAACTCTTAAGGGTCCTTAGGTCAAAGGTTTACATTTCATTGATCCTTCGAGGTTTGTTAGGTTTTACTTATAGGTCGCCTCTAAGGTTAACTAGCTCTCTTAGGCTCTCATGCTACAAACCTTTGACCATTAAGGTTTACATTTTTTGTTGCTTTGGCAAAAACAATTGTAAACCTCTAAGGGAGTCCATTAAGAGTGGCAGATGTGGAAGAGTTGAGGCAACTTTAATTGATGATAAATGAAAAAGAAGATCAAAGAGAAAAAAAAAAAAAAGAGGTAGGGGCAAAGTCAGAGAGTCAGCATATGTACGCGATGTTGAAGCTGGAGGGCAGTGGCGTAATTAACTTAGACACTTTTATGGAGGACCCTTCGTTAGGAGGTACCACAAATATTAAAGATGAGATGCCATATCCATCCCTTTCCATTTTTATCCATATCTTCATAAATCCTACCTCTCTAAACCCATCCTAATAATGCAAATATTCTCTACAACTTCCTGCACTGATCAGTTAATTCAATACACCAAATTACACTAATTAATGATCTAAATAAAAAAAAATTCATAAAATAACCTAACGGTATTACAGAAAAAAATCAAGTTTAAAAGTTATACAATACCCTATTAATTTCTAGCATTTTTATTCAAAAAAGATTTGAAAAGACACAAATAAGAAAAATAATGGAAACATATAGAAATCATGTCCCTTAGAGTACTTTTTATCCAAAATTTTCAAAACCATCTTTCCAACAAGTCTAAGAGATTTTATTTCTTTTCTAATTTGTCTTACATGATTTCTGTTATACTAAACTTTGTTTTTAAATATATACCAGGTTGTTTTTCAAATATATATACAATGTTTATTTAAAAAATCTAGTTAGAAAATAATATTACAGATTTAAGGTGTTATATAATATACACCATATATTGTAATTTTGGTCTCATGTCTTTTAAGATATATATTTCACCTTCTTTGTCACGTGTATTCATGTATATGTAGTCATTTTGTAAATATATATCTCATATTATATAATAATAATAATGTTATGATAAATTGTAAAATCTAATCTTCACGCATAGTAATTAAATTCCTAAATTGAAGGAAAAATTATCATATAATTCAAATAATAAAATAATACTAATTAAATCATAATTTCAAATATTAATTACAAGTTATACTGTATTAATTGCTAATTAATTTTTTGAAAAAACATTTAATTAAATTTCTAATAAAATTAAATGGTAAAAGTCTGAAAAGTTTAGTAAGAAATAGAATGAATATTAAGATTAAATTTGACTGAAAACTAACTACTAAGCCTATAAATATGAAATATATTACATTGTAAGATATTTGTGAAAATATCATTTGTTAAGTAGATTAAAATCTCTCAAACTTTCTATTATCTAATCTAATTTTTAGGGGAATCAGAAATTTCACCCACCCCATGGCCCATTATGACATAATCCACTCATATAAGCATGGATGTTTAATTTTCATATTCCACTCATTTCTCTTAAAATCTTGATAGTAATGTATCTACCTAGTGATCACAATTCTCACACTTAATAATTTCACAGCTACGTGACAATATCAATTTATAAACTATCGTGTTTTGAATTACATTTTCAAGTGTTTAATTAATTTAAAAAATAAGTTATTTTGAAAAAAAAAACTAAAATATTTGAATGTCACTCAAAATAAATTTTTAATTGTATTTCAAATAAATTTTTTAAAAAGAGTTAAAACAAAAATGAATTATTGAAATACTTTTTTTAATTTAATCCAAACAAGTGATCGCTCTTATGATTAATAATTAACAATTTAACGGCTATCATACATGTTGGCATAGTCATTCTCACACTTCATTGTTGTAAAAAAAATAAAGAAAGAAAGAAAGATAAAGTCTAAATAATAACTCAGACAACCTTTGTAATTACGTCTAATTTGACAATAATTACACTCTCGCAAAATTCATTTGGACACCTGACTTATTGTATTAAAAATAAAGAAAATCTTAAAATCAAAACAATAACACCAACCACATTTACAATTAATAATTTGACAACTATCATAATCTTTGCCAAAGTATTTATCCTACTTTACTTTGTACTAACAGAGAGATCAAATCTTTAAATCTCTTAACTATAATGTGTATGTCTAGTAATTAACCAAGTTTGTAATTAAAAATTAAAAAAAAAACTATCTTTTTGGTCTATACATTTTGGATTTAGTTTTCTTATGATTTTTAAGTTTCAAAATGTTTACCTTTTAAATTATTAAGTTTTGAGTTTGTTTTCCAAAAACATTTATGTCATAATTGAAAATGAGTATTTGGTGAAAAATAAGGTTAAAAGAATAATCCTTCAAATATTGAAATAAAACTAAAAACTAAAGCTTTGTTCAATAACATTTTAATTTTTTCTAACATTTGAAAATTAAGTCTATTTTCTATTCATTTTTTACGATAATTTGTATCTTTCTCAAGTATAATGGCTGAATTTTTAGTCCAATTCCAAAGCACAAAAACAACATTTTGAAAGCTATTTTTTTGTTTAGTTTTCAAATTTATGTTTAGTTTTTTAAACCATCGGTATAATGCAAATAACAAATAAAGAAAATTGGAGGTAGAAGGAGTATAATTTGAATTCATTATTATTATTCTTCTTTAAAAAAATAAAATGATTATGAAATAGATATTAAAAAAAAACTAGCAGTAGTACCAGAGAAAGAGGATCTCCCGACGGATAAAAGAATACTTGGAAAATACTATATCGGAAGAGACAAGAACTTTCGACGCATTTATATAAAGTTTCAGGAGTTATCCACTAAATACCGACGTCGTATAAGGGCATCAGGAAGTTCTCTTTTAAAACTCCCAAAGCTATTAGTGGTATGTCGGGAGTTCGTTAGATTTACTAAAAAAAAAAAAAAAAAGAAAAAAACTCAAATCTATTTAAAACTCTTTCCTCAAATTGAAGAAACCCTTCCACACCCAAACCCTAGATCTGCTTGCCGTCACTCCTCGTCGTTCAAAGCCGCCTCTCCTCGTGGTCATGTTTTTATTTATGTTATGTTATGTTATTGATTGAATATTTTTGTGTGTATTTTACATTAGGGTAGCCTATGAATAAATAGGCACCTATACAGTATAA
>JBBPDI010000009.1:9537405-9551539 GCA_037974545.1 Cucumis variabilis | reverse complement strand
GACCAGAAGGGTGTTGTAGTTGGATAGAGGACAACAATTGGGGAGTAGGCCGGATGAATTGTGGAGACAACGGACGGTGGCACGTAGGCGGATAGGCTAGGTGCATGCGGCTGGTTCTCTTCATTAGGCGGGCGACTGGCTCCAAAGGTGGGCCCGGAGTGCTCACTGGTGGCGTCTGAAGCTGGTGAGTAGCTTTTCCATAGTGACACTCATTGATCCCGACAGCTGTCTTGTGGTTGGTCTCTATTTGAGTTCCATCAATATTTGTGTCTAGGGTTTCGTCTTTATTCCGCTTTGATACCATATTGAGAACAGTAAAAAAAAAAATAGACACCAAGTTACGGGGAAACCTGAATACCAAGAGAAAAACCACAATCTAATTTTCTTATTATTAGCTCATATGAACAAAAGATACAAAGAAAAAAACAAACAAACAAGCTAATGATAAAAAAGGAAAGAAAATTAGGTTAAAACTTTCCTTGGGCTAAAGCACACTAATTCTAACACTATCCAACCAATACTCTTATCCCCAATGCTGATGGTAAAAGGTGTATCAGATTATGAACAAAAGAATAGTTGATTCTACCATTAAAATTATATTTATTTTCTTCCTTTGCATGTTGTTCTATGATATATGGTGCTCATACTCCCATCTTCTTTTCAAGACATTTTACAGTGTCCCGATTATTTTTATATGCAGGTGGAAGCCTAACAGTGCAGATACTTGCATCATCTTCAACGAAATCTTGCAAAAATGAGAGAAGCAAAAACAAGGAAGTCCATGGCCTATTGGGCTCGTCTGATGATGAACGCAGTTTGACGACATCCCCAATCGTTATAACAAGAGTCAAGAACATTGCAGATCATTTGAAGTAAGGCATATTATTTACGGTAAATTTATAAGTTTAGGGTCTGAATATGAGTTATTTCTAGGATGCCTCCCAACTTTAAACATTCCTAACAAGGTTTTAAACTTTCAAAGTTGTGTCATTTCGAGCTCTAAACTTTAAAATGTGTTTGATAGGTCTATGAACTTTCAATGCTGTGTTGAATAGGTCTTTTGATCTATTAGACACCCTTTAATGTTCAGTGACTTATTAAACACAAAATTAGAAGCTTAAAAATTTAGTGGACACAAAATTGAAACGTTAGAATTTAAAGGTATTTTTTAAAGTTGGGGTCTGGGGGATTTATTAGACAGAGTCTCAGAAGATTCAAGGATCAAACTTCTATTTCTGTAGTATATTTACACCAGTCGAAATATGTATAACCACTAATTAGAGCTATACCTATGAATATGTACTTGTATATATCATAGAACCAAAGTTAACTAACAAGCTTTACGGTAGCGTTCTCCAAGTTCTTGATGGCTTGCATCGTGTAATATTAACTGCTGGTGGGTAGGCTTCAGCCATTATGTATATTTAAAATATATCTATTCAAATGAATTGGAGCCCTTTATTCAAAATAATTGTTATTATGCTAAGACCTTCCCAATTTAGCACTTTATTATGCAATTTAAGACGCGTTTTAAGCTATTTTCTGGTCAGTCTTGCTTGGAAACTCAAAATCCCAAGAAAGGTGAAATTCTTTCTCTTGTCCCTCGCTTATGGAAGCCTAAACACCCATGAAAACATCATCTCTTGGCTCATCTATTTGCTGTTTATGCTTGTAAAGCGAGGATTTCCTTCATGATATTTTTCTGCACGACAATTTTGCCAACAAGGGGTGGACTGTTTTATTTTGTTTTCGGTCTGAACTGTTGCCTCCCGAACAGAGTTGACGAATGGATGCTTCATGAGAATAGAAAGTAGAGCTTTTTGGTGATAGAGAGAATGTTCTCTGGAGATGTGCTTCGAGGTCTATTTTTCGTGCATTTGGATGTAAAGGAATAGTAGAATTTTTTATGGTAAGTATCCTTTTGATTCTTTTGTTCAACGTATAGCTTCTTGGTGGGACATAAATCACACCAAACTGTTTTGCAATTGTAGTGTTTCAATGATTTTTAACACTTGGAAGATTATGATTCATTAGCACCTGGGGTCCTCTAAGATTGGACGAGAACTGGTGTCGTTTAAGAATCGCCATAGAAGAAATCTCTTGGTAAGTGGAGGAACCACTTCACAACTCCTTCCTCTCTCTATTTGCTGCTACAGCAAGAAAAATTGGGGGCTCTTTCTGAAAAACATCAGATAATTCAAAGAAAGATAAATAAATTAAAGGGTTTTTTTTTTTTAATAGAAAAAAAGTGCTATTTACATTGGAAGAAAAAAACTTATTACATTGATTTTTCCATAAATTGTAAATATTATTCTCACTTTTTCTATTTTTGATCATTTCTATAAAATAAATAACAAAGGGAATTTATTGAAAAGGAAAAAATATATGAAAATATCTACAAACATACTAAAATATTACAATCTAGGTCATTATTTTATCAAAAACAACATTTTGAAATTTGAAACAATTGAAACTCTAACTTATTTTATTAAATAAAAATAAAATATTTAATAAGAAAGACCAATTTAAGTAGAAACCAAATGTTTAGTAAAATAATATAAATAAAACTACTATGGAAAACTTCTAAAAACCCAATTGTCTGAATCCTGAATAAAACGTGGAAATAAAATATTCATAAGTTTAAATTAAAGACTATCCAACTATCGTGACATTAAAAAACATCTAAAACATCATTAACATAAAATAGCAGAGGCATTGACATAATAGTTTTGAATGACGTAGTCACGAGTTTTTTTTGTCGCTTGTCAACTTTTCTTTACTTTTGTCTTTTCTTGAAAAATTAAAATTAAACATGGAAAAGGTGAGATCTACTACTGGTCCCACTGGGTGAATTGTTAACTTCTTATTAGGTATATACCCTGAGTCATAAAAATGAAAATAAGAGTACACTTATCAATCAATACGGTCAATCGTCTAAAAATGGTGATTTTGTAGGATATCGAATTGTACATGCATGATATGCTAGCTTAATAGACAAAACTAATAGCTACAATCCATTCAAAAAAACTGTTACTACTTTGGTTGGCTAAGTTTATTAAAGGCAAAATTGAGCATCATGTTGGACAACATGTGAAAGATATTAGTAACAACTTTGGGATTATCAAGCAACATTTTCAACAAAATATTCTTTCTGTATATGAAAGATTATTTTGCAGATTTCGTGGATTTTGTTTCTCCCGCCATATATTGTTTCCTTTGAATTCTTGCAATTAATATTTATTATACCTAAAATATATTCTCAAAACTAGTCATATTTATATGGTGCTTTTAAAGATTGGAAGTGAGTGATTTTTCAAAGTTGTTTAAAGATTTGAAAGGGTTTTTCTTATGTTTTTGATGTCTTGTAATGTTATATTTCACGTTAATGTTTAAAGCTCTTATGTTATGTTTTCAAGTTAGAGTTTCATGATTGTATGTTATGTTTACAAGTCTATTAATCTTATTCCTATCAATGAGCTAGCTATTATGTGTACATAATAAATGAAGACAACCATGTAGAAACGGATTGCATACAGAATGAAGTTGACTAATGTGTAAAAGGAGTGTATTGAGTTAGCGGTCTGAGCAACGAAAAAATGAACCAGAAAATTCTCCAAGGGATGTTGTGTGTGGGATGTTCATGTTCTTGACAAAAGGAATATGAAAGGCTAATGTGTGATTTATGATTATTGAATGAGGTGTTAAAGCCTGTTTTATGAAAATGGTTTTATGAATTGTATGCCCCAAAAGGGTTTCCAAAAACATTACTCACTAGATATTTGACTTATGGTTTTAAATTTTTCCTTCCACAGATGATCAGGCGTTGAGGCCAAGTAAGAAGAGTAAGGTGAGCTGCTAACGACTTTGACGTTTAAAGTTGGGAAGCTGTGTAAGGCAGTTAAGCTTTATTTTATAGTTCATGTACTAAGGAAGTACGTATAATAAGTACTTAGAATGCATCTTGTTAAGTAATAAAAAGTTGTTTGTTTTATGCTGTTTTATGAATAAAATTCTTATTAAGTTACTTGGGTTGGACTAGGTGATCAAGCTAAAGTTCAAGGACTTACGTTAAGTGTTTTGGCATTTCATTTTGAGATGTCAAGGTTGCTCAAGTCACGTCGCGCGTTGTGGGACCATGATAAAATCCATGGTAATATGCTTCCACTTCCATTCTAAACTAGGCAAAGGACAAAATAATCCATCAAACTTTTGGCATTGCGATTTGACTTGCTGACATATTAAACACTTAGATACAAACTCAGATATTTCTCACAATAGTAAGCCTTCAAGGTTTCATACATCTTAGTCCTTTCAAGATGCATCACATAGGCTAAACTATGAGCTTCTTTTAAAATCCTTCAATGCCTAATTGTTTGGAATGTGAAGTCCTCTTTCTTTAGTTAGCGCACCATCACTTCTAAACTCGTAGTCTGATCGCCTTTTGCATCTTACTTCTTCAGCTAACTTCCTTAACACAGGGTCTACAAGTGTGTTTAAACTATCTCTCCTTCTAGTTTGGGCTTGACTTGAAATCGAGTTATCAAATTCCCAACTGATCATGTGTTCAAGATTGCCTCACAACCTTTCAACTCTTTCAGTAAAGCTACTCTTCCCTTATTTTCTTTATTGGAATTCTTTCGACTCACGTGTCTGTTACCACATTAGCTTTCCCAGGATGGTAGGCGATGGTACATTCATAGTCCTTATTGAGTTCCATCCACTGTCGTTGTCTCAAATTCAATTCTTTCTGATCAAATATTTATTTCAAGCTCTTGTGATCAATGAAAATATTACATTTCTTCACAAATAAATAATATCTCCAAATTTTCAACGCATGGACAATAGTTGCCAATTCCAAATCATACGTTAGGTAATTGCGTTCATGCATATTCAAATGTCTCGACGTGTTGCTATTACTTTTCCTTCTTGCATCAAAACTCATCCTAGAGCTTTATGCAACGCGTCATAGTAAACTTCAAATTATGGCAATGCGAGAATAGGTGCACTAGTAAGTCTGCATTTTAACTCTTAAAAACTCTTCTCACATTTTGTTCATTCAAATCTCGTTGCCTTCTTTGTTAGTTCTGTTAAAGTAAGAGCTGATTTGTAGAATCCTTCAACAAAACGCCTGTAGTAACCAGCTAAACCAAGAAAACTTTGAACTTTAGTAACTATTTTAGGGCGTTCCCAATCTTCAATCGCTTCAATCTTTTGCGAGTGTACTTTTAATCCTTCTAAGAATATAATATGTCCAAGAAATACAACTTGATTTAACTAGAATTCACACTTACTGAACTTTGTGAACAACTTTTCTTCTCGCAGAGTTTGTGACACAATCCTTGAGTGCTCTACATGTTTTTACCTTGTTTGGTGAATAAATCAAAATATTATCAATGAAAACAATGAAAAATTGATCCAAGTAACGATGAAACACTCTATTCATCAAATCCATAAAAGCAATCAGGGCATTGGTCAAACCAAAAGGCATCAATAGGAACTCATAATACCCACAACGCTTTCGGAAGGCTATCTTTGGTATGTTTGACTCCTTGATTCGCAGTTCATGATAACCTAAATGCAATTTTATCTTTGAGAACACTAAGGCTCCTTTTAGTTGATTAAAGAAATCGTCTATTTGTGGTTAAAGGGTACTTATTTCTGATTATCACTTTTGTTCAACTGCCAGAGTAGTAAATACACAACCTCATTGATCAATCTTTCTTTTTCACAAATAGAACAGGTGCTCTCCAAGGTGATGTACTAGGCCGGATATAACCCTTTTCTAGTAGCTCCCATAACTGACTCTTTAGTTCCTTCAACTCGCTTGGTGCCATGCAGTAAGGGGTTTGAGAAATTGCCGTTATTTTGGTACAACTTTAATAGTGAACTCAACTTCTCTTTTTTTGGATAGTCCACTCATTTCTTCGAGAAATACATTCAAGTATTCACAAATTATTGGCATACTTCCAGGTTTCTTTCTTATCACTTGAGTGTTCACTACGCAAGCAAGGTAGACGGTATGCCCTTTTCCTTATCAATTTCCTTGCTTTAACCACTAAAATTATATTTTCTAATTCCGCTTTCTTATCGCCTTCAAAATTTTCCAGTTCTTTCAACACTACCTCCTTATTGGAACAATCCAATATTGTGTGATATTTGATAAGGAAATTCATTCCCAAAATCACATCTAACTCATCAAGTTCAAATAGAATCAAATCTACTCTCATCGAGACATTCTCAATTTTTATTTCACAATCTTTATATAATGATTCTACCCTAAACACCTCGCTTGTAGGCGTGCTTGTCACACCCCTTCCCAGAACGCCTACTCTAGATCCGAGAGACGGCGTGAAGCCAACCAATATCGCTCCTTCGAAGAACGACACCAACTGACACTTAAACTTTAACCTTTAAACAATAACAAGCGGAAGTTAAAACACATAATTTTTTAAACACAACTGAGTAAAACCTTTTACATTAAACAAACTTTATATAAGTTTATACAGACATAACTTAACCTTATTTACATAAGAACGTAACCCAAAATGAACCTCCCTAAACCTAAGTCTAATACCATAAAAAACCAACTAAACATAGATTGAAAACAACAAGACACCTACGATATTTAAACAAAATCCTTCAGCAGACAGATAACAACCATTCAGGCTCCGGGGACACAGTATCTGCCTAGAAAGTGGAAAAACATTTTGAAAGGTATGAGCTAAACAAAGTTCAACGAGTGATAGAATTTCTTAATAGCTTTCCGTAAACCTTTCAGAAATAATAATTCATAAACTTTGAGAAACAGTAAATACTGAACAATAAATAGTAACTTAAATCCTTGTTTTTTCCTGTTCGAATCCCAAGTATCTACTCCTACGAGATGGTAGAGGTTACTCAATACCAGCTCTAAATTTCATAGATGGGTATCCCCAATCCCTATTCCTACGAGGTAGGCGTTCCTAGCTCATTCCTACAGATAAGTGTCCTTTCCTGTCCTTAGCACCCCTTGTCTTACCCCATTAAGGGCTATTTTGAGATATCTTCGGCATGAGAAAACATTTATAAAATCACAAGTTTTGAACTTCTTAAAGAATCCTTTTGTATAAGGAGTCTTTAAATCTCATATAATACATTGATAAACTTATTTATATACCATAAACATTTCTCAGTAACAATATGCTTGAATAAATATTTTAATGAAATCACATGCTTTGGAAACTATTCATAAAACATTTTAAACATTTAACTCAAATCGTTCATAAACAATAGCTTAATAACATGCTTGACTCACTTTAATAAATTCATTTTTCACTCATAGATACAAGCTTAAGTCCTTGGTCTATAGATTTTTCCTATCTCTTCTTGACCTAAAATAATGGTAAAATAATCCATTTTATTTCCCTTAAACATGAAAACACCAAAAAATTACTTAAAACTTCAAAAAATCACAAAAAAAAAATGGCCTAAAAACACTTCTTGACACTGGCTGGTGCGTAAGGATGGGTGGCAGAGCCTTGGTCATAGCACAAGCCTCACCCAACCTAGCTACATGTTAACCTCATGCACATGCACATCGCACGCCTCACTTGGCCGCATGTCTACCATCTTGCAGACCTTCTTTGCACGTAGGACTTATTGCGCACCTCCTTGGCCGCGTGCAGGCTATGCGTCCAATACCAGCCTAACGTGTTACTAACCTCTAACAACTTAACATGCATGCCCATATTGCCTAGCACAACTTGTCACTCGGCCAACCTCCATCTTTGCCTAAAAACTGATTTTTCGTCCAGAAACATAACCCTACTTTGAAAAATCATAACTAAAAAGTCACAACTCTCTTGAGAAAACTTTCTTGTACAAAGTTTCTTATGAATGTCTTAGCTTTCTTACCTTAGAATTGCAGATCCAAATTTCAAAAGATGTGCACTGTATCCTTCTGGAAGTGAACCTTGTTTAGATTGCTTCGAAAACTTACCTTTCTCCTTTCTTCAACTGAAACTCAAACCTCATCTACTGAAAATTGTTCGGCAACCCTATTCTAGAAATTAGACTCAATTTTAAATTTTTTAGAGTAATTTCATCCAAAACACACGAGTGAATTAGGAGAAGTGTTCTTATAAAGTTACTTATTTATACGTGATCTTTGCATGGACCTTTATTGACACCACTTACTTGTCAAAATTTAACTAAAGCATGCAGATGACACCTGTAAAAAACTCACCATCTCCACATCTTCATCATCTTGCCTAACTAACACACCTATGTGTCCAACAACAAGCCAAATGCATAGTGTCAAACGCCTTGCTAACCTCCAAGCATGGTCGCATGCCACTCTTCTTCCTCACATGCAAGATTGATCATTCAACACCAAGTTCTCTAGCCTTCTCGCCTGGCTTCTTAATGCCCAATAACCTCTAATTGACAAGCTTTCTTGCCTAGCCAAGCACACACTTAAGTTTGGCCACCCATAACACTCATTTTGAGGTTCTTCTCGCCTAATGCGCTTCCAACAAGTCTTGGCTGCCTAGACATGTCCAAACGCCTAATAATCTCTTTAAAGGTTATTTTATTTCCTTTTTAACCGCCTAATACACAACCAAATAACCTCTAATCGCCATGTCTTCAAGTCCTTTGATACTTAGTTAAATTTTCCTCTTTTTCCAACAACCATAACATACTTTTAACGACACTTTGAGTTCCTTTTTAATCTTAACCCCATTCATCTCTTATCCTTCCAAGCTCTTCAAAAGATTTAAATTTTTCCTAAGATTTGGGGTTTACAGTGCTAATCAACATTCCACTTTCTAAATGTTCTATATTATGGTTCAGGGACTTAGCATGCGCTATAGAAATAAAAGAATGCATAGCTCTAGAATCAATCAACACAAAAGTAGGGAAGTTACAAATCATTAACGAACCTGTAATCACGTGAGGGTTGTTTCTAACCTCACTCTGAGTCATGGTGAAAACTTTCCCTTATGACTTGGGTCTTCTAGATCCCTTGCTCCACTTGGCCCTTCTTCTGTATTGCGTGCTTGATTCTAACCTATACATCATGGGTCATGATCATAGCATGTGAAATACTCAATATGTACCTCTTTATCGTGTGAAACCTAATTCATCGTTGAATCTAAGTTTTCCTACTGCTTATCCAAGTGCAAGTAAAATAATAGGTTTACCTGGGTGATCCAAGATCAAACACGAGGAATTGGTTCA
Source organism: Cucumis variabilis (assembly GCA_037974545.1). Taxonomy (NCBI): domain Eukaryota; kingdom Viridiplantae; phylum Streptophyta; class Magnoliopsida; order Cucurbitales; family Cucurbitaceae; genus Cucumis; species Cucumis variabilis. The sequence continues at coordinate 9,542,320 of JBBPDI010000009.1, read as the reverse complement.
AGACATTAGTTCTAGTGTCTACTTATCAGTTAGGTGTTACGATGGTTACAGTAAAAGAATGTATAAAAAGAACTAAAGCTATTTACACTTACCTAGAGACTCATGCATAGGTGGATAAATCATTGTAAAATGGAGGATTGGGTGAACTAACTTGCGTTAAGAAGGTGGTGAAGGAAGGTCTCAAGTTATCATGCAAGCAAGCTGTATGACCACTTCATTTCGATATAACTCATCAAACTATCCTATGTTTAATACACGCTCCTCTCGGAGTCATTGAATGCCACAATTGGTTTCCTCTCAGAATCCTAATGACTAAGATGAGCTAAATGATTTATATTTAGTAATACCTATTTATTCTGCTTAGAGTGCTTCTCATTTGAGGACAACAACCTCTTGGCATCTTGGTCCACACTTGTTTTCCTTTCGAAATTCAAATAAAGGAAGTCCTCTCGTAAGGTTGAGCAAACTCTTCCTTATGTGTGTTAGCCATGTCCTTGCTACTCACTTCTCAGGTAGTAGGCGACATACACTGACCAAGTGTGAAATTTAGCTCAGCTAACAAACTAAGCAGTAGAAATACTTACTACTTAATGAAAGTGCATCATAATCTTAACTACAAATAACATGAAGATAGATGAACAGTAGGGGTATGGATGGATTGAGAAGTGCATAAATATACATTGTATTCAAGAATGAAGGCCTTCGGCCATTATACAATATAACTAAATACAATGTAAAGAAACAATAAAATGGTAAGAGAAAGAAAGTGAAATACAAGTTAGGGGAATGAGACATGACTTCTCTCCTCTCAAAATCTAAGCTTTTGTGTTACACTCTAACCGGAAAAGATGAAGAAGTGTTGTACATTTGGTGGTGAGGTTAATCCTTGCCACCGACCTTCTATGTATTGGTTCATGCAGGCTTCTCTTGAGGTCCATTAAGACCTCTCACCTATACGGGTGCTTAGCTGGTCCATGCAAGCCTCCTTTGTGGTCTATTCAGACCTTTTTCTCTATTTGGGGATGAAGTGCTTTTATAGATAGCTTTTCGACGAAAAACTTTTATTTTTTAAGATTGTCAATAGTGCTGCACCGGTCTTGTGAAGTCACATCACTCCAACTACCATTCTTGTCTTTTAGTGCGCCTTCCTCACTTGATGATATGGGTCTTCACCTGAAGATGTTTAATTGTCTGTGGAGTTCCCCTCGCTTGGCTCTTGCACGAGGTGTTTCCTGCGATTCACTAGTTCATTCTTTGTTCCTTATCCTGTGTTTAAACATGATAATCGCATAAAACAGGCATGATACCTATGTAAACTATATTTCTCAATATTTATGAATTTACAACATAAGTCACACACTTTGATCATCTTTTTATGCGTTTTGACCTTATTATTCTAATAAAAGAGGCTATAATAACAGGTATTTATACACGTTATCGATTATGCGTTTTACAGCATCGAAACCTTATTAACAAATATTTATAAATCATACGGAAACCCTTTCCTTTCAAATCATTCACAATAACTCATATCGCATGTGAATACTTTTCACATAAAGCATCATATAAATTAAATCATATCACGAAATTATTTTGCATGTTTAATTACATTTTTGTACCATCCTCAGCTCAAACGTTTACCACACTCTTTTGCTGAGTTGCGGCTGTGCGGAGTAATCTCAATGCCACAACAATTCTCCATCAATTCCATCTCACGCATAACGTGTCTTTCAATGCCAGAACACACAGCAAGCAAAAGACATTCTATACCAGATCCCACAAGAAATATGAGGCATTCTATTCCAGATCACATAGCAAGAATAAGACATCTTATTATCCCAGATCACATAGCAAGGATAAGGCATCCCACACCAGAACACAAACAAGTGTGAGGCATCACATAGGGTACCAAAGATCATTTCATCACAACATTCCAATTCATTTCAAATTCAATTCATTTATAAATCAAATCAATTTGAGAACATAAGAGAAATCATGGAACTTAAGAATTCAATCAAGAAATATATTTATATTAATTCAAATATTGTGGAAATTTCTTTACTTTGAAAACATTTAAGAAGAAACCACTCATAATCAAGTAACCTCCTCATGGGGTCTTTAGTCGAGAATCCTTTGCACTTCTCTTGCCAAATCTTAAGCTCATGCTTGCTCACCAGAATTCTATGCAATTCTTTCACTTTTTCTTAAGTAAACACAAAGTAAAAGGCAGCTTTAAAATTGCCAAACTTCTCCTATTTGTAACTTCTCCAGTGAAGCTTCCCATGTCGAAATCAAAATGCCATGTGTTTCTGGCACTTCTTTGTCATGATCAATTCAGTTGGGCTACAAGGTCAAATTATCTTGTCGGCCTTATGATATTAGCTACTTCTAGGTGAAGGAAGCTCATATCGCCTCCAGTTTAATGCATAGCTTCTTTGCATCGCCTAGCCAGAACTCGACATGCACAGTACTTTGCAAACTTTCCAATCGCTAGATTTCATTGCACAAAGTCTCATCACATAGCCAGTGCTTGTCGTGTGCAATCTTAGCACCTAGTTCAGAATGCGATTAGGGTCTAACAAAATCAACTAACTTCAGTAAGGGCTCGTTGTGGTTAGACAATACAAATTCTCAGCTTGATGCTATTTCCCTACGTTCGATGAACTATTCTTGGTGCACAACTCTAATGTGGTCCAAGAAAGTGTTGATTGGCAGTGCTCGCACGTCCTTTATAACTGTGTTGACGCACTCCGTGATATTAGTCGTCATTTGGTTTTCTGTTGTAGTTGGATGTAGAACTATATTTGACGTTAATTCATGTGGTTTCCTTCCATGAATCTCAACAACTTCATCAATGTGGGCTTGTGCAAATGAGGAATCTCGATAGAGATCGATGAAATTGTCTCGAGATTCGTTAAAGGAGCCTCGAGATTTCATTCGAGATACATGTAAAGCCCTTATTTTGTGGCATCTCGATGCAATGTTGCCTGAATTCAATTGGCAAGTCATGTTATTCTCAGTTGAGATTATTCCGAGATTTCTCCGAGTTTTAGGACGGGTTACTAATTGTATTTTGTTACATATGTTTTTTGTTGTGCGTATTAAAATTTTTGTTAATAATTTTGCTTACAAGCTTTTGTTCCTTGGGAGAGCATCAACAAGAACACTCTTAAAGAAATGGAGATTTAAACTAATCTCCATTATATTTGTGTTTTCTATTTAGTGAAGTATTTATTATGCCATAAATTCAACATAACCACCATAAACTTATATTCTCAACTTTTGCCATAAATTCAATTTAACACCATCAAATTATTAATATATGATGGGGGATGAAAACTAGGTGAGATCGAGGAAGATTTTGAAGAGATAGAAGAAAATCATCACAATAATAGCAAAAAGAATTCAAATGAGTCATATCAAACACTACACCAAATTTTCATCACTCCAAAATTGTTGCAAAGGAGATTAATTAATAAGATCTTATACATACAATTTCATATTTTTGATAGCATGATAATTGGTTAATAATAAACATAGTGGTAATTAATTAGTTAATTAATACAACATTTTAAAGAGCAATATTAAAATTGGAGATCCAAATGGAATGAAACTAAAAAGCTCGGGCAGACTGAAATGAACACGATTTATCAATTATTTAAGCTTTCTCGGTACTCTAGATGAACTGATATTATCAAGTTTTTAGGGTTTCTTGGTACAATTTTGGCTAGGATGAACTGAGATCCATAATTTTTTTGAAAAGATAAAAAAAATTAGTTAAGATTTGGAGAAGATTTGAAAATATTTGAATAATTTATTTGAAAAATAAAAAAAATTAAATAAGAATTGGGAAAGATTTAAAAAATGGTAGAATTTCAGTCTAGTGTGTTTCTAGATGCAAAACCTGAAACAAAAAAAATTAATATTTTAAGGAAATCTCTTTATCGAAGAAAAACAAGTTTTTAAAAAATGTGCTACTTTTGTAAAATGAAACAAAAATGATGCTATTTGCCAGATATTTCCCCCTTCTCTGAAAATCTTTCATCTCTTCCTCCCCACGAAAACCCTTTCCTTCCAATTTTTTCTCTCCACTGTTACCACCAAACTTTTGGCATTGCAAAGGTTGTTAGCCATTGGGGGATTCTGTGTTGATTTGAAATGAAAATTTTGTGGGTGCGTGAGATGGAGGAGAAAAAGACAAAAGGCTATACTTCATTCACTCTTCAAAACTCCCATTAGTCTCTGGTCTCTTTATTTTTGGCTTTTCTTTGGCAATTTTCACGTCAAAAAGTCTCTAATGCTACAAACCTTCCAAATTCGTCATCTCGGCCTCAAGACTCGACGTATTCCTCCAAATCTCTTTGGGCTTAGCTCGTTTCGCTGTTCCTTCACCAGGAATGCAGAGAAACTTGAACATGAGGATGCACCTGATCCTCCTTATATTGATTTACCAAAACCCCGTGTAAGTGAGTCCAGTAGAAAACCCTATCCCACTCCTATGAAGGTTTTGATTCAGAGAGCAAAAGAGGAGAGAGTAGCTAGAAAGGCCCAACCATGTAGGATGGTCGAACATCCACCTGATAATGGATTGTTGGTGCCTGATCTTGTCCACGTAGCTCAGAGTGTCTACCTAGCTTGGAAAATGCTCCACTTCGGTATATCAAGGCTTTTGGAGGCTGTTCCTATTCAAAGATGCAGGTGCTTGTTTTATAATTTGTACCTTTTTTTTAATGTTTTTTGATTCATTTTCTCTCTGTCTTTTCGATGCTTTTTATCCTTGGCCTATCATGAAACTTAAATTATATTTGGATGCATTATTGCTGAATTGTGATTAATTAGACATGGAAGGGTTCCTTGCCCATGGTTTTGAAGGTGGGTTGTACTTTGTAGCATGCAGAAATTGGTATGTCTTGAT
>JBBPDI010000009.1:9502776-9516819 GCA_037974545.1 Cucumis variabilis | reverse complement strand
AGCTAAAAACAAAATGCTATAAAAAGGTTATTATAATTATTATAATAATTGAAAACAATTAAATAGCATCATTATAGCTTAATATTACAGCTCTAAGTACTATATTATAGCTTAATATTACAACTGCAAATACTATATTATAGCTTAATATTACAGTTGTAAATACTATATTATAGCTTAATATTATAGCTATTAATACTATATTATAGCGTCAAAACAAGGCTATTATATGTCAAAGATAGCATATTGTGTAAGCTATATAAACTTATTATAGCTTTAAGAAAAAACACTATCATATGTTTTTATAGCAACGTACATAAGCTATATCTTCATACTATATGATAGCACCCGTTATAGCTTCTAAAAAACGCTATAAAAAGTCCCAGACTTTTAATAACATGGGCTATCAGGACTTTCGAAAAACGCTATAAAAAGTCTATTATAGCCTTTTTCGTTAGCTATCGTATGTGTTATTTCTTGTAGTGTAAGAAACTCAAACCTGATGAAACTACAATGCCTGGGATTAGAAGGTAGACATGAATGAACCGATACCACATCTGAATAAGAGGGATCCTAAGGACACACTACAAGAAACAAGGACTTTTCCGACGCAGTCACACAAGTTTGGAAATAGTGCATCGGTAGAAACAGGTCTTTCCTGACGCATATACATCCACATCGGGGGAATAACTTTTCCCCGACGCAGCAACATGTGCATCAACAATTTTTAAGATGGATGGGGGATGTCCCAACACACGTGCCTCAATGTTGAAAAATGATTCCAATTTCTCGACGTGGAAGATGTGGCGTTGGGAGAGGGTAGATAATTAATTGTACCATTTGGGCTTCTGCCGACGTGATGCCAGATATGTCGGGAATTTTCACCCAATTCCTAATGTCAACAGTGTTGCGTTGAAGGAAGGTCTGATCATTAATTGTACGATAAGCCTTCCTCCGATGTTTTCGTGGTGCGTCGGGAATTTTCTTTTCTTTTTAACTCTTCATAGAACCGAAACACAGAAAAGAGAAAGAAAACGAGAGAGGGAGAGGGAGATCGTGAGGAAGATCCAAAAAGAAGAAGGACTTATCGCCGTTGTTGTTCCCGTTGTTGTCATCAATGCATATTGGTATATATAATTTGATATAGTTTTTGTTTTATTTACAGTACAAATTAGGATTTTGAATCCGTTGCCTTGAATTAGAAATTGTCAATTACAAATTAGATTTTAGAATTATGGTTTGGTTCAGAATTTAGGGTTTATGTGCTAGATAATGTAATTGTAAATTTGTATGTAATTTAGGATAATTTATGTAATTTAGGGTAATTTATGTAATTTAGAATAATTTAGGATAATTTATGTAATTTATGTTTGATAATGTAATGAATTATATAATTTATGTTTGATAATGCAATAAATTATGTAATTTATGAATTACAAATTAGGATATCTTGTATTCATTACAAACGTATGAATGAATTGTTAATGTAATGTAGATATGGTGTTTGGTTAGTTTGTTCTGGCTATCCTGCAGTTATGGTAGCCTTTTTATAGTTTGAACTTAGATTCTGTAACGACCCAAATTTTTTTTGAAACTAGACTGTGGTCATTACTTTAATAGAAAAACACTTCTTTTAAACATGAGTCTTGATAAAATACATCAAAGTCAAATAACATCAAAATCTTTGTTCGGGCCCTATTTCAATCGACCAAAATTTTAGAAGTACAATTTGCAAAACAAAATTCATAAACATCTGTTAAATCACAAAAGTTTTCTAAATAGTCTCATGTCCTACAGAAAACAACAAAACATAGGCGGAAGCATTTTGAACGATAATCCCTATGGCAGTCACGCCTCATTCTTGCTTTTCGCCGGTCTGCTTCCTTTGTTATATTTGCTTGAAAAATTAAACATAAAAAGGGTGAGTACAACATACTCAGTAAGAGACCCACTACTGGTTCTGTTAGGGGAAAAATAAATTATTAGCTCCCTAATGGAGTACCCTGCACTGTCACAATCTTGTGATCCCGTAGGATACAATCAGTCTAACGCCCCGAAGGACGCATAATCAGTCTAGTGTTCTACAGAAACACATATCAGTCAAATAATCCCGTAGGATACAAAATGGTGGTGATCGCGTAGGACACCTGCAAGGTAGCTACACAATAGGATAACTAATAATTTTTCCCCTCAGTCCAATCTTTGCATCTTATCAGTCAATTACAATTTATTCTCATAACCTCATCGCATAGTCTCTACTTAACTCCTAGCGATCAACTTACTCTAGATTATTCCACAACCAGTCAACAACATATCAAGTAACAATTATGTTCTCCACAATCTACAAGAGTACTACCGCACCGCACCGTTTGCGCGCGCGAGAGAGAAACTCTAAATTTCTTTTTCCTTTTTTTTTTTAAACTAATTAATAATAATAATAACAATTAATAATAAATTATTTCCCAACAATTTTCCCCTTTTCACTTCTTTTCTTTTCCATAAATTAGATGTTATTTTTCCAATCTAAAAGAGATAAATTACACCCAGCAACATTTGAAATCTTAAAATAAAATAATTCAATTCGAATCAATTACCTTAGTGCTCGGGGTGTTACAATACTAATAGACTATGTCATCTATTTACAAATATAACAAAACGAACAACAAACATAACAAAATATAATTGTTCCTGTATACTAATAGACTATGTCATCTATTTATAAATATAACAAAATGTAAATGTTTTTGTTAGTATCTGTCTTTTGTTAGTATTGTAAAATTATTTTATAGTTTGTTATTTAATATATATATATATATATATATATATATATATATTTTTGGGCAGTCTCTTCAAAATTTATGTATTTCTCTCTTAACTTTATCCTAATGTCTCACTCCATTTCTCTCAAACTGGGGTACCAATAATTTATATCTCCACCAAGAAATTTCTCGTGTATCTACAAGTTATAAATGCTTGTCCCAACTACAAAATTAAACAACTAACAATAATACAATAATTCGATCACTAAGGTGTGGTATAAAAAGAGGAAGGGATTGAGAATTGTTGTCTAAGTGTTTTATGCAAAAAGCAATTTGTAATAGAGATTTTTGAAACCATGTCTCTTGCTGGAAAGCTTGTGAGTGAATTAGAACTAAATGTTTCAGCAGAGAAATACTACAATGTCTTCAAAGATAAAGTTAGTCATATTCCCAATATTTCTGACATAATCCATAAAGTTGAAGTTCATGAAGGTGATTGGGATAACCATGGTCATGGCTCCATCAAAATATGGAATTACACCATTGGTACGTACGTCTATAAACAATCACAGTTACGATTTCGACCGGATCACTTATATGTTATTTGAATTTATTTATGTCAAAATAATCTAATGGCTAATCCTCTAATTTCTTTTAATGTATATGATTATTATAAAGATGGCAAGCCTGAAGTGTTTAAGGAGCGAGTGGAATTTGATGACGAGAAGCTGGCAGTAACTTTGATTGGATTGGAAGGAGATGTGTTCGAGCATTACAAGACCTTCAAGGGAACATATCAAGTTGTGCCGAAGGATTCAGAGCATAGTTTGGCAATTTTGACTTTGGAATATGAGAAGCTTAAGGATGACACTCCTTATCCATACAAGTACCTTCATATCATGAATAAACTCACAAAGGACATTGAAGCGCACCATAAATAAAATAAAAGTGTGTTGTGTATCCAAATTGAGCTTTCATCTTTGGTATTTATTATTATGCATCATCACTTAATCTATGTGTTTAAATAATGGTTATATTATCCTCAGTTATATAAAATTGATGAAGCTCCACTATTATGTTTCTTAAATATATAATATGATATGAAGAATTTCTATCCTGGTGTTTATCAAATCTTATATTTTCCTTCGTTTTTACCCCTTCTTTTAGGAAACTATTAATAGGGCAATGTTGGTATGTTTACTTATCTGTACATGACATTTGATTTGTTATTTAAGGATCCCTAAGTAAATAGATTTAGCATATAGGGTTTTCTAAAAACTAGAACAACACGCGAAAATATTTATACTGTATAGAACAATTTTTTAAAACGAAAAAAGTTTAGAAGCCCATAGGTTACACAAAAAGCTTGGAAAGATCGTTAAGATATGATACATAATCTGTCATATCTTGATAAACAATCTTGGTACATTATCTTGTACAACATCTAAACGATCTTGTACCAAATATATACAATCTTTGGTATACGATCTTATAGATTTTGGTACACTATATGTACCAAAATCGTTTTGATATTGGTAATCAATCGTATAAATATATAACCCAAATGGTTGTCGGATCTGTATACATGATCGTTTACCTTAATTTCACTATCGTTCAAGACATATTACAAGGATAGACAATCGTGTAGTGAAATAATATACTTTAAACAATCGTGTTGACCATGGTAAGCGATTAAGTTGATCATGGTAAAAGATTGAGTTGATCATTGTAAACGATTGAGCTGATAATATGGTAAACGATCATGTTGATTAAGATAAGTGATTGTGTTGGTTATGTTCAACGATCCCATAGTCCAATGTAAATGATCGTGAAAAACTTCAAATCTAACGATCATGTTGATAATTTAAAATGATATTTAAACGATATTGATATTCTCAAATATGAGAGAAAGAGGAAGAAGAATATTGAAACAATCGTGAAATAGCTTTTAAAAAGACTATTTCACGGTTGTTTCAATGTTCTTCTTCCTTTTTTTAAATTTAAAATATATTGTCGAAAAATGATGAAGATGAAATAGGTGATGATTTAAATAGAAGAATAAATCATTTAAAAATAGAAGAAAAAAATATGGAAGAAAAGAAATCGCAATGAATATGAATAAATATCAAAGAAAAAAAGAAAAAAAAGTGACGAATCGTCCTGAAATATTCAAGGCTAAATATAGAATTTATGAAAATACAATTATGGCTTCATGAGCTCTTATTTTTTTGTTACACGAATCGTTAATATTTTTTTGTTTTGTTACATTTACATAAATTATCCTTTATCATATAATAAGAATAATGAAAAAGAATGAAAAAGGACTTAACAATCATACGAATAGTGAAAAAGTGATTGCAAAAATCGTGGAAAATTACATGTTCTAACAGCTAGTACAACGGTTGCTTCTTCATCGTCGATTCATAATATTATTATTTGTTAAATTATAAAAAAGTGTTCTTGAACTTTGATGTTCACGTAAAAAATACTCTATAATCTTTCAAAAGTTTCAAATATATCCTTAAAATTTTGAAAATTATTAAAAAAATACTTTTACCATTAGTTTTGGATGGAAATCATTAAAATTTTGTTTCAAAAATACCCATGAACTATTGAAAATTTTCATAAATACCCTTTTAAGCTTATAAAAAATTAAAAAATATTTCCATTAATCAAAATTTTACCCCAAATTTCTTAGCCAAAATTTTAAAATTTCCATCTATATGTGAATATTTGTATCTATATTTTCACATTTTAATTGGTCGATATCAATAAAAGAGGTGAATCGGTATTTCCATTATATCATAGTAAAATTCACAAATCACAAAAACAAACAAGAAAATTATAGTCATATAAATATTTGTATAAATAATAGACATGTTTACTTAAAATAATAAAATAGTGAGGTATTATTAAAATAAATTGATATTGAATTGGAGATTTCTTCGTTAAACTTTGAATCCAATAAACTAAGATTCCCTGATTATAGTATGTGTAATTCAACTTTATGTAGTAACATAAAAGTAGATGAAATTAGAGTGAATAGTCTAAATTAAATTATCTATATAATAGGAAGAGTTGGACACCTTATTATAGGGACAATATGGATGTGACCCATTTTTTATTAGGAGCACTTGCAAAAATAACATAGAAACATATAAAAATAAGACTCATGTCACTACAATTTCTAAATTGTAAAAGTAAAAAATTTTAAAAGTCGATAACCCTTTGATAGCCCTTTGATAATCGTCTGATAGTCGTCTGATATTACTAATTTTGTCATATTTGCAATATGAAAAAAATAAGTGTCATGAGCTATTTTTTTCTAAATGTTTTTGTCATCTGATGCATGTGAGTGAATGAATCGATATTAGGAGGGAGATTAGGAGGGAGGAAGACATGAATGAATCGATATCGCATTTGAATGAGAGGGAACTTGAGGACATTAAAGTAATGTTAAGAAAGACTTAAAACAATTAAAAGTGATTACATATACCAACAAGGTGCACCTTCCTTTTTGGTAGCTTGATTATAGGAATTCCAAAGTTAAGCGTGCTTAGCATGGAATAATTCTATGTTGGGTGACCTTCTAAAAATATTATTAGGATGCATATAAGTTAGAACAAAACATGCTGAAAGGACTCGCGTTGGTTTGTGGTAAGAACTTTCATTCTAATAAGCCTTTAAGAATAGTAAGGATGATGCTGCCAGGTCGTGGAGGATGCAGAAAAATGTCAGGAATCCAAATTCCAAATCCTGGGCCTAGGGTGTTACAATTTCGTACCGACGATGTGATCCAAAAACACTCATGTGAACACATGTAAGTGGAGGCTTCCTATGAAAAGAGTTTTCATAAGATCGGACCATGAAATAGTCACTTTTAATTTATAACATCGTAATTTACTACTAAAAACTAATTATTTTAATTTTGATAATGTAACGACCCAACTTGACAGAACCAAGTTGAGGTTATTACTTAAAAGAAATAACATTTTCAAACTTTGAAACAAAGCAAAGTCTAACTTAGGCCATATCTAGCTAATTTCAAAGAAGAAACAAACTAAGAAAACCAATGATTGGTAAACAAAATTAAATAAAACTACTAAAGAAAACCTAACTCGAGTCCTATCTAATTTTAAAGAAAAAAAGAAAAAAATATAAAATGTTCGTAAACTTTAAAATAAAGAATCGCCTATTAGTCATTACAAGAACGATCATCATAACTAAAAAACATGAAAAACATGAAAACATCCAACGAAAGCATGAACATAAAGTCCCCATATGGCAAGTCACGGTCATTCTTGTCGCTCTCTAGCGTATCTTTCCCTTTACCTTTGTCTGAAAAGTTAAACATAGAAAAGGGTGAGTACAAAAATATTCCTAGTAAGGGACCCACTAGGTGAACTATTAACTTCCTATTATAAGATACCCTAAGTAATATCGATCTCGTAGGAACACACATCAATCATAAAGTGAGCCTAAAGGTACACTTAATAGTCAAACAATCATCAATATCAGTTTAAAAGTGATGATCCTAAGGGATATCATACATGAAAAGTACACTAGCATAGTAGCTAAAGCTAATAGCTACTATCGATCCAAATAAAGCAAGAAAACATAGTGTTCCCTAGTTCAGTCAACCCATCACATAATCCCATCAATGCATTTTTAATTAGATTAATGCATTTTAATTTTGTCAATGCATTTTAATCAATCAATCCATACAATACAACTTCAATCTTAATTCAAAGATCCAGTAGTAGAAAATTCTTAAGGCTTAGCAAAAATTCCTTGTTGCAAATTAATTCCAAACGTAACTCAACCTAAACATAAAGAAAATAATTAATAATTTACTTAATAAAGGTATCAATTATGCTTAGTTCAATCTCCCATAAACTTACCTGAAAGGAAGGTTAAACACAATTCTAATCTTGATGAGGAATCTGAGAATTCAATCAAAGGTCTCCAGTTGGTCCTTCAAATAAAAATACCAAATTAATTTCAAAATAAACCTTCATTTAAAATGTTATTCATTTAATGGGTATTTAAAAAACCCTCCAACAACCAATCAATGTCACCCCAAACTCACGAAAACCAAGATTCCATGAGTGGCAGTGAACGACAGAAGGAAGTTCGGCAATGTGTGGCGGTGACAAGCGACGATGCAGAAGGGAAGATGGCTCAAGACGGAGGAGTGAATGGCGGCGCAACTTGACTTCGTCGGACTCTCAGGCGGTGCACGTAGGTGCTTTGGATGGGAAGAAGTCTGGGAGAGGCGTCATCGAAGATATTACCAAGATAGTAAGACTGTATGGAGTGCCTATGTCAATAATTTCTGACAGAGATGCTCGTTTTATTTCCAAGTTCTAGAAAGGACTTCAGGCTACCATGGGCACAAGATTAGACTTCAGTACAATTTTTCACCCTTAGAATAATGGTCAGACAGAGCGTTTGAACCAAATTCTGAAGGATATGTTGCGAGCTTGTGTGCTAGAATTCTTTGGGACTCCCATTTGTATTTGATGGAGTTCACTTATAGTAACTTTTATCAAGCTACCATTAACATGGCACCGTCTGAAGCTTTTTGTATGGTAAGTGTTGTAGATCTCCTGTTTGTTGGGGTGAGGTTGGTGAGCCGAGGATGTTAGGCCTTGAGCTAGTTCAGACCACCAACAAACCCATACAGAAGATTAAAGCCCGCATGTTGACAGCATAGAGCAGACAAAAGAGTTACATTGATGAACGACGTAGAGATCTTGAGTTTGATGTAGGAGACATGGTTTTTTTTTAAGGTAGCACCTATGAAGGGTATTCTGGGGTTTAAGAAGAAGGAAAAGTTGAGTCCACGGTTTTTAGGGCCATTTGAGATTCTTGAGAGGATTGGCCTCGTAGCTTACCGTTTGGCATTGTCTCCATCATTATCTGCAGTTCATGATGTATTCCATGTCTCTATGCTAAGGAAGTATGTAGCGGATCCTACACATATAGTTGACTATGAGCCATTGCAAATTAACGAGAGAACTTGAGCTATGAGGAGCAACCCGTTGAGAATTTGGCAAGAGAGGTTAAGATGCTCCGAAGGAGAGGAATTTCTTTGGTTAAAGTTTTTTGACGAAATCACGAGGTTCAAGAAGCCACTTGGGAGAGAGAGGACGACATGAAAACTCATTATCCTGAGCTATTCGAGGATTAGAACTTTCGAAGATGAAAGTTTCTCAAAGGAGGGAAGATTGTAACACCACAAAATTTAAGGTAATTTTGATTTTATTTACCTTGGATTTATTTATTATGTAGGAATTGTTGGGTGTTATTTTAGATAATTGTTGAAAAATATTTGACTTTTGTTGATTTTGGATGAATTAAATATTTAAGGGACAATAGTTAATTATTTGAGATTTGAGAGTTTTGATTAATAGTATGTATATGTATAATTAAAGTATGGAAGAGAATAATAATTATGTTAAGGATAATATAATTATTAAGATAAAAAGAGGTGATTTGATGGATTAGAGTTAAGAAGGAAAGAGAAGATATTGGGTTATGTTTTTTAAAAGGTAAAAATGAAAAGGAAATTAATTAAAGGAAATATATAATAATAATAATAATAATAATAATAATAATAATAATAATAATAATAATAATATATTTAGTAGAGGGCATCACGAAGCATGTGTTACTATTCATCATCTCCTCCTAAAGAAAAACCCTAGCCTGCCGCCGCCCCTTTCTTCTCTGTCCACCATCTCTGGCCATTTTCATCTTTGTCAACCTTTCTCCGCCGGCAGCCGTGCATTGGTCATTGTTCTGATCTCACCCCTGCTGTCGTGAAGCAGCCACGTGTGTAGACTCTTGTTGAAGTTGCGTCTCTCTACTGCTCAACTATCATGCCAAGATGAATGCCAACTGCTCGTTCCATTTCACGTTTCAGATCTGAGTCGTCTCTTCCTGTCAAGCCTTGCTGTCCCATGCGTTCGCCAGTCGTTCCTTCCTTTCCAAGTGGTCCAATCCGAGTTCTCCTCTCAGTGCGTGTTTGCCCGAGCCATCCCCCTCTATCAGTGAACCGCCCAAGCCACTTGCTTCTCCCAGTTGAGCCACAACCTTCCCCAAGCACAGATGCATTTTAGTACTTTTGATAGGTTTTTGGTGAGTGTTTGGATGAGTTTTGGTTTACCCATCAAGTACCAAATTCTCCAGTTTTAAAATAATTTAATTTTTGTTAAAATTGAATTGTTTTCTAAAAGTTGGATTGTTTCTTGAAGGGTTGGTTGGCTAAAATTTCCTAAGTAGTGATCTGTGCAAATATCCTCAAAGGTTGAATTGGCTTCAACCTCTTTTATTGGTAAGTCAAATTAGAAAGTTGTGGATGTAGCCATTTCGAAAATTTTATTAGGTTATTGAGTTGTTTTCCTGACTATTTAGGATTTGTTCATTGGAAACATTGACGGCCAGCTAGAGGCTATTTGTTAGCTAATCTCTCAGGTAAGAGATTCTACTATAAGACCCTTGAGATTATGTTTTTCCTTGTTATGCATTAACGTAGCTATGATGCATGATGTGACTGTTAGGAATGATTAATATTGATAGCTACATAGACAACCATTATGTATGACTCAGATAGGTGCTGACCATGTTATATTATGAATAAGATATGTTATGAATGAGAAATACTATGGTTGGGGTACATTATGATTGAGATATGATATTTATGTTATGCTATATGTATAGGCTATGTTGTTTTGTTAGCTTTGTTTGTTAGAGTCTCACCATATGGGCGTTCCTCGGGATCATCATCTATTTATACTTGTGTGGTTAGCTTTTGTGTTTGATTTGACGGGATCACTTACAGCCTGACTCTCCTTTAAGATGATTCCTTCGAGTTCACCGAGAGTCCAAATGTGTTTATATGGGATCACTGAATAGCGTGCATTGGAGAGCATAATAGTTATGCAGTATTTTCTTATAGGAGTCTAACAAAAAGTTAACAAACACGTAGCGAGACTAGTAGTAGGTCCCCTAATGAGTATAAATTTAAACTCACTCTTTTATATGTTTAATTTTTCAGGCAAAGGTAGAGGTAGATACAAGCTGGCGAATGACAAGAAGTGATCGTAGTTCGCCATAGGGGACAATTTATGTTTTCTTCCGCATTTATGTTTTCAACATTTGTTTTACAGTATTTTATTTCAGAACTCACGAGTGCTTTTATATATATATATATATATATATATATATATATATTATCTATTTAAAATAGGGTTCGAATTAGTATTTTATTTATTATTTTCTTTACATACTTTAATTATATTTTATAAATGCATATTTGAGGCATTTCCTTTAAAATTTAGTGTTTTCTTTATTTTAAATAAAAAGTTTTTATTTGTTTTAGAGCTAATGAGCTCAACTTAGTATAAAGAGTTAAGTCGTTACAATTTCCCAAAAACCAAATTTCTTAATTAAATATATACCCACATATATACTTAATTAAATCAATTCCACCAAATCTAATTAACTTCAATTTCAAACAAAATAACACCCAATAACAACTCAAACACAATATAAAATTAAGATAACTAAATTAGAAATTAACTTAATTTTGAGGTGTTACAAATGATCTAGGTAACTCAATCTTAATTCTGACTTAATTATGAACTCCTATTCATTCAAAGTTATCCTTAGATCTGCATATGTTAGAGCAGCTCAATATCGTTGGCCCAATAGACCACATTTCAAAGGTAAAACTAGGTGGATAGCTATAAACATAGGGTACAAGAAAAATTCATTCCTATTTGTTTGAATGGATAGTAGAGAGATTGTTCCTTTAAATACTAACTTTGGGACTTGAACAAAGGGTCTTACTCTCTCACTAACAGAAGAGGCATTCAATTTAGTGGTTGGAAGATAAACAAATTTTTAATTAAAGGATCAACAAGACTTAAGGAACAAGAAGTAATTTTTAGATAAAGCGGTATTTTGGCCTAGCCAAGATTATAAAAAATCGTGAAGGGTTAATTTACTAATCATGGTTATATCAAGCAGACATAAATATATCTACAGTAAGGAGAGTGCAACTATGGCCATTGAGACCTAGAGCCGAGAAAGGGAGTCTTATTGAAGAAGAGAGGCATCGAGGAGTGAGATGATCCTTCTAAAATGAAAATAATAATCACTCTCAAGATAAAATTCGAAGGAAAGGAAGTTGCGATGAGAGAAGGTAAGAGATACAAGGTGGTTTGGTGATTTAGTTAAGATTGATCGTTCTAGTGCTCCATTCCTATGAGTTAGAAGGATCTTCCGAGTTCAAGTTGGAACTCTACGATGAGAAAAGGTTTAGAACCTTGCGTGGAATGTCTAGGCGACACATCTCCTTTATTTTGATCGCATGAATCAGCAGAGGAGCTCATGATTTGTAGGTCCATTAGCTCCCTTTACTAGCTCATTAGGAAATTAAACTTAGAGCAATGTGCTCAAGAAATTCGAACGTTCAAATTGTTTTTTTAGATTAAATTATTAATAATATTCGATATTATAACTATTACAAATTGGAAAAGAAATGATATTTAAATAAAATTTAAATATAAAAATTTAAATTAGGTCAAATGAACTGGTCAAGACTCATGGTGAAAAATAATAAATAATATTAATTAATTAAAGGGACACTTGCAAAAATAACAAAAATAATTTAGGATAATAAAGCCCATATCACTACATTTTCTAAATTGCAAAAGTAGAAAATATAAAAGTCGATTATTCTCTGATAGCCCTCTGATAACCCTCCAATAGTCCTTTGATAGCCATCTGATATCACTAATTATTTGTCGTATTTCCCATATTTGTAATATGCAAAAAAGAGGTGCCATGGACTACTTTTTTCTAAATGTTTTTGTCATCTGATGCAATTTTTCTGAATTAAAATAGTTTAATAGATTATATGTGATGGAAAGCAATAAATATATGCACATAAGAATTACATATCCATTTTACCCTAAATGCATCTAAACTATTTAGAAATTAACATGTCACAACTATCCTAATTAAATGAAATTAGGGTTAAAAGAAAACTCATACTTTCGTAGCTTATCTTTCCTCGTAATCTCTTCATAAACTCAAATCGTGGACCACCACAAGTTTTGACCTGCTTTTCTTCGAACTTAGATAACTGGGTTGTGGGATCTGATAAGTGAGGAAAATTGAGAGAGAGATAGAATTTGGACCTCAAGAGTTAACATTTTGACTTCTTACAATTTTGATCATTTCCATCAATTTCAAGCTTCATTTGAATATTTTGTATGCAACCTGCGGCGACTTCAACGAACAACAGATGACATCTGTAACGCCCTAAAAAATAAGAGAATTTTTAAATTGGATTATCTTGGTTAAATTATTAATGGACACACACAAAAAAAAAAGAATATTGGATTTTGGGAAGATAAAAAGTAGATGATTTGATTGGATTATTAATGAAGAAGGAGAAGAAATTAATTAGGATGGAAGAGAGAAAGGAAAAGATGAGTTATTTGGGGAAGATAAATAATAATAATGATATTATTATTATTGTTATATTAAACCCCCACTTCGAAAAATGTGCACTTCATCTTCTTCAATCTTCTTCCTTGGACAAACCCTACCTTACCGTTGCCCCTCTTCACGTCCGCCGTTGTCACTGTGGTTCCGATGACGACGACGCTATGCAGTCCATGCCTGACCCAATCGTTCATCCTCATGCGAAGCATTATCGAAAATACTTACTGCTCTCTCCGTTTCGAAGCCGAGACGTCCCGAGTCACGCACCACAATCGTTGGCCGGTTTCGTCAGTCGCCTGCACAACGCCCTTCGTCGCTGCAAGCTGATCGTCCGCATCGATTTTTCGTTAAACTTTGCATCTGAGCCAACCTTCTCCCCCACAAGTCGCACGCCCGAGCCGATCCCTCTATTTGAGCCGAGTCGGTCCTCCAAGTCGAGCCACAAGCTTTCCCTCATCGATTTTTAGCCATTCACCTTTTGGAGCCTTATTTTTTAGAGGCGTGGTAAGTATTTATTGGATTTGGTACTTGCAATATTTATCTATTTTGTTTCAAACAAGTTAAGTTATGAATTTTATGATAAGGTATTTTAATTGAAGGTTGATTATTTTGTTGGAAGATTGGAAAGGTTGTGTTGGATTCAACCTTAGCCTTGGAGGCTGTAATTGGAAACAATTTGACTGTCGACCTCAAAGTTATTATTTTAGTTAATCTCCAGGTAAGGGATTTTTCCTATTAGACCCTACTTTGAATATGAGTTTTG